>OX422216.1:315529648-316034648 GCA_949130495.1 Sambucus nigra | reverse complement strand
ATTCGGTTGTAATTCAATCTTAAAATGTGGAGGACCACATTATTCGGTTCGGTGTCGATCTTGAATCTTAAAATGAGGGTCTAGATCGGACCGGATCGCTTTTAATATATTTTTATATTTTTTTATATATAATTTTATAAGCCCGTATTTTTGGTAAGCCCAAGTTGTCAAGCCCCCAAACAAAAAACAAATATAACCTTAATCACTAAAGAGGTCCACCCACTCTCTGTCTCACTTAGCCATCCTCGTCCCACTCTTTATGTCTCACTCCACTCTCTCTGTGTCACTCAGTCGTCCCCCTTTATTCTCTCATTAAAGACCATATCCGGCCAAAATCATCGGGCCAAAACACTGATTTCTTCGGCCAAAGCTTTAAACACTATTGGGATTTCTTACCCTCCGGCCAAAACAAGTGATGTATTACCCTTCAGCCAAAACACTGATTTCTCTGGCCAAAGCTTCAATCACTGCTGGGATTTCGAACCATACCTCGTTCATCTTACACAGGTAACAACTTTGTCTAGACATCAATTTCTCTTTGAACTAATAACAAGTTAAATAAATAGATTAATTACATGATATATGTTTAGTGAACACCCACATCAATAGTTTTGTAATTTCTTATTGAACACCCATATCATGATATATGCTAACCCTGTAATAGTCATTCTATTTTTTATATGAATAGTCTGTAAAATTTATTGTTGTTGTTATTAAGTAATTGTTGTTATTATTAAGTAATTGTTATGTTAATAATAAAATTTATTGTTGATGTTATTAAGTAATTGTTGTGTAATTGGTTAGTTATGTTAATAATAAATTTATTGTTGCTACTTTTATAATAGTTATTTTTTATATTAATTATTTATGGACCGAATAGGACCGAGACCGAACCCGGATCGCTTGAAAACCGAGTAGGATCGAGACCGATTATTCCGATCCGATTTCAGTCCATAATTTTTTAGGACCGATTAATGCGCTCCGGTCCCAAAAATACCTCAAAACCATATCGGACTGGAGCGCGAACACCCCTAGCGGCTAGTTACAAAGATGTTTAAAGAGCAAATGGGGGATACTATGGAAGTAGACCTGGCAAAATGAGGCACGACACGATAACACGACACGACACGACACGAAATTATAAGTTAATGGGTTTAGTCTTATCGGGTTTGGGTCATTAACGGGTCAACACGGTAGAACCGTTATCATAACGGGTCGTGTTTGAGTTTATAGTCTTACACGATTAAACCCGTTTATACCCATTATCACCCGTTAGTGGTACCGGGTTTTATTGGGTCGTGTGACCCGAACCAATATTACACGGGTACTAACGGGTATTAACGGGTATTAACGGGTACTAACGGGTACTAACGGGTATTAACGGGTACTAACGGGTATTAACGGGTATTAACGGGTACTAACGGGTAATATAGGGTCACCCAACCCGTTACCCGTTTAGACCCGTTAATATTAACGGGTGTTAACGGTTCGGGTCGTGTACCCGTTAATATTAACGGGTCGTGTTTGGGTATCATCATTTGACCCGTTAGTCTTAACGGGTCGTGTACGGGTTAAGGGTGTTTTCACCCGTTAACCCGTTAACACGACCCGTTAACCCGTTAACACGACCCGTTGACAGCTCTATATGGAAGTTTACATTGACGACATACTCGTCAAGAGCAAGTTTAAGGACGATCACCTCTCTAACATGGCGAGGACTTTCGATATTCTCAGGAAATACCGAATGAAACTTAACGCAAGTAAGTGCTCTTTCGGTGTCCAGTTAGGAAAATTCCTCGGATACTTGGTCAGGAAGAGAGGAATAGTGGCAAACCCCTTCCAGATTGATGCAATCAACAACGTTTAGTCCCCTCAAACAGTAAGGGATGTAAAAAAGCTCACAGGAATGCTCGCCGCGCGCAACCGATTCATTTTGTAATCCTCAAAATAATGCCAACCCTTCTTTTAGTTGTTGAAAAGAAACAAAGTCATAACATGGAATGAGTACTACTCCAGAGCTTTAGAGGAACTCAAAACCTATCTCAGTAGGCCCCTTTTGCTAGTGATTCCTAGGGAGGGTGACCCTTTATACCTTTTCCTAGCTGTGTCAAACCATGCTGTGAGCTACGCCTTGGTATGTGAAAGAGAGGGAAGCCAACATCCAGTCTACTATGCAAGTAAAACTCTTTTGGAAGCCAAGAAGTGGTACCTACCTTTGGAGAAGCTCACCTACGCATTGGTGATAACCTCGAGAAAATTGAAGCATTAGTTTGAGGCTCACTCCATCTTTGTGGTTAGTTCGCACCCTTTAAAGGCTGTTTTAAAGAAAGCAGACCTCTCTAGCCGACTGTCGAAGTGGTCAGTCGAGCTCAGAAGGTTTGATATTCACTTTCAACCAAGAACAACTGTCAAGGGGTAGATCCTAGCTGATTTAATCGCTGAGTTCACAGGAGAACAGCTTGTCAATAAATCGAAAACCAGTCGACCAAGGGATAGATTATGGGAACCAAGCATTTGGACCTTGTATATAGGCGAAGCCTCCAACTCAAGGGACATGAGTAGGTATCGTACTAGTAACTCCGAAAACACAGTGCTCGAGCAAGGCATCAAACTAGGATTTGAAGCCTCTAATAACAAGGCAGAATACGAGGCATTGATCACTGGATTACGTAAAGCACAGCTGCTAGGGGCGAGTTACCTTCAAGTCTTCGACGACTCTCAGCTGGTATCCAACCAGATAAACGGTGATTTTAGTGCAAAGGATGAAAGGAGGGTAGCTTATCTCGCCGTTGTAAAGGGACTAATAGATAATTTTGATCAAGTGGATGTTCAGCAGTTCCCTTGAGGATAGAATAACCCTATAGATGCCCTAACAGCTCTAAGTTCAGCAATAGACTCTGACTTGAGAAGAACAATCCAAATATATTTCCTCTCACAACCTAGCATTGATCAAACTATTAAGACGCTGGATCCTGAGCAGATTCTCCATATTGAAAAGGCTCTGAGCTAGATGAATCCCATTACAAACTACTTACGAAGTGATATACTGCCAAGTGAGAAGAGGTCAACCCATCAAATAAGAGTCAAAACTTCTCGCTTTCACTTATCTCCTGATGGGAAGTTATATAAGAATCCTTCACAGGCCCCTACCTCCAGTGCGTTCATCCAAAAGACGTTGAGAAAGTTCTGCACGAACTTCATGAGGGAATTTATAAAAGTCACGCAGGAGGAAGGTTACTAGCCTTTCGAGCAATTAAGGAAGGGTATTGGTGGCCATACATGCAGAAGGACGTTGGAGTCTACGTTCGGAAGTGCAAAAAATGCCCAAAACATTCACCCAGGGTTCACCAGCCTGCCAGCGACCTAAAGTGGACCTTCGCCCAGTGGGGTTTGGACATCGTAGGTCCTCTACCTACTATGACAGGCAATTAAAAGTATTTGTTGGTCACCACAGACTCATTCACTAAGTGGATAAAGGCAGAACCACTTGCGAACATCAGGGACGCAGACATGATGAGGTTTATATGGAGAAACATCATTACCCGCTTCGGCATACCCAGAACGATCATTACTGACAATGGGACCCAACTCGAGAGTGTCCCCTTCCAAAGTTCTTGTAACGATCATAAAATTAGGCATTACTTCAGCTCTATAGCATATCCTTAGAGCAATGGTTAAGTTGAGGCTTCCAACAAGACAGTGATCGATGAACTAAAGAAAAGATTGGAACGGGACAAAGGGCCTTGGGCGAATGAATTGCCCCACATCCTCTGGGCCTATCGCACGACCCCAAGGCGAGCAACCGGGGAAACACCCTTTGCACTCACATATTGAATGGAAGCAGCTATTTCGCTAGAAGCTGGTTTCCCTACTATGAGGTCTATGTTGGTCGACTAATGCCACAATGATGAAGTATTGCTAACTAAACTTGACTTAGCTGATGAACGGAGAGAATTGGCTCTACTTATACTGGCATCCTACGAGCAACAATTAGCCAAATAGTATAACTGAAAAGTCAATCCAAGGAAATTTCAAGTTGCGGACTATGTCCTATGGAAAGTTCTGTAAAACCATCAGATGAAAAACTGGGGCCAAACTGGGAAGGACCTTTCAAGATAGTGAGGGATGACTTACAAGGATCTTATCACTAGGAAACGCTAGAGGGTAGATACAAAGGGCTTGGAATGCGGCCAACCTGAAGAAAATCTACTTCTAGATTTCTCTATCTATGCACCATTAGTTTAGGCAAATTTTTATTTTACAAACTAATGTTGCTCTTTATTTATGACTTCGATTAATAAAACTCGATTGGCCCTGGCATTCTATATGTATTGGTTGTCTCGAATTTATTTTGTTTTATGCACACTTTCCAAGTTACAGGCTCCACTCTTTTTACGAGCATAATAAAATTACTGGATTATAGTGAGTTGGCTAGCTTACTTCAGTCAAAGGATCTTTTGAACCAACCTCTTATGATTGCAACACAGTGGTTAGGACTATCCTAACTTAACTTGTTCAAAGTATAATTAGCAAGGTCAACAGGTGATAACCGTCCTTAGGCCTTTGTTCCAAAACACAATTGGCTTCCTAAGTTGCTCTGACAAAAAATAAAGACCTACATGGGATCCATAGGCAATACGACTAACTCACATTGGTCGCCAACATAGCTTGGCTCCAAAATCCTGCTCGGGTGGATTACCCATTAATCAGGTGTATTTTCATCATTGCCCTACTTAGGCTTAAGGTAGTGTGACGACTCGACCTAAAAGGTAAAGTGGGCGGAATGGTATGGCTAAGGCATACTGGACTGGGGGTATGCTCAATTAAAATTAAACTCTAAATGGTATTTAGTCTACGGAAGTGCCCAAAATAACTAGAGTTTATTAATAGGTCAAAAGCAAGCCACATGTTTAGTCGGTCTATACCCAAAACATAAATATTTTATTTCTTACTAAGAATTATATAGTTACATGTACAACAATAACTAAATATATCAACCCTAGGATGATCCAGGTCGCTGGGCAAGGTAGTTCGCTACTCGAGCTCTCCGACCATCATCAGGGTGAGGGGAAAAGCTCTCGATAGCCTCTTTCGAGATCGGCTCCAGTAGCTGCCTTGGAATAGCATCTATGGGGTTCTAGTGATTATCCCTTTGAAAGGAATTTGACTCCAAGATTGGGGGAGTGATCTCATGCCTATACTACAAGGGAGAGTTTTTAGGGACCATCAACTCCTTAAGGTCACTTAGCCACCCTCTAATAAAGGCAATATACTCCCTTTCTTTTATCTTGGTGGGAGAGTCTATCCGGCCTTGATCATAACCGTCAGCCCACACCTGTCGAGGACCCTTTCAAAATAAATGCCGTAGACTTGTAACATTTTTTTACAGTCCAACAATGATAACATATGCTCGTCGAACGTCTCCCTTCATCTCGGCAATCTCCCTCAGAGAACTGCTATCATCTCTCTTAGCTCACCGTGTGGATGACGAGGAACCTTGAATAACTCGAGGATCACTGCTTAGAGCATTTTCCTTAAGGCGCGTAATCTCCCTCCTTATGGCATCATTTTTCTATTGCATCAGCTCCCCAACTTGATTGATCTTGGATACGTCCAACAGATTAGCCTTAAGAACATCCATCTCTTTTTAAACGGAGGCAACAACCTCCTCCATCTATGCAAGCCTGTCTTTCAATCTGGCAACTACTTCAGACTGCCCTTTATAGTCCTGGTTCCTTACCCTAAGGGATTTACAAATCTTAATAAATGCTCGACTAACTTGTTCGCTTACATTCAAACTAAAGATTTGTCCTAGATGAGAGGTGGAAGGCATGTAATCAGTAAGATCAACAAACTAAAATAAATGGAACACAAATGACAGGTATATCAGTGAATGCGAAAACAAAATTCCTTCATTTCATTAAAAAAATGGCACTATCCAGGTACATATACATGGAATGACAAAAAGAAAGAAGAAAAAATACACAAGTAAAAGAAAAAATCCTATAAGTCTATTGGGAAACCTTAACCTGCTCGGTGGAGGCTGGCTCCTTCCCCTTGCCAGCAGTAACCTCGCTCGTTTCAGACCCAGGTACGCCTCCCTCGGTCGTGGTAGGATTCACTCCCTGGTCATCAATAGGGACAACAGCAGCAGAAGCGGTAGGCTCCACGGTAGTTCGAGCAGTAGGGACTTCTTCATCAATGACCGTCTTGGGACCAGGATTATGCTCGCTGAATAAAAAAGAGTTATCAGCAACTCCAGCAACAACTAAGTCTCGATCCCAGCCTTTCTTAAAGTTAGCTCGACTGATGTAGTCAATATATTTTTTGACATCTTTATACGCTGCCTCCCAGCCTTTATTTATAGCCAATCTCTCTAACAATAGCCACCTTCGTTTCTTGGCTCTTCACCTTTTTAGTAAGCCCTTTATTTTCATCTATGATGACCAGTTTGCTCGCCATGACCAGCTCGTAGGCCTCACAGAGTTCCTTCAGCTCCTTGGCTACCTCAGTCTGATCCTTAGCAAAAGAAGCCTCGGCCTCTGTGAGATCCTTCTCGTAGGACTTCTGGGTCTCTTGGGCAATCTTTAGGCTCTCCTTGAGCTCAGAGTTTATCCTCGTCAGCTAATTTTGGCAGCGATGAAGGACGGTGTAGTCAGACATAAACTGCAAAAAGAGACAGAAGTTATAAAATAGAGCGTAAAAAAATTATAAATTAAAGGAATAGAGAAAAGGTCAAGTGACCTTACCAAAGAAAGCTTTTGATCTGCTTTCAGGGCTAATTGGTCTGGTCTCATGTTCGAAGACCGCTCACGGTTCACCATGAGCACATCTTTTTCGAGCATCAACGGAGTGAGACGAGGGGTCCGAACCACGGAGGCCCCCTCAGTTGGGTCAACCACAAGCATAAGTGAAGCCTTTGCTTTCTTTATCCTCTCTTCCTCTCCTATTCTTTCTTCTTCTTCTCTTCATCTTCTCTCTCTCTCTTCTCTTTTTCTTTCTTCTTCCTCTCCACCTTTTTCTCATGAGCTGTTATTTGGGAACCACTAGTAGTATCCCCAGACCTTGGCTTCTGGATCTTCAGCCTGTTGGAGAATAGGACATCATTATTATCATCATCATCATCATAAATTAAGCTTTTTCTTTCAAGGGAGCCATATTTTCCTCGGTAGAACTCTTCGACCTGGAGTCTCCTGAACTAAAACCTTCCTTGTTGGATCTCTCTCCACTGAATTCTTCCCCACTGGATCCCTCTTCACTGGATCCTGCCTCACCACTACCACCTTTATCATATATAACAATACTAGTATTTATGCTGCTCTCCTCCTCGTCGTCTAGCTCGATGGGTTCGAGATCACCTTCTTCTTCCTCTAAGATATCAAGATGGGGAATGGAGTCAACTGGAGGGGAGATGAAGCTAGTAGTAGTGTTCTTGTATTCTAACAAGAAGGCAGTTGACCTGGGATGCTCACCTTCTACAATAGAGTCCCTTGTGTTCTAATCTTTGATCAACTCGGTAACACGGATCTCGTGAGTAGTAGGCTCTTGATTTTTGGACTTCGCTAAAAAAGAAAAGAAAATATCAGAGGAATAACACATTAGGGAAATAATTAACAAGCAACAAGATTGGACAACAACCTATGTACTCCTCCCCATATGTAGAGATTCCAGCTTCCTTGTACCTTGCTCCCCCTACTTGGGGAGGGAATTTCCTGTTCCTAGCAATGAATCCCTTAGACTAGTAGTCCTTATGGGAATTAGGTAGGTTCACTACCAATACCCAGTATGGACTCATCGCTTTCAAATAAAGAAGAGTAGAGCTCGTGTGAGAAAAGGTATAACAGAAGAAAATTTCAACTAATCCTAAATTAGTAACATAAAGTTGGTTTATTCTATGAACTCCATTTACAATTTTCCAAACGTTTGGAGAACGCTGAGCTGGAACTATATTGAAGTATTGAAAGAAATAAAAGAACTTGCGAATTGGGGGAAAGGTTAAACTCCCTTGAGACGGTAGAAAACATAGATCCAGTGGCCATCCTCAATGTCACGGACATTGTGAGGAACATGGGCACACTCAATATCTACCCAGTTGGGGATATTATAGCATTTCCTGAATTCAGCCAGAGACTTGTTGTCTATTCTTGCCATAATAAAACCCCAGCTACAGTAGAAAGAAAAATTATGGAAGGAAAATAGAAAAAGAAGAGACTAAGAACTTACGAGGAAAGAATGAAGCTTAAAACGACAAAAAACCACAAATATGGAAGATGAAGAGCAAACGAGAGCTTGGGATCAAGAGATAGTTTGGAAGTGGAGGAAGCAAAGAGTTGAAGTGACGATATAATCGTCCAACACTTCAGTTTAAACTCCTCAACGATGGCGAACGCTGATCGAAGAAGATTTGGTGCTTAAACTCCCTACCAAATGATAATACACCCCCCTTTCTAATCGCACGAATTACAACAGTTCCATCATTGAGGGAGGAGGAGTTACTTTTTAAAATTTGTGAGCCCAAAAATTTTAGGGGCAATTATGGGTACCTATTATCAACCAAGCCCATAAGAGTAACCGGCCAAGCCCAAATAAATGAATCAGGTGCCCGACCCAAATTATGAGCCTTGAGTAATAGTTAAAATAAAGATGTGGCCAAGCATATCCCCAAAAATCTCGGAGAGATATTCATAGGATACAGGGCCAATGTGTTAGTTACCAACACTTCCCTTAACTGAATATATATTGTACCCCTGTACCAGGGCATAGGGCCATGTAGAAAAACACCATCTTGAGATTTACTTAATTAAAAAAAATAGAAGACCTCTCCGTGGACGTAGGCAAGTTATCGAACCACATAAATTCTTGTGTTGTGATTATGATTGTTTGTTGTTCATATTTCTTGGTGATTGTTTTCTTTCTTTATTATTTGTGTTGTGATTTTTGTCACTATAAAGCATTAACCGAAACATTATAAAGTGGGTGGATGATAGCAATCCCATGTTACCTTACTCTAATTTGCAATCCTGTGTTACCTTACTTTACTTTGCAATCCCATGAAACAAAAAAGACATATAAGTGTTTATAAAACTTTTATTTTTTAGTATAATATACAATACTTTTTTTAAATAAAACTTACAATAACTAAGACAAATTTGTAAGAAATAAATATATAATAAATGTCCGCAAGTTTAATTTTTCACACTCTTTTATTTTCAATCTTTAATTTTTGATAAAATATGTGGATGTTGGAAGCCTTGAGTTCCTATAATCTTGGAAATGGGTTGGACCTTTTCAAGTTCTTTACTTCACCTGGAGAATAGGTTAGTTGCTTGAATTGGGGACGTTGGTTCCTGTTTGTCTTTAGAGATAGCTATTATCAATATGAATATATATTATATATAACCTTATGATATATAATCTTATCCTTCTCTTTAGAATTCTTACCGAGTTTGCAAAGCGTTGACAACTTTAAAAGGGATGTTTAGTGGGAGATCTCTTTCATATCACTTATATCATTGCAACCAAAATAAAAATTGTAGTGGAAGAAATTATTTCTTCTTCTCTACATAGGAAAAGGAGATTTTGTGTATGTTTAAAGAGCATGCACGGTGTTAGCTGCACTTTTGAGTTTATTTGCTTTCTTTTCTATGGCCGAGACTTCTATTTCCACACTTTAGCCATGGAAGGTATATTTATTTTTTTGCTACAAAACTGTATCTGTTTTGGTCCTATTTTGACCTCATTTATCATTTAGGGTTATGTTCGAAAATTTTCTTTGCATATGAATTTATTTTTACTGAATAAAAGGTTTTTTATGATTTCACGAACCCTTTTTTGGTATATTTAATGTATATTTTAACAATTTTATTACAAAACGACCCCACATCGCGGGGTATGCATGCTAGTAACTAAATATAATTTTGGGGTCTCCTCTATGAGGATTGACACATGGACTTAAACATTAACTCACCATACATGGATAAGTTATTCATTCTGATGGCGTCTACCATTTTGAATAATTATCTATCACCTCAACAAATATGATCTCATTCGACTATATATGAACTCCAGACTATTTAGGTAAATTTTGATGTAGCGATGTCTCCAGACTTAGCATTTGGGTTTTGGGGTTGTCATCCATGATTATAATGGTGAATTCAGGGTTGGGAATTCCAAAGGACTCCATAAACTTTGTGTTCTAGAAATTACGAAAGCCATTGTGTGAGGGAGTCAATTCAATTCGATTTCGAATCTGGTTTTATGGATATCCAGGTAGAAGAAGTTTTTCGTGAATCAGTGAGTTAAATTTAATGAGGTCGATTTATCGACAAAAGGTATCTTCATCTCAAATGTAGATAACTGCTTGCTGGTTTTCAATTTGCATTTGTATCATTTGTAAAACATGCCAAAAATGTCAAGGCTCATGCTCACATAGAATGTTAAAGCATAAAATATTTAAAATAACTGGAAACACCTTAATGATACTTGCTTTTCCCCTGATTTTTAAGGGATTTATGTTTCAAAATGTTTTTAGGGTTAATTACACTTGGACCTCATGAACTTACCACATGTCACTTTACCCCTGAACTTTTAGTTTTTCTACTTAATCCTCTGGGTTGGGGCATTACAGTGTTTGTTGTGGGGTAGTGATGACCTATTGGAAAAATTGAGGAGAGTGTTTTATCCTAATAATTGAAACATAAGTGAGTTGTCGTTAGTCGAAATCAGGAGGAGAATGTCCAGAAGGTTATTTTTTGACATAGTGAGGAACATCTGGATCGTGGAGTGAATTATGACTACCCAAAAGTTCACCGCGGTTGGTGGTGACATTTTGTTAAAGAGGGAGTTGTGTAGTATTGATGGTCGATACAACCAAAATCCACATTAGGGGTGGTTCAGAGAGGCGTGATCAGGCTATGGGGCCGTAGATGGCGTTTATTTTGTGGTGTTGTGAAAAAGGAGGGAAAATGTGCAATATAAAAACGACTTCTTTGACCACTCCAAGTCGTTCTAGATGAGTTGGTTTTGGTGTCTAAAATGGTATTTTTCAACTCATAAAGTTATTTAGCCAAGATATTGATGTTTTACTAACTTTAGAAGACATTTTTTCAACTCACAAATGTCGCATTATATACCACAAGGAAGAGCCACATCTTTCCTTCTCCCTAAATGTCGCATTATATACCATACCTATTTTACCATCTCTCTATCTCCTCACTAGACGCTCTGTCTAGTTACACTCACCCTTTAAAATCTTATTTAATCTCCTTCATATGAATAGCCTCCTCACGGTAACCCACGATAACCCAATCTGTCCCCATTTAAGATGGATCAATTGTGAAGTTCAGGTAGGATTCTACACTGAAATTAGATTTATCCCAAATTTCTCCCAATATCCCCCCCTGCTTTATTTTCCCACCTCTTCAGCTCTCCCATATTCAAATATCTTCGGCTGCCTCCCCAACTTCTCATCTAAAGTTCCCCCTCTGCCTTCTCTAATGGAATCTATAAAGGTTCCGAACCCTCCGTTAAACCCCATTTATTACAATCCAATTGAAGAGGAATAAACTCAATCTATTTATTGGGCACCCGAGCTTAGGGTTTCCCCACTTTGGGTTTCCACAAAGCTGATTTGTAACCCGCTAAGTTACAGGTAAAAACCTTCAACTGTTTATCACGATGGTAAGGTATTCTATAAAATATTTTTTTTAATTTTTTTTATGTTCAACGTTGGGTACATATATTATATAATGTTTTTTTTAATTTATTTATGTTCAATGTTAAAGATCATGTATTTAACCAATGAAAAAAGCCATGTATAATTGTGTATGTATGTTGTATGAGAAAATTTTGAGGGAGCTTGGTCGGATAAAATTTTTGTAAGCGAGTTGGTGTGTATGTATCTTAAGATTGTCCTGCACTCTGGTCGAATTTCATATAAGAGTATATTTATTTATTTCAGAGTTTATTTTACAAAGAACATACGTGAACTTTCATATACTTGCACTAAAAAATAATTCAAGATTTTGTCATGTTATAGTTATATTTTTAAAATTACAGATAATAAAATTTTACTCATAAAAATTGGTTGTAGTTTTTGGAGTTATTTAAGGTCGATTTGCATGACTAATGTTGATTGGGTAATTTAAATACGACTACGTACTTTTTGAAGTGTTTATCTTACCTATTTTCTGACTTACTTTGGGTGATAGTAAGAATTCCACAAGAATAGTTTTAAGTTTGCTCACTTACTTTGGGGAATAGAGAGAATTGTAGAAGAATTTTTTTAAGTTTTGTATGATAAGAGACACCCCTATTCTGATTCTTATATATTATCATTATAAATATGATGGATGCAATATAGTAAGCATTCTGCCCCACATAGTATGGGTACATTTGGAGCAAAATAATTATGAGCCATTGGTATTATTGTGTGTGCATACTTAAAATAAGTGATGTTATGCTTCATTTGTTAATTGGTTGCATGTGTATATCACTACCCGAATATATATCAGTACATTCTAAATTGATAAAAAAAACACATTATTAACTGTTACATCTCCATATAATTTCACTACAATCACTATAACTCTATCTAAATGCACATTATTTCTTCTTGAACAAAATAATGACAGGATCGACTCCAAATAGCAGCTTCATTTCCCGTAGAACAAACAAGTGGAAATTACTGAGATTGACCCTGCATACTTTACAAATCTTCAACTACTTTAATGGAGATTTGAAATAAAAAACAAATTCATACAGTATTTCTGAATTGATATTTCATTCTTCTTTCAAAGCTTATACCATCTAAAATTCTGCTACATACATCTTGGACATATCTGTAACTGTTGTGGTTTTATAATTAAGTTTACTAGCTGTTGTCCAATGCCTTTTTTTCAGATAATGTTTCCATATTTGGATTTTTAGATAGACGTTATTTATGCTGTTATTACAGCTACATATTCCTTTTAACTATCTTCCATGATACCATTTACAACATTGCATCTTCAAGTTTAAACAATCCATTATGCAGTTGTCAACTGCAGCTTACACATGTGCACATTAAATGTGAAAGATTGGGTTTAAAAATATGTTTTCAAATTTTGTTTCATTATATTTTTTTTACGTTCATGATACGAACTATACATTACTTCACCGTTATTATTTACTAGCCCACGTATCGCACGAGGTTCAAATCTAGTCTAAATATACTTTTGGTGTCTCCTCTCAAAGGATTGACACGTGTACTACTCAATTAAGAATACACATATTCTTTCTCCAAACTAGAAACTAGAAATTAAAATGAGTGGTGGCAATCCAATATCTGAAAGTCTGTTCACGTTCCCAATTTATTACGCCACCCTGCTTCAAAACCCATTTCTAAACTTATATCTGCATTAAAAAACCCAACCCTTTAAGATTCCTTACTCCTTACCCATTCATCTCTCTACCGACTTTTTCTCTCCACCCGCTACGATCCTTAAACGACTTCTCTCTCCATGGCTCCCGCACCTGATCTGCCCAAGTTTTTATTCTCTTCGAAATGTACTTTTATCCATTTTATTTAGAGTGTTGATTTTTGTTTACAATAGCATATATTATTTGCGGGGGGGTGTGTTTGTACTGTATTTTGGTTTGTTGGGATTTTAACAGATGGTAAAAAATTTGGATATGCCTTAAGGAGAATCAGATTCGGGTTTTCGAGTTTGGCATGGGAGATGGGTCTTGGGTTTGAAATGGGTTAATGGGTATAACAGGGTCTCTAGTTAAGGGTCGGGTAGAAGTGGGTACTTGGGTCTTTGGGTGGACAAAAATGGGTTGTGGTCGTGAGTAGTTATAGCTAGACAGGATGGAGCTCCAGTCAAGGATGGGTTCGAATAAATGGATTGTTTGGTCGGAGTGGAGTTGACTGAGGTTGTGGGTATAGGAATGGTTTTTGTTTATGGAGGTTGGAGATTTGGAGTTTGGTGTTGTGGCAGGTTACATAGTTAATTGCATCCTGGTTTAGGAGGTGATTGAGGGCGATCGAAGGTTGCTGGGTTAGAAACAAGTTTGGCAGGGGCTGCCTTGGGTTGCAGATATAAAGGTTAGGAGGGTTCTAGGTGAGTGTGGTTGTGGGTTAAGAAATGGGAGCTAATCGGGTTTTACAAGGTCGAGTAATCCAACTGGGTTCTATATGAACTTCTAATATGTAGTTGTAGCTCTACTTGGTATATGATTTGCTTTGCCTTCATTAGTTGTGAACTCTTCTCATTGAGTTTATTGCTTGCGTGGGCATGAGGTGGAAGGATGAATCATAATAATATTCTTTTATCGATGTAGTGATTCCACTTATGGCTTTGGTATTGCATTGTGAACTCCTTTTAATAATCAACCTCATCATATATTGAGCGTTTGTTTTTATCTCAAGGACATCCGATATAAGATAATGAAGTTTTTTATTTATTAATTAAATTTTTATTGTGGGAAACAAACCGTAGAGGTCCAAATTTTGGCAGCCCGAATAGGCCCAACACGCTGCTCTAGTCAAATTCGATGCCACATGGATAATCACAAAGGCTTATCACATGGATAATTAAGGACTCAACCAGTTATCTATATCATTGGATGAGATAAATACGGATCATCAACGGGCCAATAAGGACCTGGGAGAGTTTCTTATACAACTCAACTACTTTTCACTGCTATAAATACAACCTTCACCCGGGGTAAAAGGGCATATAATTTCGAGCCTTTGAGAAATTAATAAAAATTGAGAACCCCTCTGTGGACGTAAGTAGTTGCCGAACCACGTAAATATTGTGTGTTGTGATGATTTTTCTTTACTATTTTAATGCCCTTGCTTTCTAGAAATATTTAATTGTGATTTCTTGCACTCATAATTGGTGGCGTCTATGGGAATTAATTTTCTTTTATAGAACCTATAACAAAAGAGTGAACACAATGTATCATCACCCAAACAGTGTAACCCTCGTTGGCGACGTGCGAGCTGATCTAGCCTCACTCAGAATCAGATTTGAGGTTCACCAAGATTCGAATCTTAGATTTCACTTGGAGGATCAGCCTCCGATCAAAACAATGAATAATCTAGATCAATACAGATCTCATGGCTTATTGACGCCTATGAAGAATGACTCCACCAACAAGAGGAGGCGACTCACCTCCAAATGGAGGAGAATACATGCCTCCAGCGAGGATTAAAGAAAATGGAGAAAGAACTCTGTCAGGGCACCAAAAATATCGTGGTCGTACTCTTAGACCTCAGGCGAGCAAAACTGCGATTGAGGAAGGAATACTAGACCGTTCGGAGCGTGGAAGTCACCCAATGTAGCAAAATCAGGATTAATAACGTCAAAGGCATGATATAAAGAGTCTAGTCTGGAAAGAGATGGACCAACACCCAACACATTCTCGATCCAGATCGAGATCCAGAAAAAAGCTGGTGAGAAGGGCCCTGATCACATAAACGCAATCCCCTTTCTCAAGGGAAATCGAGGAAGAGGAACCCTCGAAGATATTTGTAGATCCAAGATTTAAGACATACGATGGTAAAATCGACCCCATAGATAACATTCGCTGGTATAGGTAAGCGATGACTTTGTGGAGTCACAACGATACTCTTATGTGCCGTATATTTCCATCCAGCCTAGGAGATATCGCCCATAAATGGTTTGAGAGGTAGACACACAAGTCGGTTAAGAGCTTCAAGTCCCATATTTGTCGCTTATTATGTGCGCCATGTGGATAATTATAATTAAAGTTAAGGCTAGATGAAATGAAAAAAGGGTTAGCGTTAGTTGTGGAGTTGAAAATTCAGTGTGCCATATGGATAATTACAATTAAAGTTAAGTCGAGATGAAATGAAAAAAGGGTTGGCGGTAGCTGTGGAGTTGAAAATAAAATAAGGGAAGAGCAAAAGCTTTAGAGGATTAGAGGGGGAGAGGGAGAGGGAGAGTTGGAGAGAATGAGAAAAATAACTTTCCTTCCTTTTTTCTTAAATGACAAACCCAACCAGCAAACCTTACATATCCATCTCGCTATAACGGAACTATCATATTCAATCTCAAACACTTCACCTCCCGTGAAGCTAAATCCATCCTTTCATCCTTTGTCTCTTCTTCCCACCCCTCTATAATTCAATCCCTACATCAATAAATGAAAACAAAAATTTTAGGTTTTGAGCTTAAGTCTGATTGGGTTCGGTGGAATCGAATTGGTACGACTCGGCATAATCTCACTCAGTTATGTTGAATAATTTTGACTTTCTCAGGTGTGGGAGGTTAAACAGAAATCAGAGAATTTTTGGGATCATTCATTCTGAGACAGCCACATTCGAAACCAATAAGGAGTGATTCCTCACCTTTTTCCCTTTTACAACAAACTCCGACCGGTCTCGAGTTTAAAATCCTCATTTAATTGGTTCGGCTAGAGATTCCCATTTTTTCTCAGTAATTAAAAGTTCGATCAGTATATGAAGACATCGATTGAGGGTCGACTGACAAATCTTACTTAGTTAGTGACCTCATCACCAAATGGTATCGTTCCGAAGCTCAGGGTTTGTATGATCTTTATCTTAAAACATAAAGAAGCCAATCGCAGGGGACATTGAAACTCTGTCCACAACTAAAACCCAATATTATTATATCCTCTTAATTTTATATTTTTGTCGTAAAGTTAATTTCTTAATCCCTCTATTTACTTTTATATCTAGATTACATTTAAACTGTTGGCTATCTGTATTTTATATGGGGAATTTTAGATTGCCCAAAGTGTCAACTATCAAGTATCTTAAGGTTGGTTTATGTTACTCCTATTTAATTGGGTATAATTCTGTTGCTTTTTTTTTTGTCGATGTTAAAAATCATAGAACCTCATTCACAATACTAATGCATTATGAATATCAACTTTCTTTGGGATAACTATTATTTTGTTTTATTTATAGTAGTTTCATACAATATTGCTGATAGTTTTATCACTTTTTTTTCCAACACGGTTGGCTCAGTTTAGTATGTTGCATACATACATATATATACATCCATACACTGTAACACCCCGTATTTTTAAGGACTTTTAAAATGGGATTAATTATAATTAATTGTGGGATAATTCAAAATTAATTTGAATTTAAATATTACTCGAGAATAAATTAATATGTGATCTATGTTGAATATTACTTGGTGATTAAAAGTAATATATATGATTATGATTTTATAAAATTATCGCGAGTGATGAATATGACAATTACGGTAATTAAGTCAGGACACGGGTGTGAGTCGTGTCGAGACTATATTTAAATGGAATGAAAAGTAAATTATTTTTATGTCATCCTAATGATCGTTTTGACTAGGCCAAAGTGTCCTAAAGGGTTTAAATAGTCGAAAAAGTCTACCTGGGGGATTACTTTAGGTCTCGGGGCAATTTGGAACCAAACAGACACCCCAAAGGGGTATTTTGGTCATTTTCCAATTGGGTGAATAGTACCCACAAAATTTTGGTAATATTACATAAGTGAAGAGGTGGTGGGATTTAGGTTCATTCACCAAAAATCAAACGAAAAAGGCTTAGGGGAAAGGGAGAGACTTTCTAGGAGAGGAAGAGACTTCTCTAGGAGACCAAAAGCCAAGAGTCATCTTACACCACCACCATTGCCGGAAGTTGATCGAAAAAAAGGAGGAACACTAGTAGAGTTATCTTCCCCAACGGTTCAGACCTATGAATTAGAGGCACCTGATTAACTGTTACAAATTTTAGCATGTATATTGTCCATGTTAGGCTGTTTAGAAAATTCTGAAAAGTAAATGAATTAAGATATTTTTGATGAATTCTTGAAATGAGAATTGTGTAGGATTGATCTCTTTCTAGGTTTAGAAAGAACTCCATGAAATATGTGAATTATTTGGTGAAGAAATATGGTATTTACATGTTTAATTGATGATAAAGTCAAAACTAGAATGCTTGAGATTGAATATGGAATCGGGGTAAATTTATACATGTTGATGATGTTTAATTGATTTGGATACGTTAGAACTTGTCCATATATGTTAATATATGATCTGGATTACATGAATATAAATTTGGAGATGTTTAAATATGATTTGGATGGTTAAAAAGTATGAAACCCATAACTGTTAAGGAAAATCTGGGCAAATTTATGATCGATCGATCGACCCAAGAATGTTGATTGATCGACCAAATTCGTCGATCGATTGACTCTCCTAGAAAATGTGATTTTTTTCCTTTTTAAAGTGTGATTAAATCCCAACTTTAGAAATCTTTGGTGTTGATTAATGGAACGTAATGGGACTTGGGGAAGGACAATAGGACATACGTAAGACCCCAAAAAATATTATTATGTGTTACGGTGGAGAGTTATATCAATTGAGGTTTAAATCGGATAAAGGATAACTTAAGGTTACTACCTGTAGTAAGAGGGTCATTAATTACCGGAATAACCTTAGGATTTTGTTAGATTAACCCTAAGAGATGAAATAAAGCGTTAAAATTGAATTAGGGATTATGCATAAATAAACTTAATTGAAGTTAATTTTAATTCACAGAAATTCGGGAGTTGTGATGACATGGACCAGTAGGGCGTAGATGTTACCTACTGAATTTACATGAGGAATAAGGGATTACCCTTTGAGTGATGAGAGAAGCTTGGGAATATAATTTGAGGAGTAAAGCCATAATCTGTAAATACGTAGGATATTAGAGATAAATATACTACGTATGAAAATATTTATATGGGTTGTGGGTGTGTTGTTATTATATATAGGTGGGGTGAATACCTATATTATTATTTATCGTGTATGTGACATACCTACGCTGCTTGCTATAGGGGTGGAGGTTTGGCGTTGTGGACGATCTTATCCTGATGAGCCCATTTGGGGGGATTTTAGATTCGTACCCTGTGCATAGGACCTTGGACACGTGCTATCGGTGTGGATGATAGTTTCGACGGTTGAATGAGAACGTAGGTATGTGTGTGACCCATTTGGATGGGAGTATGCTCGCCTCAAATATGTGTGTTATGTTATTTGTCGTTCGTGAGAAACGCCGAACCAATAGTCCTTCATACAACGAGAAATGTATCAGGACATGATAGCAGAGTATGCATGCACCGCAGTTATGTTTGGGAGGTAGAATATTAGTATATATAATATGGTGATAAATATATATACTGTGAAGTAATCTACCGTGTGAAATTATAAATTAAAATATATGTACTGTGATGTAATCTATTGTGTGAAATTGTAGATACAAATGAATAATAGGATCTGATTGAATTAAGTAAGTGGGTACTTAATCCTAAAGCTGTGAAAGTTCATATTAAAGAGAAATGAACACGTTTTAATTATCATACATATTATGTGGGTAATACTGGGAAATAATATGGGATAAAATCATAATTGAAAACCTTTAATTTGGGAGATGATAAGGTACGTTAGGCATGCACACTAGATGAGAGGTGAGAATTCTCAAGAGAGAGCTCGGGAAGATAATATTTACATAATAATTGCTTAAATGCACTTGTTAAGCGCTTGCTATTTTAAAAATCTTTTACAATCGGGCTCGGACCCGTTTCCTTGCATATTCTCTTCTCTATTGTATCTTGTACATCTGGTGTCCAGTATCAGGGATGCCGACATAGAATATGGATGTCTCGACGGGTTATAGCTGCTGATGGAGATGTAGACTTTGTTAGACGCTCCCATTCTGTCGTATCTATTTTCATTTAGGTCATGTGGCTCAGGATTCTAGTTATTTCATTTATATTCCAGAGATTGTAATTACTTATGTCAGTATTGTCGATATCAATTTTGGTTTGTTGATAATGAGATATTTTAACTGGAGAGTTATTCCACTCACATTTATTCTTATTTTATATAGTTCATTTGTGATGTGATGTTGATTATTATTATTTCGTATTGTGGAATGGTTTTAATTTAATTAAAAATGGAATTTTTTTGACACAAGCTTAATTATTTATTTGGTGAATTAATAAAGAAATCGTTTTTCGACAGTGATGCTGAGAATGAACCAACTGGATATTCTGATTAATTTAATAAAGGACTGATCACCCGAGATTTAATTAGGCGGGGTGTCACAGGTGGTATCAGAGCATCAGGTTCTAGTGTCCTTAAGATCTGCACGACTTTCTACGTTTTAGCGTAGCATTCTTTGATGTAGAGCCCTAATATTAGGATGTTGTATTCCTTTGCATTTTACGTCTTACGTGATCCTGCCAGGAAATATAAGTGATGTAACTCTTATACGAGTTCGTTCGAGCATCGATGACTAACGAGGGTCATTATAAGGATAGCGGGAGGAGGACTCAGTCGAAGACATAAAGTGTGTTGGGAAATGACAATCGAGATAGAACCCACCAAAATTGTTGTTTGGGTTGAGGATAATAAAGACGACATTCGGGAGCTGTACCCAAGCACCATCATAGATGATGTTTGTGACGTTCTAAACTTACCCAACACTATCAGTGCAGGGTGAGGGTGTCGGAAGGACTTTTGTGAAGGAAGAAATCCAAAGGCAATTATGTAGGGTGAAGTGTAGTAAACACCCAGGACTTGAAAATTTCGGGCGAAATTTTTGTTCATAGGAGCAATTTAAAGTGATGAGAGTTAGACATTACATATAAAGAAGCATGTGTGAAGATAAAATGAGAAATTTTGGTATGGTTCGACCGTGAAATTGTCCGGAATGGAATTTCAAAACTTATTTCATACGGGCAAGAAACAAAGTACAACGCAAGAAAGTAGACAACTTGCTTAACAAACTCCTTACCCATTGACTAAAGGGTACATCGAAGATAAGAAAAGTTCATTGTATGGAAGGAATCATGAGTGAAACACCCAAGTACGGATGGCAAATCTGATAAAGACGACTAGGGTCGATGTCGCTAAGAAATTTGTTAACGCTTCCAGAAGAAGGGGAGCCAGGAGATCTGGCCGAAGGGCAAGAATGAATTCAATACTGTTAGTGAAACATTATCGGAATGTATAACCAATAGGGGACCTATTTAAATCCTTACTAATTGGTGATGAATTCAGCCAAGACCAGTGAGGCCGACCACTTGTTTCATAGGACCAGTAGAGCCAAAGGAACAACGAAAATAATAATTGGGAGCTACGACTGCCAAGTCTGAAAAAAGGACATTCCAAAATGGTTAATAAGATCAGTGACGAGGAAATTATCCTACGTTTAGAGAGTGGGACTACCAGTGTCGAATGTATCCACGTTGAGAAGTGCGCTCGATAAGATTGGGAATAATAAACCATGTCAGGCATAACAATGGGAGGAGTGAGATTTTCAGTGAAGGAATTGGGTCAAGAGAATTTACAACCCGAGAGTGGTGGGTTTAGGCAGTACTCGTAGAGTCCTCGGTAACAGTAGCATACCCTATTTAAGGGTCGATGGGGC
This sequence comes from Sambucus nigra, assembly GCA_949130495.1. Taxonomy (NCBI): domain Eukaryota; kingdom Viridiplantae; phylum Streptophyta; class Magnoliopsida; order Dipsacales; family Adoxaceae; genus Sambucus; species Sambucus nigra. The sequence continues at coordinate 316,013,213 of OX422216.1, read as the reverse complement.
CCATGAAGAAAAAAGGAGGCCAGTAAAAACATAAGTGAGGCCTAGAGATTTTTGGCCAACGTTTGAGTGATGGGCGTGTAAGTGGCAGAACAAAATAATTTGCCCATTACTTGGAGGGGGAAACTATTGGATGAAATCCTAGATGTATAACGACTGAAGATATTCATGGGTCGTATTGGCCTCGAAAAGTGCGTGCAGGGACCCTACGGTTAGGCGAGACTGGTGAAGTTATGCTTCATCCTTGTGAGTAACGGATTAATTCAAATGACATGGGTGTGTCACAATCATTGTTCTAAAAAATGCAGGGCGTGACCGAGGCGTGGAGGCCAAGCCTTAAGCCATAGAAGCCTAGGCGGGCCTTGGCGTAAAAAGGCGTGAAAAGGCGTTTAGGCGTTTTTTAATATATTTTAATATTTTTTGACTATGACAAGGCTATTTAAAATACTAAATTGGTACATACCTTAAAACATGTCTAAATATTTGTAAATTAAAATACTATTTTTTAAAAATAAAATAAAAAAACAAAAAAATTGTGTCTTTTCACGCCTTACTTCTAAAAAACTCGCGTTTTTCACGCCTTATCCCCAAAAAACGCTCGTTTTTTCACGCCTTGCCCCCAAAAATGTTGACCATCGTTGACCACGCCTTGATCCACGCCTAGGGCCAAAACTTGGCGTATCTAAAAAGCCTCGCGCCTAGGCGCGCCTTGGCGCCGCCTAGGCGCATTTTTTAGAACACTGGTCACAATATACTAGCGAAATGCCCGTGCCTGAAGGCACGACGAAAATTTCAAAAGTACGTAATTGCGAAACGACAAAATTTTTGAAAGTACGTAATTGCAAAACGGAAAAAATATCATTCCCCAACAAAACAAAGTGTAAATTTTAAAAAATTGGCCATAATCTCCTTTGTTTATAGAACTATCCACTCTTCTTAACAAATAACAAATTTTCTAACAACATTCAAATAGTCTACATTCATCAAACAAATGCATATATAACATGAAATATATAATGTTTATCAACTGAATTCACATTCTGTCTCAAATAAATGAAGTGTCCATTTAAAAAAACTGGACATAATCTCCTTTGTTTATTGGACTATCCACCCTCTTAAAGGATAATAGCCAATCTAATAATATCCAATGATCTCAAATTCATCTAACAAACACTTCAACAAAATAAAGTTCGTAAAAAAATCACATATATATCAACTTAGGTTCGAGGGCTTTAGACGGTTCTTTTTCTTCTTCATCATCCTCGCTGAATGAGTATGCCATATCCTTCAAAGCTTTAGAGATTATCAAGGTGACAACTTGTGGAGAATTTTGATTGAGAATAACTGTATATGCAAGCAATATAGACATATTATGTCGAAATTCTAAATAATGTGAGAAACATAAAACAACCAATATCATATCTAAAGAATAGAAAAGATAATACATTTCATCCACCTAAGTTTGTCTATCGAGACCTTAAACATATGTCGTTCCGAAGCTTGGCCTTATGAGTCACCTGTCAATAAATATACATATTCACAGAAAGTGTTATAGAGAGGGAAATATGGAGTATTCATGATGAGAGTGATGTTTAGGAACATACCATTGATGAACTTTGAAATACCAACATCATGAAATACATATATCCAATCCAAAAAATGTACACCACTGTAGCTCACCACCACCTCATCAAATATTTGATTAAACAAAATTACATCATTCTTTTAACATTAAGTCTTCCAAACATTAGGCCTTAAGAAACATGAGTCTGAAAATATAACCAACTGAAACCTCGAGTAAAAGTGACTTAAGCCCTAGTTAATAAGTGTAAAAGAATTCCATGGTAACGTATATAAATAACATTTAGAGTAAAGGTAGTTAAAAAAATAATAAAAACAGTTTAGATAGCTATTTACCCTCATATGTTATACAAAGTCACCACTCTAAAAAGTCATGAGAAGTATAAATCCATACTAACCACTCTAAAAAGTCATGAGAAGTATAAATCCTTACATAATATGGAAGTATGTATGATATAAAAAACAATTTGAATAGCTATTTACCGTCATACTCAACCATTTTTAGGACCGACCTATGGAAGTATGTATGATATCAAAAACAAAATCATTTATTGAAATGCGATTTAAAAAATAAATAAGAATGAGAAACAACTCATACAATATTCAAAAATTGCATAAGGAATATACCTGATATATCGAACATTGGCAGCAACTGTGTAATGGAGAACAAAACATGGATATGGAGTATACCTGATATATCGAACAATTCAAAAATGAATAAGAAGTAAATCATATCATGCCCAAGGTGTATAGTATATAGACTAAAAAAGGCACTTATAAATGAAGTAGACAATTCAAAAATGAAATAACCATACTCAAAGTTAAAACAGTACTTCAATATCAGACGCAACAGTCAAATTATCTCCAGATGTGCTCATGTGATCTCCTGATTTTGGCACATCTACAGAGCATTGGGCACTGGTTGTTGAAGCAACACTTGTTTTAACTAAAAAGAGCTATGAAAGACGTAGTTTAGTTATTTTTAGCAGTCCCTATACTGCATTCTCAAGCCCAAACATTGAGTCAACTGAAGAAAAAATATAGTGAGAGATAGAGAAATAAATAGAGGGTCGTGCTGGAGTGTAGTAGAAGAACACTCTTATGCTGTTGTTCTTATTTTCTATAGAAAGTTCAACTTCATTAGTAATCCAAAAACCTCACTAAAGTTATATTTAATCATCGACAACACATAATTAAAACATATTTTAAAGTTACCTTTTATGGTCAACAGTCGCTCCACCTGTAATTTATTGGCGGCATCAAATATCCAAGCCAATTCCCACATCTACATGCGCTTCATGTCCAACGAAGAAATTATAAATGCCAAAACATGCCGTGATTATAACAGGAAAAATGACACATTAGATAATGTATGATTTATAACCAATGAAAATTTTTAATCTCAAGAAATGTCGATCACTGAACCCAAGTTAATTTTCTAGCTTTCATAACAAAGTTCTAGAAATGTCGATCATCCTTAAAGAATAGTACCCAAAGAGAGTAGTACCTAATAAAGTGAACTTTGCCATACACATTGCATAATCTATACCTGAACCACTGTCAGGTATAACATATTATATCTTATATACATGCTATACCCCAACCACTGTCACTTTTTCCACCCTAGCTGCTGCGTGGCTGTAGTCTTGTCCCCAGAGTTGCCATTGATTTTATCATCCCAACCACCTGATTCTTTGCCATTGATGTCCTTGTGTCCGTCAACCCAACCACCACTGTAAAAAAAAAAAAAACAGAAATCATAAGTTAGAAATATGAGAGAAGAGTGAGAGAGAGAAATTCCAGGGATGTATATAAGAGGTTATGTGTATCTCGTGGTTTTGCGACGCCATTTCGAGCTAATAAGGTTTCAATTATTGGAAATTGGAAAGTTTTTGTTTCAAATATCAGCTGACTTATTGGGAATGGTTAGTGTAATCCTTTGTGTACAGATTTATATACATGTAGACAAAATCTATAAATCTTGCAAAGAAAAATTATTAATACAAACACACAAAAATTAAGTCAGAAATACACACAAATAAGATGGTGTAGCCTATTGCAAATCACCAATGAATAAGCTACTGGAATCTCTAACACCAAACCTAACATGATCACCTCCATCTCGAGCCTAACGCCAAGGGGAAGAGAGGTCGGGTCTGCAAGCTATAGAGGTTTGGGAACAAACTAAATATCTTCAACACCCCCTACCTGTTTCTGCCCCCCCACAACACCCCCACCAGCTGCTTCCCCCTACCTGCTGCTTCCCCCCACAATATGCCTTACTAGCTGCTGCCCCCCACAACACACCCTACCAGTTACTGCCCCCCACACCCCCCATCACCCCTACCTGCGGCTGCCCCCCACGCCCTCCTAACGCCCATCAACCCTGCCTGCTACTGCCCCCCACGCCATCATCCCCTTCCTGCAGCTGCCCCCCCCACACCTACTGCTGTTTCCCCTCACATACACCTGCTGCTACTAAAAAAACAAATATAAAATAGTAAATTAGTAGCTTGAGTCATTAACAAAAGAGAACAATGTATGAATATATGAGCTATAAAAGAAAAAATCGGCGCACGTAGAATACATTGACTCATTATATCTTATAGACCAATGCGCGATGCTTGAATCATACATAAAAAGGATCTCGTTGTAATTCAACCATCATAAATTCCCTAATCTTATGATATTTCCCATAATTTCAATGCAAATAACAAATGAGGTGAATAAAACTTAAAATTCACATTAGATGGAAGATTTAACTATATGTAACGCATGAACATACGGAAGAATAATCTTAAATGATTAAAGATGTTATTGTAAAGGGGAGTGACTTGTGTATAGTTGGTTTATTGTAGCGTTCCTTCCAAATATAGGATGCATTTAACATCACATGAATTAACTGAAACCCAAATTGCACACCTTGGCAAAACACAAACACAATTAATGAGTAGTTATGGGCGAAAATATGTGAAAACAACCACATAGGTCCAGAAACAAAACAAAACAAAATAGTTTCATGCCTAAGAAATCTTGTATACTTACAACAGGCCACATTCAGATGGTACATCGGGGCCTATACATCTTAATTGTCATTTTACAATTTCTATGGAAATTGGACCAATAAATATTCTATATGCCAGTGTTAATGGGGGAAATGGTCACCAAATGCTATGAATGCTAAGATTTCGTATGTAAACTCAAATTGATTCAATCTCAAATATTTTTAAATATTTCATATGCTTAAATCTTATTTTCTTTTTATAAATATAATTATGTAAATATTTATGTCCCAATATTTTGACAGTGTTGCAAGAATATCATAAATTATGTATCGCAAGAAACCGCCTAGATTTTGTACTGCTGGAAACGTCGACATTTATTGAATATTTTGCAATATAGCCACAACCATTAGGAAATGAACATGGAAATAAATGTAAAAGAACTCATAGATATTGTACCATTGATGATGAAAGCAACAATGTAGAACAAAAAACATCTGATTAATATATCCATCCATTGAGCACCCTCAAGCAAAAGTTTGAAGTTTTTAATAATAATACCTTCCAGTGCCTCTAATCTGAGAAGGAAAAATAAACGACAAACAGTACAAAAGTTAGACAGAGTTCAAACCAAAATGAAATTCCTCACTTTTTAAATCAACAAACAATTAGATATAATGAGAGAGCACACCTGGTAGATTGAAGCACCAAAAATAAGAGCAAAAAAAGTGTGAGAGATCATATTTGAGATCCACACAAAAAGGCCTAAATTTAAAAACAAAAAGCTCCAAATATAAATCATATTTGAGATCCACACAAAAAAGCTTAAATTTAAAAACAAAAAGCTCCAACTATAAATCTAGAAGCAAAGAGAGTATGTATACATAATCTAAGAACCACATATCCAAATTACCATTAAGAGAGAACAGTTATTGTGCTTAGATCTGCAAACACAAAATAAATTAGATCATAAAATAAAAAAAATCCCAAAATATGAAACTAAAAATAAAACCCCCAATTTAGATATCCATTTTACACCTTCAATTTAGATCTGCAAAATAAAAAAGCAAAAACTAAATCCGAAAAAAGCCCTAAAAATCTAAATCCCAAAATACGAAACTAAAAATAAAACCCCCAATTTAAATCCCAAACATACATAAAGAAAAGAAGGGCAAGAACACACTGCTTTAGAGTTTCATGGTAAAAAAAAATTAGGCAACAAAAATTAAATAATAACCATCACCAGTACCCTGACTTTTTCCTGTGAGAAATGGGCACAAAAGAAGAATTTGTATACAAAATTAGTAGCGCGGAAGAGTGGGAAAAGCTACAGAAGAGTGGATCCATATTTGGAGGAGAATTGGACAACATTTTTTGGTTTCATCCATCTCAGCAACCTCAATCAAGTACTGTCGACTTTGAATAACTGAAATTTAAAATTTAAAATATGAATACTAAAATTTGAATACTAAAAAGAAAAGAAAATAGTAAATATCCCATTATCTCCTTGTATCTATAGCTCCATGTTGAATGTGTGGCCAGGTTAATGATCCAAAAAGAAAAGCAAATAGTAAATATCCGTTACTTCACAGAAAAAGAGAAATGCAACAACAAATTCCCAAACTTGCCAATAATTTTCAAAGTTATATAGAGCAGTAGAAAGATAAAGATATTGACATCATAGAGAATAGATAAGATAGGGCATATCGAGAATGAGAGGCACCTTAGCTCACGTACATCGCCAAATGTGAAAGTTCGTCTAAATCACATAAAATGCTTTAATTTATTAGTTTACGTACACATATAACATGAACAACCAATTGTCAAATAGTATGAAATACTTAAACTTTAACCAATCTGAAAAACTATATAGGGAGAGGGATAGAAAACATTTAAGTGTAAAAAATGTAAAAACTCGTCAAAAATGCAAAACCCATTGTTTATCCCATCCCACCTTTGTTTTAAGAGAAGTCATTGGTATGAAATTTATGAAATTACATAAATAATAATTGTCGAACTCGTAAAAAGAGGTCAGGGTTCGTAACCTAATTTCTCCACCCCAAAATGGATGGAAACCCCAAAAAAATCCAAGGTATCAAACAACATACCAATGGTACAGTTATAGCTTTCCCTCTTCCATGAGGAAAAGTAACAATAATTTTTTAAGAGACGAAGCTAGAGTCATCAAATCTGCAGGAAAAAAGAATGTTTAGAACTGAAATAATAGAAGTCCTATAGGTGTGAAAATTAATATATAAACATTCTTAAACTGAAACAAATAGCACCATACAACACTCTTGATTAAACGAATAGACATTTTAAGAAGAACAAATAAAAAAGAACAACAAACTTTATTGATTAAACACCAAAATTTACATATCCACCAAGTACCTATGCAATAGCCAAGAGCTGAGTTATTTGTCTTTAATCACTTCATATCTGAAAACAAAAATATAGTTCACAACAAACACAAATGTCACCTAAACCATGAATCAGTGTTATGTAAAATCTCACCAAGAAATCAACTTGTGAAACCCTAAAAAATGAATTAATTTTATCCAAACTCAACCTGAAGGTTACCTGATGGAGGAGTGCGGTGACAGAGTAGGGCGTAGGGAGGAGAAATCGACACCGACGAAGGAGTAGGCCATAGGGAGGCTGAATCGACACCAGATCCAGCTGGTATAAAGCGGCGCGCAGCGCGGAGAGTTTGAGAGTGAGAGGGAACCAGCGGAGGAGGGATAGTTTGAGAGGGAGTCGCACGACGTGGAGGGTTTGAGAGGGCGGCATCGGAGGAGGGAGAGTTTGAAAGGGAGGCAACGATGGTTAGAGGGTTTGAGAGCGAGGCGGCATCGAAGGGGGTTGAGGGGGTTTGAGTTTTGGGAGAGAATGAGGGGGGAATCATGAGGGAACGAGAAATGAGTAGGGTTTTATTTGGTTTATTTCATTTTTCCTATGTCACATTGGTTAAGTTGTGACGTGTCACAATGTAAGACCCTTAGATCGCACCCAAAAATCCGCTCTCAACCGTTGATATTTTGGAACAGTAAAACACCCTCCTCTCATACACACACACACACACACACACACACACACACACACACACACACACACACACACACACACATATATATATATGAATTTTTAACACTAAAATTCGTGTGCGAGTAGAGTTTAGTGGGTACGTTAGTTTTAACAGTCTGGTTACAAACGTATTTATTGTTGATAACGGGACTTTTTAATGTCTCCCATGAGTGAGCCGGGTAGGCCCTAAGATCATATTTTGTTGTTATAATTTACTAATGCATTGAGTTAGCAAAGTAGAGCTTATTATGGTAGTGTGTAGTGATTAATTACCGAATGTTTGAACGATAGTAGATTGAGTGATAAGACTATTATGTTGGATATTTCGGGTGAGTAATATTATTTTTGTGAGGCGCCACCTGAAATAGGGTTGGGCCTATATATATATATATATGAAAATTTCATGGTATTGTAGACCTCAGTGAGTATGTTGTCTATTTATATGTGATCCCAGTGCGTAGGGATTTATTTACTTATATGACTCAGGATACATTATGTTCTTTATCGAGAAGCGAGATATTGCTCGTTATATATATAGTGCCGAGAACTTGGGATAGTGAGAGCGCCATGTTTCATGTTATTTTTAAGGGATATAAGTGTGGACAAGTATATTTTTATGTCAACATACGAAGATTGTGGGAAGGTTCATATTATGGACTGAGGGCCTTACGGATCTCGACAACCGACTATGTTAGGTAGTAGTATATCGAAGAGGTTCCTTGTTTGGATTTTGCTTTGTGAGACATCCCACGCATGAAACTAGCAAATGTCGGGAGTTGGAGAGATATTTGGTTGATAGTATATGGGTTTTGTACTTTGGTCATTGTAAATATACAAGAATATAACTGAGAGTTGATAATTCCATTATGACTTGAGGCCGATAGAGTCACCTAGTCCTGGTATCATTATGAATAGAACAATGATGCCACTAAAAGAGTAATTAAGTTATGACTGGTGAGGTGGTTGAGTGTACTCCTACCATATAATCACGCCAAGTGAGCGAGAATTGATTTAAGAGGAGTATATGTCATTGGTGCAACAATGCACAAGAATTGATTTAAGAGGGGTACATGTCACTGGCTAAATGTTGTCGAATTCACACGACAATCATAAATTACAGTCTGATACAATACTTTCAATAACCTAGGGCGTCCATACACCCTATATCAATTCTCGTACATTATTTCTCCAATGACATGTACTCCTCTTAAATTGATTTGGGTGTCGGGGCAATTTGGAACCAAACAGACAACCCGGGGGGGGGGGGGTATTTTGGTCATTTTCCAAATTGGATGAATTGTACCCATAAAATTTTGGTCATATTATATAAGTGTAGAGGTGGTGGTATTTAGGTCCATTGACCAAAATTCAAAAGAAAAAGGCTTAGGGGAGAGGGAGAGACTTTCTAGGAGAGGAGAGACTTCTCTAGGAGACCAAAAGCCAAAAGTCATCTTACCCCACCACCACCGCCGAACGTTGGCCAGAAAAAAAGAGGAACACCAATAGAGTTATCTTTTCCAACGGTTCAGACCTACCAATTAGAGGCAAGTGATTAACTATTGCAAATTTTAGCATCTATATTATCCATGTTAGGCTGTTTAGAAAATTTTGAAAAGTTATATGAATTAAGATGATTTTTGATCAATTCTTAAAATGAGAATTGTGTAGGATTGATCTCTTTATGGGTTTAGAATAAACTCCATGAAATATGTGAATTATTTGGTGAAGAAATTTGGGATTTACATGTTTAATTGAGGATAAAGTCAAAACTAGAATTCTTGAGATTGAATATGGAATCTGGGTAAATTTATACATGTTGATGATGTTTGATTGATTTGAATACATTAGAACTTACCATATATGTTAGTATATGATCTGGGTTACATGAATATAAATTTGGAGATGTTTAAATATGATTTTGGTGGCTAAAAAGTATGAAACCCGTAACTGTTAAGGAAAATATGGGTAAATTTCAGATCGATCGATCGACCCAAAAAAGTCAATCGATCGACCAAATTCGTCGATCAATCGAATCCCCTGGTAAATGTGATTTGTTTCCTTGTTAAAGTGTGATTAAATCCCAACTTTAGAAATCTTTAGTGTTGATTAATGGAATATAATGGGACTTGGGGAAGGGCAGTAGGACATGCTTAAGACCCAAACAAATATTATTATGTGTGGGATTGAGTGGGGGAAATTAACGAGTGTTAATGGAATGATTACGGCGGAGCGTTATATAAATTGAGGTTTAAATCGGATAAATGGTAATTTACGATTAATACCAGTAGTAAGAGGGTCATTAATTACTGGAATAACCTTCGGCTTATATGGGATTAACCCTAAGAGATGAAACAAAGGGTTAAAATTGAATTTGGGATTATGGAGAAATAAACCTAATTGAAGATAATTTTAGTTCATAGAAATTCGGGAGTTGTGATGACATGGACCAGTAGGGCGTAGATGTTACCTACTGAATTTACATGAGGAATAAGGGATTACCCTTTGAGTGATGAGAGAAGCTCGGGAATATAATTTGAGAAGAAAAGTCATAATCTGTAAATACGTAGGATATTAGAGATAAATATACTACGTATGACAATATTTATATGGGTTGTGCGTGTGTTGTTATTATATATAGATGGGGTGAATACCTATATTATTATTTATCGTGTATGTGACATACCTACGCTGCTTGCTATAGGGGTGGAGGTTTGACGTTGTGGACGATCTTATCCTGATGAGCCCATTTGGGGGGATTTTAGACTCGTACCCTATGCATAGGAACTTGGACACGTGCTATCGGTGTGGATGATAGTTTCGACGGTTGAATGAGAACGTCGGTATGTGCGTGACCCATTTGGATGGGGAGTATGCTCGCCTCAAATATGTGTGTTATGTTATTTATGGTTCGTGAGAGACGCCGAACCAATAGTCCTTCATACAACGAGAAATGTATCAGGACATGATAGTAGAGTATGCATGCACCGCAACTATGTTTGGGAGGTGCCATATTAGTATATATAATATGGTGATAAATATATATACTGTGAAGTAATCTACCGTGTGAAATTATAAATTAAAATAATGTACTGTGATGTAATCTACTGTGTGAAATTGTAGATAAAAATGAATAATAGGATCTGATTGAATTAAGTAAGTGAGTACTTAATCCTAAAGCTGTGAAAGTTCATATTAAAGAGAAATGAACATGTTTTATTTATCACACGTATTATGTGGGAAATGCCGGGAAATAATATGGGATAAAATCATAGTTGAAAACCTTTAATTTGGGATATGATAAGGTACGTTAGGCGTGCACACTAGATGAGAGGTGAGAATTCTCAAGAGAGAGCCCGAGAAGATAATATGTACATAATAATTTCTTAATTGCACTTGTTAAGCACTTGCTATTTTAAAAATATTTTATAATCGGGTTCTGACCCGTTTCCTTGCATATTCTCTTCTCTATTGTATCTTGTACATCAAGTGTCCAGTATCAGGGATGCCGACATAGAATATGGATGTCTCGATAGGTTATAGCTGCTAATGGAGATACATACTTTGTTAGATGCTTATATTCTATTGTATATATTTTCATTTAGGGCAAGTCGCTCAGGATTATAGTTATTTCATTTCTATTCTAGAGATTGTAATTACTTATGTCAGTTTTGTCGATATCAGTTTTGGTTTGTTGATAATGAGATATTTTAACTGGAGAGTTATTCCAGTCACATTTATTCTTGTTATATGTAGTTCAGTTGTGATGTGATGTTGATTATTATTATTCCGTATTGTAGAATGGTTTTAATTAAATTAAAAATGAAAAAGTTTTGACACTAGCTTAATTATTTATTAGGTGAAGTAATAAAGAAATTGTTTTTCGACAGTGATGCTAAGAATGAACCAACTGGATATTCTGCTTAATTTAATAAATGACTGATCACCCGAGATTTAATTAGGTGGGGTTCCACATACACCAATTGTTAGAAAATACAGAGAGATTGGGGAAATTGTGGGAAGGGTAAATAATTTTCAAATTTTGTATAATATGTGGTGGTTTCGTAGTTTCTTACATATATAATGTTTAGTATGAAATAGAGCCATATATGAGTTTACTGAGACTATTGTGCCAAGTCAATCAGATAATTTTAGTATGTTCTTGCGACTCACTCAATCCAATTTATGAAGTCCTAATTCTATGTTAGTATCTCACCTCTCGATGATTTTTGCTTTAAGATTTGTTCCATATATATGATTTAAGGAATACAAGAGGGTGAGAGTATAGTTTAGGATACATTTAAAAAAATGAATCTTTATGCTGGTCATCCCCAAAATATAGCTACAAATTCCTGAAGTCTTGCGACACTTAGTTGTTGTTATATACGTGTTACATGTATAATCTAATAGTTTTTTTTAAACTTCCCACGCATCGCGTGGGCTATATATATATATATATATATATATATATATATATATATATAGAGAGAGAGAGAGAGAGAGAGAGAGAGAGAGAGAGAGGGTATTTGATTCAAACAATTACATAAAACCCAAAAATAATGAATAATTTGAAATTTGACACAAATCAAACTGAAAATTAGTTGAAATATATATATAGATGATAGATACAGTTATAGATACACAAATCAAAACTTGTATTGACCGTGCATTGCTATCTGTTGTCTTAGAGATCTCCCGACTGTATGAGCTCCACATGAGCCTTCATGCACCTCTTTGATCGGATCATTTACGTCATTTGGATGAACACAATGAAGTAGGGAAATAATGTATCCTCGCCTATATATAACATCTTTTTCCAAAACGTAGAATGTTGAACTGATTAGGAATACTTTTATTCTATTGAACATAAAATATTACTTTACATTATATTGATCAAGGTTGAAAATATGAGTAAATAATTTGGCATCATAAAAGTAATAGGATGTATACAACCAAGAATGGATACCACCTCATAAAACAACTACACTTCCAAAATGACATAGCATGGTAAGGGGAACCATATCATTCAAGACTACCCCCTCTTGGAATTATAATCTGGCATTATAAGTTTCCAAATAAATATAACACTTTTTTATGGTGGGCGCGAACAAACTCTTTACCAACAAAGTTGAATTTGCATAGAAGAAATATCTGCGTTGAGTACTCAATACACATTTTGAAGGAGTGTTTCATTTCAACAAATGCATGGAGGAATATTGTGATTCAATTTTGAACAAATACGAATAATTTTGGGATGAGGGTGATTGGTTTTATGAGGCACATAAATTGTTTGATAAGGATAAGTTTCATGGTTTGGTAGTCATGATTTGAGGATTTTGTAAAATTGTGAACTATGTGGTACATGAAGAGGTTAAAAGAAGTGAGTGAAATCATTCTGATGGCGTCTACCATTTTGAATAATTATCTAACACCTCAACAAATATGCTATCATTTGATTAGATATGAACTTCAGACTATTTAGGTAAATTTTAATGTAGCGATGTCTCCAGACTCAACATTTGGGTGTTGGGGTTGTCATCTATGATTATAATCGTGAATTCATGGTTGAGAATTCCAAAGGACTCCATAAACTTTGTGTTCTAGAAATTGCGAAAGCCATTGTGTGAGGAAGTCACTTCAATTCGAGTTCGAATTTAGTTTTATGGAGATTCAAGTAGAAGAAACTTTCCTTGCATCAGTGAGTTGAATTTCATGAGGTCGATGTATTGACAAAAGGTATCTTCATCTCAAATGCAGCTAACTACTTGTTGGTTTTCAATTTGCATTTGTATCATTTGTAAAATGCGCCAAAAATGTCGTGGCTCATCCTCACATAGAAGGTTGAAGAGGTAAATGATTTTTTGGCTGGCTAGTTTACTCTCTCTATTTTTCACGGAAGATAAGTTTTTATTTATGTTGGGTTTAATGAACTATTTTTCCATTTTCTTCTTTGTCGCTAATTATTAGGAAAAAAAGATACAACACATACACAAGTTCAAATCAAATCTTAAACTTGTGATTTTAGGGCAATATTCCTTTGATCAAGGGTCTCCAACTGTTACTTTTAGGGCTAAAGGCATATGTATTAAGACATTAGGGCAGGAAACTTTGATTTAGCATTGAAACTCACCAGACTTCGATCCATTGGTGAGTGAGAGAGAGAGGTAGGCATGGCAATGGGTCGAGCTTGAGTGGACTCGGACTGAGCCTATAAAAAATTAAGCTATCTCAAACCTGTCCAGATCCAAATTAAAAGTTCATTGCCCATGCCTTCTCATCAAGCTTTCTTGCTCAGGCCCTCCCTAGCCTGTTGCCAACTCCCGAACAAAGACTTATTTTAAAATTAATTTTATTTTTTTAGTAAATTTATTACATATTTTATTATTTAGAAAATTAATTTTAGAAAATTAATTTTAGAATGCATTCTCAAAAGTAAGAGTAAATAAATTCTCAAATTGATATTTCTAAATGTTCTCTATTTATATACTTTTTTGTAACTTTTAACCGTAAAGGAATAAATACTAAACTTCTAATATATATATATATATATATATATATATATAATTCTCGAGCCTCAGAACTGTGTCGGGCTCAAGCGGGCCAAAGAATACTTGTTCAGGGTCGCCCAGAAAAAATCAAGCCTATAAAATTTTGCCAACTCCGATTCTCGGACCTATTTACCTTATCTAAGCCCTATTTGTTTTCCAGGCGGGGCGGGCGGGCTTGGCTCGTCTCAAGCCTATGTCCACCCTTAGAGAAAAGATTCATTAAATACAGTAAAAACATGTTGGTCCTAGGGTAATTTTCATCATTTCTTGCTAAAAAATGAACGAAATCGATTTTTTGGGTTAGGTGCCACATGTCGAAAGTTTAACGAACAACTTATCAGGTTTACATATAAGGTAGTGACTCATAAATTCAATATATATTTGGGTACTTCATGTAATTACTTAAAATTTATTATTTTTTTCACATTTAATAGCGACGATTAATCTCAAATCCGAGCCCTAATGTATTCATATATGCATTGATAAGTAAATGAAATGACATTGACCTATGATTCAAACACGATCCAGTAACATAACTACTAGTTTGAGCATGGGGTTGCCAAGCAAATAAATCAATGAAATGATCAACCAAAAGTATTGTGGGTGAATGTACATTTGTGTACCTAAATGCAAATATAAACAAAATTAGGCCGAAGGATAAAATATTTAAAAGAAATGGAAACACCTTAATGATACTTGCTTTTCCCCTAATTTTTGAGAGATTTATCTTTCAAAATGTTTTTAGGGTTAATTACACTTGGACCCCTTGAACTTTACCAAAATCCGCATTAGGGGTATAGTATTGGTGGTCGATACGACCAAAATCCGCATTAGGGGTGGTTCGGAGAGACGTGATCAGGCCGTGGGGCCGTAGATGGGGTTTGTTTTTGTGGTGTGGTGAAAAAGGAGGGGAAATGTGGAGTTGTGAAAAAGGTGGGAAAATGTGCAATATAAAAAGACTTGTGGAATATAAAAAGACTTGTTTGACCACTCCAAGTCGTTCTAGATGAGTTTGTTTTGGTGCTTAATATGGAATTTTTCAACTCATAAAGTTATTTAGCCAAGGTAATGACATTTTACTAACTACACAAGACATTTTTTCAACTCACAAATGTCGCATTATATACCATAAGGAAGAGCCACATCTTTCCTTCTCCCCAAATGTCGCATTATATGCCATATCTATTTTACCACCTGTTCATCTCCTCACTAAAAGCTCTGTCATGTTAGACTCACCCTTTAAAATCTTATTAAACCTCCTCCATATGAATAGCCTCCTCACGGTGACCCACGACAACCCAACGTGTCCCCATTTAAGACGAATCAATTGTGAAGTTCATGTAGGGTTCTACATTGAACTCAGATTTGTCCCAAATTACTCCCAATATCCCTCCTTGCTTTATTTTCCCACCTCTTCGGCTCTCCCATAATGAAATATCTTCGGATGTCTCCACAACTTCTCATCTAAAGTTCCACCTCTACTTTCTCTAATGGAATCTATAAAGGAATCAACTCAATCTACTTATTGGGCACCCGAGCTTAGGGGTTTCCCCACTTTGGGTTCCCACGAAGCTAATTTCCAGCCCGCTAGGTTACAGGTAAAAACCTTCTACTGTTTATGAGGATGGTTAGGTATTATATGAAACCTTTTTTTAAAATTTTTTTTATGTTCAACGTTGAGTACATATGATATAAAACGTGTTTTTTAATTTCTTTTTGTTCAATATCAAAGATTATGTAGTTAACCAGTGTAAAAAAGCATGTGTGATTGTGTATATATGATAAAATTTTGCGGGAGCTTGGTCGGATTCAAATTATGTAAGCGAGTTGGTGTATATATGGCTTAATATTGTCGAACACTCAGGCCGAATTTCATATAAGAGTTTATTTATTTATTTCAGAGTTTGTTTTACAAAGAACATACGTGAACTTTCATATACTTGCACTAAAAAATAATTAAAGATTTTGTCATGTAATAGTTATATTTTAAAAATTACAGACAATAAAATTTGACTCATAAAAAATGGTTGTAGTTTTTGGTGTTATTTAAGGTCGGATCGTATGACCAATGTCAATTGGGAAATTTAAATATGACTACGTACTTTTTGAAGTGGATATCTTACCCATTTTCCGACTTACTTTGGGTGATAGTAAGAATTCCACAAGAATAGTTTTAAGTTTTCTCACTTACTTTGGGGAATGGAAATAATTCTAGAAGATTTTTTAAAAGTTTTGTATGATAAGAAACGCCCCTATTCTGACCCTTATAAATTATCCTTATAAATATGATGGATGTAATATAGTAAGCATTCTACCCCACATAATATGGGTACATTTTGAGCAAAATAAATATGAGTCATTGATATTATTGTGTGTGCATACTTAAAATAAGTGATGTTATGCTTCATTTGTTAATTGGTTGCATGTGTATATCACTACTGGAATATATATTAATACACTCTAAATTAATAAAAAAAACACATTATTAACTGTTACATCTCCATATAATTTCACTATAATCACTATAACTCTATCTAAATGCACATTATTTCTTCTTGAACAGAATATGACAGGATCAACTCCAAAGAGCAACTTCATTTCTCATAAAACAAACAAGTGGAAATTAATGAGATTGCCCCTGCATACTTTACAAATCTTTAATTGCATTAATGGAGATTTGAAATAAAAAACAAATTCATACAATATTGCTGCATTATCTGTAACTATTATGGTTTTATAATTAAGTTTACTAGTTGGTGCCCAATGCCTTTTTTCGCATAATGCTTCCATATTTGGATTTTTAGATAGATGTTTTTGATGCTGTTATTACAACTACATATTCCTTTTAACTGTCTTCCATGATACCATTTACAACATTGCTTCTTCAAGTTTAAAAAATTATTGTGCGACTGTCAACTTCAGCTTACATATATGCACATTAAATGAGCTAGATTGGGTTTAAAAATATGTTTTCAAATTTTGTTTCATTATATTTTTTTTACGCTCATGATATGAACTATACATTACTTAACCGTTATTATTTAATAGCCCGCGCATCGCTCGGGGTTCAAATCTAGTCTAAATATAATTTTGGTGTCTCCTCTCAGAGGATTGACACGTGTACTGCTCAATTAAGAATACAAATCTTCTCTCTCCAAAGTAAACACTAGAATGAGTAATAATCCAATACATGAAAGTCTGTTCACGTTCCCAATTTATTACACCACCCCTCTTCAAAACCCATTTCTAAATTTATTTCTCCATTAAAAACCCCAACCCTCCAAGTTCCTTACTCCTTACCCATTCATCTCTTTACCGACTTTTTCTCTCCACCCGCTATGATCCTGAAACGACTTTTCTCTCCATATTTCCCGCACCTAATCTGCCCAGGTTTTTATTCTCTTTGAAATGTACTTTTATCCATTTTATTTAGAGGGTTGATTTTTATTTACAGTAGCATGTATTATTTATGGGGGAGTGTGTTTGTACTGTATTTTGGTTTGTTGGGGTTTTAACAGATGGTAAAAAAATCGAATATGTCTTGAGGGGAATATGCTTTGGGTTTCCTGGCATGGGAGATGGGTCGTGGGTTTGAAATGGGTTAATGGGTATAGCAGGTTCTTTGGTTTAGGGTCGTGTAGAAGTGGTTACTGGGGTCTTTAGGTGGATGGAAGTGTGTTGTGGTTGTGAGTAGTTATATCTAGACAGGCCGGAGCTCCGGTCAAGGATGGGTTTGAATAAATGGTTTGTTGGGTCGGAGTGGATTTGGTTGAGGTTGAGGGTATAGGTATGGTTTTTGGTTATAGGGGTTGGAGATTTTGAGTTTGGTGTTATGGCAGGTGACAAAGCTGCTTGCATCCGAGTTTAAGAGGTGATTGAGGGTTTCTGGGTTTGAAACGAGTTCGGAAGGGGCTGCCTTAGGTTGCAGGTGTGGAGGTTAGGAGGGTTCGAGGTGGGTGTGGTCATGGGTTAAGGAATAGGAGTTGGTCGGGTTTTGTAAGGTCGAGTAATCCAGCGGGGTATGTGTATCTAACATTTAGGACTCAACCAAAACTATAAAAATTAATAAAACTAGTAAAATCTATTAAAATTACAAGTGGATTTTCATGTCCATTAATTCTTTTTATGCAAATTTAACTTCAATTTTTATGTAATTGTCAACCAATTGGAAAATTTGCTCATTAAAAATATTTGGATACATATTTCTATAATATTTGAATAACATGTTTCTTTTAATCTTTTTATATGAGATTTGTAAAATGCTTGTGCATCGCCCAGGGTTAAAATCTAGTCTAATATTTACAACGGTGTCTCAACTTTTGAGTTTGCCACGTGGCAACATAATTGGTTGACCCTATTATTCATGCATCTCCTCATTAACCCTAAGGAATTCGACCCTCCTTTGACTTTCCTTATTCAACCCTCCTTTGACTTTCCTTATTCAACCCCTTCATCTTTTTCTCTTCACCTTCATTGAGAACGATGATTGACTTCCTAATAATATATAATAAATAAATAAGGGTCCATTTGGTAGCCTTATTTGCCCATGAAAAATGTCAAATAAATTGGCAAATGAAGGATTTGCCAATATTTTGGTCCGTTTGGTTGCATAATGTGCCTTGGCAAAAAATTTCATGGGTACCCATGTTTCACCATCATTTGCCCACTTTTTGTGGGCAAATTTTGCTTATGTATTTGGTTGAGAAGAATTTTTCAACAAATTTGCCAACTTTGAATAAATACTTTTTTTTAATGTTGTTCTCAAACGTTTTCTAATATTTTAATAATTATTTTATAAAACTGTTCTAAATAATTTAAGAAAAAACTTAAATTATTTTGATAAGCTGTTTTAAAAAATAATTTTTTAAAATTATTAAAAAAACTCTTTTAAATATTTCAAAAATACCTTTTTGAAACTGTTTTAAAAAACTATATTAAAACTGTTTTTAAAAATTATCTGAAGACTGTTTTTAAAAGTTGTTTAAAAACTATTTTTAGAAACCAATTTTTAACAACTATTTTCAAAGACTGTTTTGAAAATCGTCTTTAAAAATTATTTTTAAAAACTGTCTTTAAAATTGTTTAAAATTTATTTTAGGAATCAGTTTTTAACAACTGTTTTGAAATACTGTTTTGAAAACTGTCTTTAAAAATTATTTTTAATAATTATTTAGAAACTGTTTTTAGAAAACTGTTTCTAAAAATTTGCTTTTAAAATTATTTAAAACACTGTTTTAAACACTTAGATACATTTAAAAAAATGCTTTATATTTTTTCATAACCGTTAAAATTATTATTCATGTGTTTCAAAAAATGTATTAATTTACTTTTTTGGTAAAATCTATTTATTTTAGTGAAATATATTTCATGTTAGTTTTTTTTATTTGTTTTTGAAATAATTATTTTACTTTTTGACTCATTGGGTTGACTTTAATTTTTGACTCATTATGTTGCTTGATAGTCCAATGTGGGAAAACCTAACATTTGCGTATGAAAATTTTGCCATGGCAATTTTTGCCATAGAAAATTTTGCCTACTTAGCTATTTGCCCACTTTACAACCAAATGAACCCTAATAGATTACATAGATATGTTGACAACTGTTGAAATGTGAATCACTTCGATACACAGAGCTTCTCTCTCAATCAATATTGGAATCAACATTCTACCTGCCAATTCCTTTAAGGTGAGTGCTCTTATTGCACTTTATGTTACCTGATAGAAATCCTTGAAACTAAAAAAATGGATATTTTGTTTAATTTGATCCAATTTCATGTGAGAAATTTATAAGTGTGTATATGTTATAATCGATTAAGGGTGTCTATTTTTGTAATGGGTTTGAAACAAATTGATGAATTTGCTGAAATAGGTAAAAGTAAAATGATGTATTGTTTAATTAGTGTTATATAGTAAAGTGGTAATAATGTGTGTGCATTGTTAATAGGATATAATTTCTCCATTTAACATATCAAGAACACACCTCCTCCATGTTTAGAGGGTAAATGAATGTATTTTTTTAATAAATTTCGTCAAAAAGTATATCCATTGAAATTTGTGATTGCCATCTTACCAACTAAATCATTAAATTTTGAATTTATTAACCAAAGTGGGATAATACCTTTCCATTTATTAACCAAATTTTGAGTAATTATACAAATTGAAGACAAGGCTCACTATCATATTAGATATGTCACAGAGAGGAGATGATTCGGTAGTGTCAACTTAAATTTATATTTTTACCCCTTAACTGAAATTTTCTTATGTGCTTTCAACTTTAGCATTCTTATTTTGTTAGAATTGCGATTTTTTCGTTTATATTTTTCCACTTTCGTGGTTGATTTCATTAACTTTTTTCTTTTTTTTGTTTGTTTAGAGAGGGTAGGTTTTCTAAGTTTTTAGGACTTTATTTTTCAATAACTCATTCATATCTAGGGGTGTTCGCGGTCCGATCCGGTCTGGTTTTGAGCTATTTTTTGGACCGGACCGCATTAATCGGTCCTAGAAAATTATGGATCGAAACCTGACCGAAATAATCGGTCTCGGTCCTATTCGGTTTTCAGACGGTCCGGTTCGGTCTCGGTTTTATTCGGTCCAAAATAATTAAATATGACTAGCTAAGAATGGCACATACAAACATTGTAAATTATTTATACCTTGAATTCAATGGACTGCCTGCAAGAATTATTGCAAAGAACTACCTCCACTCAAGATAAAGTGTTTAGAGCTGGAGTTAGAATTGAAGAATGAACATGTGGTCTCTACACATTTCTTTTTTGTCCATATGACATTTTATTTTATTCAATTACTTTCTTTAGCCCAAATTGAAAAAAACAATCAAATTAGAGAGATGAAAGTCTCGACCTTTTTTTTCAAGGAACACAAAACCCAATTCAGTAACCCAAATAAAATTCAATTTACTAACTGTTTTAGGCTACTGCCATCTCAAGAGAACTTATTCAATATTGTCTTTATATGGCAAAGTTCAACATATAGAGATATGGATTGTTGTAGGCTACAAACAAAGTTTAATACAATATGAAGTAGTGGTGTTTAGTAATGTCTTTATATGGCAAAGTTTATTATGCAAAAACAGAGCAATATGAAGTAGTGGAGTTTATGAAACAGAGCAATAATTTATTTGTTCAAAATCCAACAAAAACATAAACTTACATGGAAACTTTCTGTTGGAGCCTTTTATGGAACAAACTTTGGAGTTTAGGCCGTAGATCGTGACAGTGGAGGGGACGTTTAAGCCGTAGATCATGACAGCGGGTGGTGTTTAAGCCGGAGAGAGAGAGAGGGGAAAGGAGATGAAGAAGAAGAGGTCGACCGCAGAGAGAGAGGGAAGATGAGATGTTTAGGGTTGGATTGTTTGTTGGGTAAGAGTGGGTAAAAGGGGTAAAAAGAAAATTATGTGTATATTATGTATAAAAGGGTAGCAGCAACTTAGTGTTTATATATATATATATATATATATATATATATATATATATATATATATATTAAAGTGGTCCGGTACAAACCCACATTTTAAGACCCAAGATCGAGACCGAACCGAATAATGCGATCCTTTACATTTTAAGACCGAATTAAGATCGCATTAAAAAAAATCGCAAAAGTGGATCCGATCCGGTTTGGTTTTTTCGGTCCATTCGGGTTCGTGCACACCCCTATTCATATCTAGCAACCAAATAAGATTGTTTCATCAGTTGTGACCATATTCTTAAACTCCACGAAAATGTTGTAGCATTGATTGAGCAAAGCCGCTCCTTCACTATTGCAGAGTGATTTGTCTGCCTCATGGCACTGATGGTTATATGAATAAAATAAGCTTCAAATAAAAATGAAGGTGAGTAGTTCATTATTTCAAACATATGTAGAACTGAATGTTGGGTAAGGTGAGTATTTTAGGTATGTTTGTAGATTTATCTAGGCAATGTTGAGTAGTTTTTCAACTATATTTTATTTTTTTCTAATTTGTCCTTCAGCTAATTGAGGTCTAAAATTCTGGTTGTTTTGCCAACTGCAGTGTTGGTTTCCTCATCCACGTGGTGAAAGAAAGACTTTATGTATTGAAAAAAATATTCTTATTTTAATATTATGTTATATGCTTTAAAAAAATTAACTAGCCCGCGCATTGCGCGGGGTTTAAACCCAGTTTAAGGATAATTTTACCTCTTAACGTGAAGTCTAACCTCTCAATTTGAATGTAAATTAGTGTTCAACCCGTGCATCACGTGGGGTTCAAACCGAGTTTAAGGGTAATTTTACCTCTTAACGTGAAGTCTAAACTCTCATTTTGAATGTAAATTAGTGTTCAACCCGCGTGATGCGCGACATTGTAAAATATTTGATAATTTTACATAAAAATTAGTACATTCCTCAAGTATATACTGTGCCCAAACAAACAATACTCCATCCATGCGACTTATAAAAAAAATAAACCATTAACAATACAAACACATATAAAAAAACTTAGATACCAAACTGTTTATAAGAAGATATTAGACATCAATCTTACACAGTATCAATCTGCCAATAGCACGGATCACTTTTGGGTGTTGAAGTCATATACTAAATAGTTTTCCCTCTATCTCTCCAAACAGACGTGAAAACCAATAACACCAAACATATATGAAACAAATATGAAAACCCTATTAACTCATCCATCGGTCTCGTCTTCATCAACAACACCAAACATATAAGAAAATAAAAATGGAAGAGACTATGAATAAAAACAAATATCCATCAATTCTATTAGATTTAAAAGAAGCAGGAATTCAAACCTAGTCTAAACATGAAAAAAAATCATAACCCATTATTTCCTTGTTGCCAAATCTTGTTGGCTAAATAAATATTTTTACAACAATAACTATGAATACAACAAAATACCCATCAATTCAAAAGAAGGTAGAAAATGAAAACAAAACAAAACAAAAGAAACCATGGATAGTTTATGTTCACGTCAAAATTATGACATGTGATATGTAATGTTTAATTAGATGCAAACACCATAAATTATGTTATTTGTATTGTTTTGTGTTTATATGAGTCTTGTACTTGTTAGATAAAAAAACCATTTTCTTGGTGGTTTCCTGTTGTGTGAAAACACAGCCCAAATGCATAAATTCGTTTAATTAAATTATAATAACAATGAGTGTTTTGATTGAAATAAAAAAGTAATAAATATGCATTTTAATTTCTCATGTAGTTCCCATGAACATTTTGCATATAAACATGGCAAGTTTGATGAGTTTTATTAAATAGTAAAAACAATTCTATGTAGTTGATTTTTTTCTTAACGTATTAAAATATTCCAAGGAATTCCCCACCCTTGAAAAAAAATCACTCAAAAGTGATTTTTTTTGCTATTTTAGAAGTAACATATTTTAATTTATTGCTTATTTTTTCTAAGGGGTTCACTAAATTTCTAGTATCCCGCGTTAATAAATTAACTTGTTGGGAATGATGGAACCCCAATTTTAAAAACTTACCAAAAGAAATTTCCTTTTTAGATGCGGAAGAAAGATGGCTCAACAAATTTTACATAAACCAAATTTTAATTTCTTTCAAATTAAAATTAAACAAAACTTAACGTGACATTAAATTAATCAACAAGTACATTTTTCACTTAAACATATTAACTCAACCCAAGTCCTAGAAAATTGCCTAACAATAAATATTCAATTTGCAATATTAGGCCAAACCAAAATTTATCCAATTAAATTAATGACTTGAATTAAATTAACATTTACCCAAATTGAATTTGCACCAAATTAAACAAGTAGTGATCTATGTCAAATTTTATCCTTTTACCTAAGCATGCATCTAATGTGACTTTGCAAAAGATAAAATAAAGATACAAACAACTACGCCGCGATGTACGAGGAAAAACCCACAACGGAAAAAAAATCTCGGACGACCCTAGCCTTAAGTCCACTAAGTATGGTATTTTTACAAGTACAAGATAAAAAACTTACTCAACTCGACTCGACTCCCTTCAAGGATGGATCTTCTTATACCAACCACCACTTAGTTGACAATCCCGGCCTCCACCGGAACCTTGGAATCCACCAATGAGGCTTTAGGAACAACCGTCAACCACACATGGTGTCTTTCACCATGTGAGAATGCCGCAGCTAAAAAAGAGACTTATTCTTTGAGGGATGTAGAAATAAACCCAAACGAACTCTTTAACTCGGTAGAGTAAAATCCGGTGCCAAACACTCCAAGCAAGATATATATATGGTAACTTGGAATAAACAAACTATGGGTGTACACACAAGTGTTTTGAAATAATGTTCTTGAAAATGCAAACACTTAAAACATGAACTTTTGAACTTAGAAATTTTTCTCTCTCAAATTATCTCTCAAAAAGGTGTTTAGAAAATGTCAAAAGTTGGTTTTTCGAACTTGGTTCCCCCACATATAACTTATGTCAAAAGTTATTGGGTAAGAGTAAGGGGAACATGGGGAAAAACTGATTAAAACTTCCAAAAAATTTCCCGCCAGAAATCTCGTTCAAACGACACTTCTAATGAAGTTCCAGTGGCCAAGTGGGAAAATTCGTTGGCAAACTCGTTCGAACGACATTCTCATTCAAACTAAAAACTCATTCGAACGAACTTCGAGAATGCTTAAAATTCGCTTCTTAGCGCAGAAACTTTATTTTAAAGTTTTAAAGAAACCTCCTGAAAATAAACATCAGTTTAAAATAAAAACTACACTCAATAAACATTGTTCCAAGCTCCTATATATATATGTAATGCATTCTTACCTTAGGAGGAAATGGAACAATGTTGGTGACGTAGAAACAAGGCACAATAAACTCGGCATATGATGAAGCTTTTTAATCTTGACCGCTACGTCTTCAACAAACACGTCATAGGCTTGAATGGATACACTTGAACACTATCCTATGACTCAAATATTTTTTTCCAAAATTGAGCCAACACTATATTAAGTCTCAATCGGAGACTTGTGTCCCTACAAATCTCCCCCTTTGGCTATTCCGGAACAAAAACCAAACAAAAATCCTAAAGGGTCGTCAAGCTCTACTAGACATAAAAAATATCCCACCCAAAATAAAAAATACAGTAGCTTGACTCACAACCCAAGGATCAATATCTTTGCCGACGATGAAAGATGCCATTAAGAAGAATTCCTGCACACTTAAGAAAACTATCAAACGCATAGGGAATATCAAGAGTATTAAATGCATGTAATATAAATAAATACTCCCCCTAAATTAATTCTCCCCTTTATCAACTGTGATCTACCTAAGAAGGTCGTGATCCCCCTAATTTAAATCTCCCAAACTTAAGATACGATTACAATAGGATTAGATACCATTTCTCCCCCTATCATTCTCCCCCTTTTTGTTCAGGAATAGACAAAGGATAAAAGAACTAATTAAATACTCATTTCTCCCCAATTTGACTAAATACGATTTCTCCCCTTAAAACTTCATAAGGGATATAAATATGGGAAAATCAAGTAAAACATGATTGTGCATAAAATGATTAGAGCATGAAGGC
Source organism: Sambucus nigra (assembly GCA_949130495.1). Taxonomy (NCBI): domain Eukaryota; kingdom Viridiplantae; phylum Streptophyta; class Magnoliopsida; order Dipsacales; family Adoxaceae; genus Sambucus; species Sambucus nigra. The sequence goes on along the minus strand of OX422216.1, from coordinate 315,987,468 downwards.
ATATGGGCAACAATGAAAGTAACTAATCCAACACAAATATTAACGGATACCAACGATGATGCGCTAAAAAAATGATACCAATTTGACAAGTAAGATACTAAGCATGAGATATCAAACAAACTATGCAACAAAATAGGTACCAATTATGAATTAAAGCATAAATGAACTAGCTAGCAAGGCAAAGCCTTAAAAACAAACAATATCAAATATATGTATACATAATATATACCAAATAGACACGAGTACACATATATAGATGTAAACACCAAAATAACACACATAAAATATAATATGAGTCTTCCACTCTTATAGCATAAATGTGCCATATGGAAATGTAAGTGTAGGGGTGTGAACTAGTAACAATTAAATTTAGACCCAATCACTTAAAATATGTTCACGGAGTTCTCATTTGATTGCAAACTTTATCACATTTGAATATAACCTCACGTGATATTATAAATTGAACTCAATGAACAAACATACACAATGCATACAAGCCTAGAATTTTGATGATTCTACAAACCAATAGAGTCATGACATTGAAAGTTCAACTAGGATAAATGGACATTGTGCAAACCGTTGATATACCATCCAAACTCCCTCAATATAAGCATATTATTTTAATCTTTTTAATGAATAAATCAACTAAACAAAATAGGTCTTGGCAAATAATCTTTCTTTTAATGCCATTAATCTTTTAGGCCTTTAGACCAAGTATTTATTTTAGGTCCAAGTAAATGGTGGCTTACTCACAAATGATGATTTTTCCTTTTGGAGCCCTTCTCCGTCCCCATGCACATTTGTATATGTATCATTTTTATGTCTCACAAAAATGTCACGTTCAACGAATTTTAACATGCACTAGTCCTTCTAGGTCATATAAAATGTAGATGACAAGTTTGGTAGGAAAAGACCTCACAAAGCTCAAATATACATATGAAGTTAAAATTTCAAGAGAGCTCGTGCATGTGTGAATTGAGGCATATAAAACTAGAATCTATTAAAACAACACAAAATCCAACTACTCCATGTAAGCATGGTAAAGAACATTTTAAGGATTGACAATCTAAACTAAAAGTTATAGCCACATCGAAGCGAAAAAGAAGGGATTCAAACACAAGTATATGCTACATAAAGTGTGTCAAACCAAAATTCACACAAACCAAAAATCTTTTGGAGTTTTTGACAATTTTTTAACCAAAAATAAAAATATTTACTCAAAAGACACACAAAAATCATTTGTATTTTTCATTAATCTTAAATTAGAAAAAAAATAAAGCACAAATGATAAACAAAAATCTTTTTGTATTTTATATTTAATGCAATTCAAAAGAAATATAATACAAAAGATAAACAAGAATCATAATTCTAGCATGTGATTAAGCGTGGAGCGTAGACTAAAAAATGATTAAGAAGCATACAATTAGCATGAACAATATAGCATGAAGTACAAAAGCTAAAGTATGCAAACAACTAACACATTCAATCTTTAGATTTTGCAAGGGAGGAAGCATGTGAAAGTAAATGAGAATAAAAAATCCTATCTTGTAAAGCTACCAAGTCGGATCTCCTAAACCAAATTAATGACGAATGAAGATTTCGGGGTGTAGGAATCTTGGCTACCTCGGTTGCCTTACATTGGAATTCTCTAGGACCTCGTTTAAGATCAAAACAAAATTTCTTAAGATGACCTTTTTGACCACAATGTGAGCACCTAAAGACTAGGCGAAAAGAATTACCTAAGGAATGATCTATAACATTGTTCCTAGAGGATTATCCTAAAACATTGGTTTTGGCTTTATGAGTTGATTCATTGCAAGTATCGAAGCCTAAACCACAAGTGTCATTTTTTATTTTAACCGTTCTTAATATTTTATCTAATTTCTCCGAACGACACTCCAAATCAAATTTGACTTTACAAGAGTCTTTTAGTTTATTTTTTAATCTAAAATGTGAGGCTCTAATAAAATATTGCGCTCTTCAAACGCGAGAATCTCATTTTTCAAGGATTCCATTAAACCTTTAAGCTATCTCTCTCGTCTTCTACATATTCAATCTTCTCACAAAGAGCTATCCCATGTGTTCTAAGGTTTTCCACTAACGCACTCTCATCAATAACCTTAACACGCTCACTTAAACTAGATTCTAACTTCAAATTTGTTATTTTTAATTTAATAGATTCTTCAAATAATTTTTGAAACGCAATTTGAAGTTCACTCACATCAACCTCATTTTCACTTTCACTCTCTCTTTCTTCTCCACTCTCACTACCTCATCTCGTTGGGATTCACAAACAAAGGCCTTGGAAGTGTCATGTGTCAAAATTTCATTAATGAAGGAGTGCTCACTTTCATTCACATGATTAACCATAAAAGCCACAAAGTTGGTCTTAGTGGGGGAATTGGGTTCCTCTTCATTATCACTATCACTAAGGGTTGCATTAAAAGAAATTGGTTGCTTACCCTCTCTCCTTACTTTATTGGGGCCCTCTTTTGCTCTATGGCCATACCTTTCACAACCATAACACCTATTTGACTCGTCCCTATTTAAATTTTCATTAAAAGTTTTAGGGATCTTCTCGGCTTTGTCATGCTTAGATTTTTCAAATTTCTTAAAATCATTTTTAAATTTATCTTTGTTAAATTTAAGAAATTTTCGAAACTTTCTAGCAAACATAGCCATATCTTCCTAGTCACTCTCAATTTCACTCTCTATTACTTGTTTTTCCTCCTTTTGGGCTTTCAAAGCAACGCCCTTATCTATTTTCTTTTCAGTTTTAGAGGGAAACATGTCTAGTTCATAGGTTTGTAAATCACCTACGAGCTCTTCTAATTTCGTAGAGACTAAAGTGGGTAAAGAATTTAACACGGTCACCTTAGGAATAAATCTATCGGGTAGGGACCTTAAATTTTTTTTACTATTCGGTTGTCGGGTATTTTTTCTCCCAAATTAAAAGATGAATTAACTATATCGAAAAGTATATCATAAAATTCATCAAAGGTTTGTTTTTCATTTATTTTGATGGTTTGAAATTGAGTGGTGAGGTTTTGGAGTTTAGAAGCCTTAACGACACTAGTTACCTCGTGAGTGAGTTGTAAAATATCCAAAGTTTCTTTAGCGGTTTCACACGTCATAGTGCGTCAGAATTCATCCGGTGTGACCGTGCTAAACAAGGCATTTAAACCACGAAAATTAAAATTTGCAAGTTTAAATTCATTCTCACTCCATCTATTGGTGGGTTTGGGAACACGCTCATTATCTACTAAATGTGTAGGTGGGGACCACCCATTAACGACTGATAACCAAACCCTCTAATCAATAGACCTAAGTGCCGATTTCATGTGCGCTTTCCAATATGCATAATTAGAACAATCGAAAATAGGAAATTTTAAAAATGGGGAAAATTCCATTTTAGTCAAAAATATTTAAAAGGATCTTAAACGCAATAATTTAGTGATCCTGTTCTGATACCACTTGTTGGGAATGATAGACCACCAATTTTAAAAACTTACCAAAAGAAATATCCTTTTTAGATGCGGAAGAAAGATGGCTCAACAAATTTGACATAAACCAAATGTTAATTTCTTTCAAATTAAAATTAAACAAAACTTAAAGTGACATTAAATTAATCAACAAGTACATTTTTCACTTAAATATATTAACTCAACCCAAGTCCTAGAAAATTTACTAACAATAAATATTCAATTTGCAATATTAGGCCAAACCAAATTTTATCCAATAAAATTAATGACTTGAATTAAATTAACATTTACCCAAATTGAATTTGCACCAAATTAAACAAGTAGTGATCTAGATCAAATTTTATCCTTTTACCTAAGCATGCATCTAATGTAATTTTGCAAAAGATAAAATAAAGAGACAAACCACTACGCCACGATGTACGAGAAAAAAACCACAACGGGAAAAAAACCTCGGACGTCCCTAGCCTTAAGTCCACTAAGTATTGTATTTTTACAAGTACAAGACAAAAACTTACTTAACTTGATTCGACTCCCTTCAAGCCCCTGATGCGTCTTCTTGTACCAACCTTCGCTTAGTTGACAATCCCGGCCTCCACCGAAAACTTGGAATCCACCAATGAGGGTTTAGGAACAACCGTTAACCACACATGGTGCCTTTCACCATGTGAGAATGCCACAGCCAAAAATGAGACTTCTTCTTTTAGGGATTTAGAAGTAAACCCAAACGAACTCTTCAACTCGGTAGAGTAAAAATCGATGACAAACACTCCAAGCAAGATATATATATATATATATGGTAACTTGGAATAAATAAACTATGGGTGTAAACACAAGTGTTTTGAAATAATGTTCTCGAAAATGCAAACACTTAAAAAACACGAACTTTTGAACTTAGAAATTTCTCTCTCAAAATTTTCTATAAAAAAGGTGTTTAGAAAATGTCAAAAGTTGACTTTTCAAACTTGGTTCCCACACATATAACTTCTGTCAAGAGTTAGTGGGTAAGAGTAAGTGGGAACATGCGGAAAAACCAAGGTTCTAAAAAACGTGGGGCGTGATTGAGGCGTGGAGGCAAAGCCTTAAGCCTTAGAAGCCTAGGCAGGCCTAGACGTAAAAAGGCGTGAAAAGGCGTTTAGGCCTTTTTAATATATTTTAATATTTTTTAACCATAACAAGGCTATTAAAATACAAAAATTGCACATATAATAAAAATATGTTTGAATATATGCAAATTAAAATACTATCTGATTATTTTGGATAAGATAATGGTCCGATTTGTAAACAAATTCTTTAAAAGGCAACATCGTTTCACTAAGACATTGTTGTTTTTAGAAAAAAGTGCGCCGTAAGGGTTTTACCAAGAATAAGGCGTGAAAAGCGTAAGGCGAGGCGTTTCTCCCAAGCCTTAAGCCTAGGCGGAGCCTAGGCGGGTTTTTTAGAACAGTGGGAAAAACTGATTAAAACTGTCAAAAAATTTCCCGCCAGAAATCTCGTTTCGTTCGAACGACACTTCTAATGAAGTTCCAGTGGCCAAGTGGGAAAATTTATTGGCAAACTCATTCGAATGACATTCTCATTCGAACGAAAAACTCGTTCAAATGACAATATCGAACGAACTTCCAGAATGCTTAAAATTCGATTTTTAGCCGAGAAACTTTATTTTAAAGTTTTAAAGAAACCTGCTGAAAATAAACATCAGTTTAAAATAAAAATTAAACCCAATAAACATTGTTCCAAGCTCTTATATATATATATATATGTAATGCATTCATATCTTAGAAGGAAATGGAACAATGTTGGTGACGTAGAAACAAGGCACTACGTCTTCAACAAACACGTCATAGGCTTGAATGGATACACTCGAACACTATCCTATGAATCAAATGTTTATGTCTGGAATTGAGCCAACACTACATTAAGACTCAATCGGAGACTTGTGTCCGTACAACTATTTTTTCTATTTAAAAAAAGTCTCAATAGTTTGGTTTTTAAGTTGTGTAAAAAGTATTATTGTGTTATCGGTGTCACTTAAAAATTGATATTTTCGTGTCAATTAAATTATAGTTCAATATAAAAACTAAAAGAACCGTAACATTGAGACAAAAATAAACATCGGGCCTTAGATGAATGATAAAAGCATATACTCTCTTTATGGCCAAACTAAAACCTCAAGAATCATGCTTCTGTTTCTTAATCTTATTTGTCAGATGTACCCGTCTTCTTACCTTTCCAAGATTTCCCCTTCACCCCCTTACATTTGTTAAGCATTACAATCTACAATCTTTAAATTTATCCATGTTGGGCTTTCTTTAACAACATACTCGTACTTGATAGACATTAAAACATAAAATTTAAAGGAAAAAAACATAAAAGGCAAAAATTGAAAAAATCACCTCCAACTAAGTCGGTGCCATCGGTGGATACAAAGAGGACGAACCCCAAAGACTATAGTGATCACGAGTTTTGTGAGCAATATCAAATATGCGTTAAAGTGGATAAATCTTTTACTACTATAAAATGCAAAACAAGGCATTAAGACTTCTCTCCAACTAGCCTATCCACGTAAGCAAAGCATGTAATGACTCTTATTTTCAATATAACGAGACTTTAATGCAAACTCATATCTAATCCTTCACGTGTAAAGATTCCCTCGGTAGTCATTTTTCCACTTCCCCTTCCCTTTTATCCATTTATTTCGTGGCTTTTTTTTCCCAAACTCCTCTCTCTCTATTTTTGAGATGCCTCTTCTTCCCATTCCAAAGCCCTCAATTTAAACCCCATCCATCTCACCTCTAAGTTAATCCTCTCTCTCCATTTTTATTTTTTCTTTAGTTTATGTACCTTGCAAAAACACATTCACTCAGATGCTTCTCACAATCTCTCCCCTTTTCGGATCCGGCTTCCTAATCCTACCCGTTGCCTCAACTAGAACCAACTAAACCCTTTACTAACAAGCAACCGGAGTTTTACCGACGGCAGGGAGTTTCAAACTCACGACTGATCTGACCAATACCATCTCTCTCTCTCAAACTGGTATGATGTTTTTTTTAATTCAGATCTATGCATAATAAACGTTCAGATCTAGGGTCCTATTTCAATATGGTATGATGTTTTTTTATTGCAGATATATGTATTCTATACATAATAAACATTCATCTCTCGCCGGATTTTCTTGGCAGTCGTCGGCTCCGGTGGGGTGGGTTTCATCTTGAGAGGTACTGATCTCAAATCCAAACTCTGTTTGTTTAAATTGTTTTAGTTTTATTGTGTTTTGGTTTTGGTTTTGTGGTGATAAAAAAACTCAGCTTACTTTATAGGTAGGATTTAGGGTGTCACCTTTTGTTTTTATTGGAGGAAGGGCGGGAGACTGTGACGGCGCCTCAATGGGGTTGCTGATTTGAGCCGATGATTATGGTTCACTTTTTTTTTTTGGGGGGGGGGTCGAATTTTTACGATCTTAGCAGATGGGTTCTTATTTTTACGTTTTTAAGTTTTTTTTCCAATTTTTGTTACAGGCATTGAATATACAATACACACGGGTGTTAGCATCTCTTACTTCAGATAAAGTTTTGTTCATTTCCGAGGATAACATCATATTATCAACAATGCCTCAACCTTGGAAAAACACATTCTAATTAGGAGGACTCAACTTTTAGGTGCAAAAAGGCAATCTAATTAGGACCCAACTTTTAGGAGAAATCAACTTAGGCAAAACTCTGGTCAAATGATGATTTTAGAAATAATTTTATTAATGAAAATTACTTGACGTATCCTTTTTTAAATTACATCGCAGTATCTATATATTACATACAAACAAATATTTTTAATATAAATTGAAATTTACTATCTAAATGGTATTTATATTTTTACATTAAATAATGTTTTTTTGCAGGACTAAAGGAAACGATACCAGGGATTGCTTCCGCACATTAAAGCTCGAAAAGCTAAAGATTTGACTTGCATATTTTTTTTTGGAACGGGAGGTGGATTTCAAAATACAGTACATTGATTCGGAAAAACTTTTACACAATTGATTTTGTTTATCATTATTCTTTGAAAATATGTCGTTTAGATATAATAAAATATTATATTTCGACTCAAATCTACTCCCTTTATTGAAGATGGTAATACATGGTTATGATCCTGCTTATGACCAACGGAGGATTAAGTTAAATTTAGTTTGATATTTCATTTTTATACTTCCGAGTTACAATTATGTTTTGTATGGTTATATTCCAAATAATGAAATTTTTGCCTTAGCTTATTGTTTTGACAAATCACATATCTATTTCAGCATGTCATGTAGAGTATTTGGCCACAAGATCTTTTATGCCAAATTACCTACTTTATACACCGCAATTAAAAAAACTCAACATAGTTTAAGTTCATTCCTAAGAATCTAATGCATCAAAATATGTAGGTGTCTAATCTATTTGATTTTTTTATTCATATACTTCAATCCTCCATTTAATGATATGTTGACATGAATTAACAAATTCGCTCAGTTTAAAAATTCATAATGTTAACATTCTCACATTAATAATAAAGCTAAATTTTATATCAAATCAAATACTGACAATACTTATTAGTATTGAAATTATAGAGGTTACGTTGTCTTCTTTATTTAGTGCTCAAGATGTTTTATAATCTCAATAAAAATTGCGTTATGTGTTCTATTTAATAAAATATATTCAATATCATAATTTTGTTACCTATTTACTATTCTATTACGGTACTTCATCCCTGATTTCAATATAATTACTTACTTTATCTATAATAATAAATTTTTATATTGTTCTACACATGTACGCCCGCGCATCGCACGGGTTATATGCTAGTCATCGATAATAATTCAAATCAGTATTTAGAGAGATGTAGCAGATCGGGATCATAGTTGTTCATTGAGCCTCAATGGGTTCAGATTGCTTTCGTGCATTGGCGTCAATTCAAACTCCAAAGCTACATGTCATTATAAGATTCCAGATTGTTGTCTTTGACTGGACGACGGACAGGCGAATTGCAGAGAACATGACCGGCTAATCCACTATTTAGTTAAAGTTTATACATGCATATATATAGATTGACTGTCCACAAAAATTCGTGAGCAATTACAACTTATAGTCTCTTGCAATCATATATCATCAAATAAAAAAGTAATAAAAGTTGAATTTGAAAGCATTTGGTTTCAATTTTATTCCATAACAACTATATATACATGCAAAAGAAAGATAAGAAGACATCAATCATTGGGAGCATAAAAGGCAGACAACTTATGAATAAATCCAACGTAAATCAAGCCAGTGTGATTTATATTGGCTTCGTCATTATATATATATATATATATATATATATATATATATATATATATATATATATATATATATATATAATTAGAAAATGACAAAGCAATCGATTCAAGGTATATGATTAATGGTAGGGGAAAATGAACTTCTAGGGCCAAGGAAGTGATGGTTGAAGTGAATGAAAAGGATAAAGGAGGGATGCCACATGGATACTCTAAAATAAGAGAAGTCGTTAATGGTTGAAAAGCATTTTAGAATAGTATATAGATATAGATAGGACTCTAATACTACCCTTGCTCTCTTGTCAATAGCGTCGTATAATTTTTTTTTATGTACATAGGACTCTATTTTTTTAAATACCAACATAATTGGACTCCCTCACATATGAGATGATATTGGAAATGATCTCTCCAAAAGAATATGATCATTTTGACTCCTTAGCTTAATTGGGTCGACAATGTAGGGTCGACTTCATAAAGTTGGCCTCAAAGGGTCGGTCTCATACCCTCGGCCAAAACTAGATAAACAAACAGACAAAAATGTACATAATTCATGAGAAAGGGAACTTTTATCATTTTACGCCTGCACAAGTGGGTTCATGAGTTTGCATTGTGCGTGAAGAGAATGTTCACACTTTCAGCATATTTTTTAGAAGGACAAGTGTCAGCAATCAGGAGGGTCACCCCATCTAGCATTTTCCATGTGATTTGGAGTGCACATTACACCCCAAGCTATCTATAAATACATTAAACCTTATTACTTATTTTATAAGTCACATTATTGTAAAATATGTCAAAACTCTGGCAAAATACTGTTAGAGAAAGAAATTACTAAACATGTAACTTGTAGAACACTATTAAATTAGTGAAGAATGAGCTACTTGACAGTGGACATAGGTCGGTTAGCTGAGCCAATTTTATATATGTATTGATTTTCATTCTTACTTCTTTTACTGCACTTTTACTATTTATTATCGTACCCATTTACTCTTCATGTTCTTATCTTACTGAATTCCTTCTTATTATCTCAATGTTACATTTCAGTGTAACATCAAATTGGCATTGTCCGTGGGAATCGACTTTTAAATTTTTTTTTTACGGGTTAACTCGCTCATGACCTGATTATAGGCATAGATCTGAGTTAAATCAGATATGGATTTATAGTTTGAGGGTTTGGGTCAAGGTTTACCCCTCTCACATCATTAAATAATTTTCTGGGTATTTTATGAACTTGATCTTAGTTTGAGTTCAAATTATAGGTAAAAATTTCTATTCACCATATGGTATTTTGATCCTAAAATCACCACCAGTTCATTACTAATTATGTTTATTTAGTAGATCTAAAAATTCTGGGTAGACTCATTAACCCCAAAGCTTAGATTTTGACTTTGTTGTTCATTCTTTTATTCGTCATTTTCTGGATTGAATTCCTTATCTGGAATAAAATTTATTGATCGAAAAATGTCATTATACTTACCACCACCATTGCCTTCAGGTGGAATGCATGCTTCAAGAAGCACACCACCATTAGAAATAGGAAAGCTCATCGGAGCCTTAAAAATGATGATATCTAACCAAGAAAAAATGCAATCACAGATGATGGACCTTATTTAGACATTGGTGGGAAGGCCACTTGAGAGGGTAGCAAAACCTCATACACCAGCGATCAGGGGAAGCCGAACCCCCCATAAGAATTGCTCTATGTACCATGGAAAATTAGGCCATCAGGTATAAGACACAGAAATGTTGAAGGATTCATTCATCTAGATTTGGGATATGAGCAGGATCGAAGTGATAAAATCCCAAAATGTGAGGAGGCAGAGGTTGAATCACAACTAAGAAGCCGATATCACTCTTATCAAACAGGTAAAACATCATATATGCTAACAATAACATCATCAACATGGACGAGGCATCTATCTCAGTAGATGGGTAGTGCCTTCACTAGGCTCACGAAGCAGTCAACCTTTGACAGGCCAGGACCAAAACAACGTGCCCACCTATTACTCATAGCCAGTGTGACATGAGGTAAAACCTTGAGGAACATAGGGTAACACTACCCCTAAGGGGTTCATCCAATATTGGACCTCGATATATGTCTCACGCTCTGACTAACAGGAGCTGAGGGGGGTCGAGGAGAGAATGGTCCAGAGATAATCATCCTGAAAGTGATAAACCATGGAAAAGTTCCATTTAGGGGTTAGAAAACAAACTAGGGGATCTTATTAATAGTAAGAACCCCATGGAGACTAGAAATTGTTAGTGATCCCACTCCGGTGAAGCCTAAACCTCCCAAAGTTACACCAAGATATGATGGATGTAATACCCTGACCTGAATTTATGGATTACCCAAAGTCACCCCAGTCCGGCTCGAGCATTAGGTATGAAGTGCAATGAAACAACCTAAATATTATTGCTAGTCCAGTTTTATTTAATTAACATTTCACTTGTTTATCATGTGATTCAAGTTTAAATCAAACAACGTGAGGGACCCTTGGGAAGCGTCCTTGGAATCCAAGCATACAAAGCTACCAACGTAAAATGAAAAGGATACTTACCTATACAATGCTCTCAAATACGTAACCACATCCAACCCGTCGTAACAAAGATGAAGTAATGAGTCGAATTCCTAGTGGAAAAAATACAACAATATAATATAAAATCAAATGGCAGAAAAGCGACTCTAACACATCATATCTACGTGCACATGCAACTACCTTATACACACACACACACACACACACACATAAACTCACACTAACTATAATGCATGAATCCGTTATTATTATAAAAACGTTACTTATTTTGATTAATCCACCTTAATCTTATAAAAGAACCTCCCTTTACTTGTCTTGATATTTATTTCTTGATTTAACACACCCGGTTAAATACTTTAAACTAATTATCTTTGTTTAAGAAAAAAATTCTGTCACCGAAATTACCCCTTTGTTCATACCAAATTCACATTAGTATTTTCATTTAAAATCACCTCTCAACACACACAAGGACCGTGTTAGGAAATACTTATTTTTCTTTAAAAACCTTTTAAAAAACAATCTTGTGTTAATTATGATTTAAACCTCTTTAGGTTGCTTACCAACTCATTTAGTCACTTCACTTTATCATTCCTTTACTATGGAAATTAATCAATTTTCACACTTTACTTGTCCACTTTACCCTTTACTGAAATATTTATTAATTCTTTCAAGTTAGGTTGTCTTTTCTCATATCCGCCACACAACCCATTTCTTTACATGTTCCACTTCTCATTATTTTTTTCTTGGAATCTTTCAATATCCGCATACTTTAACGGGCTCCACCCTGTCGGCTATGCTACCTTATGCTCTGGCCAGTGATTTTGGGTCTTTCACCCTGGGCACCGGGCCCTCCTTAATTATTCCGGTGTTATTCGATTCCATATTAACGTGTTTCAATATTTTACAAATGTCCACATTATTCCACTTTTTTTACCGGCCGAAGCCAAAACCCGAAATTTCACCCCAACTTGTGTTACAATTTAAAATCATCATTTCTTGTCCTTTATACACTTGTATTGATTTTATCACATAATCACGTTCATTTAGGACCACTTTGTGTAACACCTTTTCTAATATTTTTATTTCATAATAAATGTTCCACTTTACGTAAGATTACGATTTTACCTATTTGTTTCCAAACTCGCCTTTTCCTCCATTTTTACAAGTGTTATTTTTCAAAACATTATTAAGTTACCCACACTAATTTATTGAATGTCTTTAAATCATTAACACTTGTTAAACACTTTGGAGTAGCATATTTCTCAAGTTGAAAATCTGTTTAATTTATTAATTTCTTATCAAAGGCATTATTTGACATTTTAGAGACTACTTTACAAGAAAATAATATTTTTCATTTATTTCTACATGTAGTCTTGAGCTATCCATTTATCACATTTTCTACACCATTTAACACACTTTAAAGGCTAAAGTTTATAGTTTCTTTATTTCATGTTTAAACTCAATCCTCACTAAACTTGTTTATATGTTCATTATAAAAATACTACAAGTTCATGTACATGAGAATATGGATTTTAAGTCCAAAAATCCTATTAAATGGGTCTAACATATGGTTCATTATAGAAATTTTACAATATTTGCAAAATAAACTTTTCAAGCTAAAAGATATTTTTATTTCTCCAAAACTAGAGTAAATGTCTAATAATACAAAAGTCCCAATTTTTATAAGAAGACTTTGAAAATATTTGTTCATAAAATATTCCCAACAAGATAAACATTCTCCCAACATTTTAATTCCATAAAAATGTTTAAACACCAAGTTTTCTTAAAATATATCATTTTGCTCAAAACCGTTGAAACCTTTTGTAAACTCATTTTCACAAATCATAAGAAGCATCATTCTTGAATCGTATATACCATGGGAAAATAGAATTTTTAAACTAAAGAGCAAAGTCTTTCCCACCTCAAAGAAGCTCCAAAAATGTTAGGATGAAGGTAGAAGAAGATGTCAACCTCCCACCTCCTAAGGGGGCCTTAAAGAGGTTGCCTAGCTCCACCATGCTTGTCTCCATGAATGCTTCCAGAAACCCCCCTTCAAATCCCATAAATCTTCTACATTTCTTTTTCTTCAAAAAACCCCAATAATAACTCAAAAATATTTATTTTGTTTACATAACCCACTTTTACCCTTGATAAAGCTTATAAAGGAAGAATAAGGCTTGGAAAGGATATAGTATGATGGTGACAAGGTGTAACAATGGTGGGAGAGGTTTAGAGAAGGAGATGGGTTTATGGAACTTTAGAGAGAGAGAGATAAAAATGGTGATAATTCTTGGTGGGGGAAGAACCTCCCCACTTCTCTCTTCTTATAACCTGAAGAAACCCATATAAATGAATTATAAATCAAGCCCCGATACTTAAATCTTAATTTTGATCATCCGGGCTCACCAGGAGTCGACACATCATCAGATACATGGTCCAAAATATGACAACACACAAGGGCATCTCAAAATCAAAATTTTTGAACGTTAGATCTCGTTCGAACGAGATTATAAATTTTATTTGAATGGACTTCGAACGACATACTAACGAGGGTGAAATTCAAGGAAGAGGAAGTTTATTTGTTCTTCATTAGAAGCCCATTTCAAACGAGATGGATTTCTCGTTCCAACCAACAACTTTCTCATTCGAACGAGATGGGAATATCGTTTTAACGATTCTTAATCTCATTTGAACTATAAAATTTCTCTAAATTACAAATTCTCCTAATATTTCCAGTAATTTCCACAAGGATTCTACGAAATTACAAATTACACTGAAAAATGGATAAAATATTAGGAACGAGTGTCACATTCTCCATTACTTAGGATATTTCATCCTCAAAATCATCTATCCACCCATTCCTCAAGCTCCTGAAATAACTCCCATCCTAATTCATAGGAATCCTTCAAGGCTAAATCATCAAACAATCACCAAAATTCATTATAAGCCATTTCACAAGGGGTTGTTACCAAAGAACTCAACATGTAACATGTTATGATGCTCACTCTTAGGCTAGCCATCAAATTTTTGTAATCGTCCTTGAGTCTTTGCTTACCGATGATCACGCTCAACCATGTCATAAGGCTTTTTTGCTAACTCCCGAGCATACCGGTGCCTCTACAGGGGCAATGTATCTAAGATTCGACACTCACCCAAGAGAAAATGGTATGTAACTGATCACCCAGTTCATTCATATAAATTGTTTTGATTCTTGGGGAAACTATCCCGAGTCTCCTCAAATATTTGAGTCTTCCTGACTAAGCAAATTTACTTAGACTCAATATTAACCTCTCCTTGCAAGTCCCTCATATCGAGGGGCATTATGCCACTTAGTGCCAAATCATGCATCCAATCAATACCTTCCCACATGACCCTTCCATAAAACTGGGGTCACTCTAGGTGTACTACTAGGGTACACTCGCCTAAACGCTAAACCAATCCACCTACCGTGACAAATAACACTTAATGCTACATTTTCCCGATTTTTAACACATATATGTCCTCAAGTTATCATCATGCTCTTTATAACCAGAGCCATTGACTGTCATATCGACCAATCATAAGGACGCTAATTCTAAGGAGGATGGATACCATAAGTAAACTGTGCCATCGAAGGCGTAGCCACCCATACACTGAACTTTGTGCAATATCGAGTATACCTTGGATAAGGTCGCACCAAGTTATCGAGTTGAATTGACCATGATAGGTCCAACTGCACTCTACCAGGCCAAATTGCATTGTACCATAACATGGTATAAATTCGGGCTACCACAGCTGTAGGAACACCATCCGCGATCACCGGGATCGAAAGGGACACAAGGAATAAAAAAGAATTAATAATCTTCTCGGGAGAACCTCATCCATAATCAACTAACTATGGTTTACAAAAAGAGGACCTACGCTATACGTTTTGAAGTCTATGACTCCTCCCAGTCATTCTCACTGGGTCCTAATCTAGCCACACACCCTGGCTTGAGTCACCAACCGTGACGAATCGGATCACAACCATTCATCCTTACCAAATAAAAAAAACATACAAAATAATTGTCCTTTGGGAAGTCAAACACCAGGATTCCCTCCTTATGGGTGAGGCTTCCCCTTTACCTCCTTGACATATACAAACCACTCTAGTTGGCGAATGCCTAACGCCCTTGTCAATGTCGACATTGTCC
Source organism: Sambucus nigra (assembly GCA_949130495.1). NCBI lineage: Eukaryota > Viridiplantae > Streptophyta > Magnoliopsida > Dipsacales > Adoxaceae > Sambucus > Sambucus nigra. The sequence continues at coordinate 315,971,975 of OX422216.1, read as the reverse complement.
ACCTCGCTAGTGACGTCGTGACCAACCTAATACACCCAGGTCGTTGTCGACATTATCATACCATGATCTTATCCCAAATTATCCTTACAAAGTACCCCGTTAAGCGAAACATTCACCTTATAATAACCTTTACCGACACGAGGTTGTCACTGAGCTTATCTCCAGGTTTTACTCAAACTGAATTTACGGAACTGCCACCCCGGTCACCATTAGAATTCTACCTATATCTCCTAATCCGTAAGAACTAGTCCCTCCCTTGCCAGGGATATTCTAACTTATGCCGCCGATGCATGTCGATACCCTAATCATGCTTTAATATCCCTCTTGGGTGCCATTTTCAGGTCTCTAACGTGACGTCATCAATCGAAGCCCCGAAGGCATTTCCTAGTACTCCTCAAAATCAAGTACTTCATTTCCTACACTAGTCATCCCATGACACCTGAGAATCATGCCCAATCACGACATAAGTACCCAATCTTTCTTAGAAGGTTACATCACCCATTTGTAACAATTCGAATGGCAGTACCTATCACGTGTACTGTTCGACTCTTTTTGAACTTTAACCAATAACCTAGGATCATCATATGGCTATCAATATTACCATAATTGGAACACTATCTCTCCATGATATCAAACTTAATTCGTTCCCTAAGTATGCCAAGCATACCCCCACGCAAAAGTCTTCGAAATTCGAGAAAATCTCATTACCTATAACTCTCTTACTGTAGGTACGCCCCATAAATTTCTCAACATCCATGTTATGACCATTAAGCATTGGAAAAGACACTAGTCTATAAACTCCTACACATAGTGCACTTTAACCTTTGAACACCTCAAGGCATCACAACAAGTCGACTTCCTTATATCATACTCACACCGAAATCACCTCGCATCCAGCCGTTACTTAGGCCGCTAAAACGTGCTATGGTATTTAGATAAAGAATCTTATTTCCCCTTTATTTAAAACTCTAGATTGGGCCTAGCCCATGACCCTCATTTCCGAAAACCTTCTTCCCAATGGCTGCTGCCCCAAGTCACGCATCAAACCACAAACTGACACTAATAAGGATCTGGTAGGATACATGACATCGTATACAACCTATAAGCCTCTAAGTCTACATCACCGACATCACTAGGGATCCTATTCCTCAAGTTTTCATCATATTTTCTAAAACCCTATCATGGAAGACTGTTTAGAGTTCACTCTTACGTCAATTTAACCATCATTGTCGTATACATAACATACTTACCACGACTTGACCATAACTCTCATCATATCTTGCGAGGTACAACTTTCAATCAACAACTACTAAGGTGCTTACTTATAATATTAGTATCTTATCGACTAAGACCGAGCACACATCCCCAAGTGTTAACCAACACGGTTCCTTATACCTATCGATTCATCAATTATCTACGACATGACACTACTCCAAGGATCGAGTTTTCCTAATCACATTTTCGACATTAATTACTCATAAGTACCGCACCGAGGAACTTATTGCATCTTTATCACAAGTCAAAATCCCTTAGGCATGACGCTTGAATCACCTACTCTTCGCGGTTGATTTTTTCATTATCTATGTCCCTAACTCAATGGATGTCATTTATCTCTATTAGCATCTCAATAGACCTCTCGCATCATCAAGGATCGACATACAAGCACCTCACACTAAAAACCGCGGTATCACTACTATTGGCTTACACAACACTCGTAAGTCATTAACATATCTACACCAAAAGTGCACAAGCGATTAACGACAACTAAATTGGTTGCATGCCACTTGCCAATAAATTACTTATCGTGCTAATCTCCTTGAGTCCACCATCGAGAACCTGAACTAAAACCATTACCAATCTAGTGTGAGCGTTCCACAACTAACACCGACGTCAAAAGATCCATTATCGACCTCACGACGTCACTCCCGAAGGGACCCTTGAACCTATAGCTCTAATATTATTTGAAGTGCCCCGACCCGAATTTATGGGTTATCCGTGGTCAACCAGATCTGACCCGAGCATTAAGTGTGAAGTGCAATGAAATAACTTAAATAATGTTAACAGTCCAGTTTTATTTAATTAATGTTTCACTTGTTTAGCATATAATTCCAATATAAATCAAACTATTCGAGGGACCTGTGGGAAACATCCTCGGAATCTAAGCATACAGAGCCACTAATGTAAAATAAAAAGGATACTTAATTGTAAAACGCTATCAAAATAAGGAACCACACTCAAAATTCCCTAACAAAGATGAAGGAATAAGCCGAATTCCTAGTGAAAAAAATATAACAATACAATATAGAATCGAACGACAAAAAAGAGACTCTAACACGTCATATATACGTGCACATGCAACAGCCTTGTATATATATATGCACTATAATGCATGAATCCATTTTTATTCCAAAATCGTTACTTATTTCAATTAATTAAACTGAATTTTATAAAAGAACCCCCCTTTACTTGCCTTAATATTTATTTCCTGATTTAACACACCAGTTAAATACTTTAAACAAATACCCTTTGTTCAAGGTAAAACATTTATGTCACTGAAATGACCCCTTTGTTCAAACTAAATTTACATTAGTATTTTCATTGAAAATTAACTTTCAACACACGCAAGCACTGTGTTAGGAAATGCTTATTTTTTTTTGAAAATCTTTCATAAACAGACTCTTGTGTTAATAATGGGTTAACCCTCTATAGGTTGCTTAACTACCCATTTAGTCACTTCATTTTACTATTCCTTTACTATGGACATTAATCAATTTTCACACTTTACTCATCCACTTTACCTTTTACCAGAATATTTATTAATTCTTTCAAGTTTGGTTGTCTTTTCTCATATCCACCACACAACCCATTTCTTGACATTTTCACTTTTCATTATCTTTTTCTCGAAATCTTCCAATATCTGCACACTTTAATGGGCTCCACACTGCTGGCTATGCTATTATATGCTCTGGCAAGTCAATTTAGATCTTTCACTCCAGGGCTCCGGCTCTTCCTTAATTATTCCAGTGTCATCCGAGTCCATATTAGTGTGTTTTAATATTTTACAAATGTCCACATAATTTCTCTTTCTTTTACTAGCCAAAGACAAAACTCGGGTTCACCCCAACTTGTGTTACACTTTAAAATCACAATTTCTTGTCCTTTATACACTTTCATTGTGTTTATCCCAAAATCAAGTTCATTTAGGACTACTTTGTGTAACATCTTTTCCAACATTTATTTTATAAAAATGTTGCACTTTACTGAAGATTATCATTTTATCCATTTTTTATTATCAAACTTGCCCTTTCCTCTATTTTTACAAGTGTTATTTCCCAAAATATTATTAAGTTACCCATACTAACTTCATAAATGGATTTAACTCATTTATTTTTACTCATTAACACCTGTTTAATACTTTGGAGTAACATATTTCTCAAGTTGAAAATCTCTTTATTTAATCGCTTTGTTTATCAATGTTATCATTTGACATTTTGGAGACCACTTTACAAGAAAACAACATTTTCCCTTTATTTTCACATGTAGTCTTGAACTATCTATTTATCACATTTTCTACTCCCTTTAACACACTTTAAAGGCTTAAATTTATATTTTCTTTATTTCATGTTTAAACATAATAAAAACCCCATTGAAATTATTTATATGTTCATGTTCATGCGAATATGGATTTTAAGTCCAAAAATCCTATTAAATATGGTTCATTCTAGAAATTTCATAATATTGGCAAAACATGCTTTTCAAGCTAAAAGACATTTCCATTTCTTCAAAACTTAATTAAATATCTAATTATACAAAAAATCCAATTTTTATAAGAAGAGTTTGAAAATATTTGTTCATAAAATATTCCCTACAAGATAAACATTCCTACAAAAATTTTATTCCATAAAAATGTTTAAACACTAAGTTTAAAAAAAATATCATTTTGCTCAAAACCATTGAAACCTTTTGTAAACCTGTTTTCACAAATCATAAAATATGTTATTCTTAAATCATATATGCATGTTACTCTTACAAGGTCTAACTATAAGACCAACACTAAGGAAAAATGGAGTTTTTAAACTAAAGGGTAGAGTTTTTCCCACCTCAAAGAAGATTCAAAAATGGTAGGATGAAGGTACAAGAAGATGGTAACCCCCCACCTCCTAAGGTGGCCTTAAAGAGGTTGTCTAGCTCCATCCAGCTTGTCTCCTTGAATGATCTAAGAAAACCCCCTTCAAATCCCCTTCAAAACCCCCCAATAATAACTCCAAAAATCTCTATATTGTTTCCACAACCCACTTCTACCCTTGATAAAGATTGTAAAGGAAGAACAAGGCTTGGAAAGGATATAGTATGATGATGGCAAGGTGTAACAATGGTGGGAGAGGTTTAGAGAAGGAGATGATTTTATTGAACTTTAGAGAGAGAGAGAAAAATGAATATAATTCTTGGTGAGGGAAGAACCTTCCCACTTCTCTCTTCTTATAACCCAAAGAAACCAACATAAATGAATTATAAATCAAGCTCCGACACTTAAATCCCAATTTTGATCATCTGGGGTCACCAGGAGTCGACACATCATCAGATTTATGGTCCAAAATGTGACAACACACAAGGGTATCTCAAAATTAAATTTTTTTGAACATCGGACCTCGTTCGAGCGGCCTTCGAACAACATACTAACGAGGGTGAAATTCAAGGCGGAGAAAGTTTGTTATTCGTTAGAAACCCATTTCAAACGAGATATATTTCTCATTGGAACCAACAACGTTCTCATTAGAACGATATGGGAATCTCATTCTAATAATTCTCAGTCTCGTTTGAACAAAAAATGTCTCCAAATTCTAAATTCTTCCAATATTTCCAGTAATTTCCACAAGGATTCTGTAAAATTACAAATTACACGAGGAAAGGGATAAAATCTCAAGCACAAGTGTCATAATGGTAGTACGAATACAATTCTTCATGTGGAAATGTATCAGTCAACTGCAGATATATATTCGGTACCGAATGAAATGAGATGCCGATCATTCTTGGGCACTCTCATTGGGGTCGTGCACGTGTGGTACACAAGCCTCCCCAAGGGGAAGATCAGAAACTTTAAAGAATTTTCTCATAAGTTCATTTATAACTTCTTATTCGATTTAAAGTATCTAGGAGGGTGACCCACCTCCTTAATGTCTGATAGAAAAAAGGGGAAACACTCAGAGACTTCATCTATCGATTCAATAAAGAAAAGCTTGAAGTTGTTGGCTACGATGAAAAAAAATTCAATATCATCCCTCATTAGTGGCCACTTACCTGGAAAGCTATATGGGTCACTTTCTAGAGACCCTCCTACCACAATGAATGAAATTCTAAAGGAGGCCGGGAACTTCGTAGCTGCCGAAGAGTCCATGGTAGCCAAGAAGGGTGAGCTCGAAAAAGATAGGTCAGGTAAGTCCTCTCAGAGTAAAGACAAAGGCAAATGGAGCAAGAAGTCTCAAGAGAAGTTAATTAGTTACACGCCACTCACTACGCAAGTTCATCATATCCTGAATGAAATTAAAGATGAGGAAGATATCAAATGTCCGGGAAAACTGAAATCCCCACCTGATAAGAGAAATAAAAAGAAGTACTGTGAATATCATAAAGACTATGGCTATGACATTCATTATTGTTGTGCTTCAAAGATCAGATTGAAATGCTTATTGATTAAGCGTGAAAAGTAGTGTCGCGTCAAAATGCTAATCGTTGAATTCTTTTCTTCACGTTAATACAAAAACCTAAATTACCACTACACTTGCGATACAAGTATAGCGGTAAGTCGGCTATCGAGAATCCACAGGGAGTGATTGAATTTTAGATTTTAATTACTTTAAAACTTCAAGAATAAAAATGTAAAAGGTGATATGGGGTTATAAAGAAAATAAAGAAAAAGGGAAGTTACATTATGCAAAAGTAAAGCGAGGATTGGGATTGCAATCGCACCACACGGGTCGAACTACTAATAATTAGAATTCAAGCTCAAAAGCTATTTAACCGAGAATTTTAATTAAGTATAAACATCACGCAAGAAGAAATTTAACTCAAAGTTGCGAGATAGAACGTTTAATTAAAAATGGTCACACACGGATTAAATTCCGATTGTCACTTTAAACACTAACGTTGCGTGACAAAGAAAGTTAAACGCATAACAATCCGCTTTTGATACGCGAGGTTTCAATTAAATGCAGTTTTACCCAAAAACCAACTTTCGGAGCTCGAGGCCCGTTAATAGCGGAACACAACCCTAACCCTATTTATCTAAGGGCACGACATAAATAAACTAATTAACAACTAAGAAAGTAATAAATAAATGAAATACAAGTTAATCTAGGCAAGGGAATTAAATGACAACAATGGAAATAAAGCATAAACAACAAATATATTGAGGAAGAAGATGAATAGTACAAGAAAAGCTTACAAAGAAATGGAAAATGGAGAATATCTTATCTCCCTAACCAAACCCTAAAATCTAGGGGTGTTAAAAAAAACCACCTGACCCGAAAACCGAACCGAACCGAAACCGCCGTTTTTTTTTAACCCGGTTCGGCCTACGGTTTACGGATATAAAAAATCGACCACGTCGGTTCGGTTGTCGGTTTATACGTGGGAAAAACCGATTCAAATCGAACCGACCCGAAACCAATATATATATTAAAAAAAACCTAAAAAACTTATATTTTTATATTCAAAAACCATTAACCACCTTTAAAAACCGACCCAAATCGAAAACCGCCCTTAAAAAAACGGCCCAAACATGAAACCGTCGAAAACCGATCGAAACCGAAATTGCTGTGAACCGAAACCGATGGGTTTTTTCATAGTCGGTTCGGTTTTGGTTTGACCGTTTCCAAATCCGAACCGATCGGTTTGGTTTGAATTAGGGTCCAAAACTGACCCGAACCGACCCGTGAACACCCCTACTAAAATCTATTGCATAATGAAAGATATTTTTCTCCAAATGAGAGAAAGTTAAATTTATACAAAACCCCAATGGCATAGTTGCAATTAAAAGAAAATTGAATCTACAGTACCGAATCGATTCGGTAGAAACCAAATCGATTCGAAAGCAGGGGAAATAAAGCAGTAGGATCTGGTGCCAAATCGAATCGATTCGCACCCTACAGGTCTGGTTGTTGCAGCTATGGTCAACTTTATGGAAAATGCCATAACTTCTTAGTTATAACTCGGAATTAGCCATGTTTAGAGGCTACGCGAAGATACTCAGAGGGATAAAACATACAAAACAACATTAGGCCAAAAATCCAAATGATGAAATGACTAAAATCCCCTTGAATGTGCCCTTGAGTGTATTTTGAAGTCAAAACCATCCTAAAAATGCCATAACTCCTTTGTTATACATCGGAATCATGCACCGTCAGCGACCACGCGAAGAAAAATCAAAGGGCTTCAACATCCGTGAAAAGTTCAGGATTAAAACTCGAATGCTGAAATTACTAAAATGCCGTTAAAGCTGTAATCTTTAACGAAACTTTTTCGAGAAGCGTCCAAACATCATACCATGTACCGAAATACCTACAAAAGCTCAATTAACCCCTGAAAAGTATGCATATATAAAAATCCGAGGTTGTCTGGTTAACGAGCATAAATATAGAAATTAAGGTACCCGAGGTGGCTAATAATGCGTAGGTTAACGGGTGAAATATATAATATTTGCGTCGTATCACACCCTCTAACTTACACATTGCTAGTCCCTAGAAATGAAATAGGAAACAACAAGAACTAAACGTAAACCAAAAGCAGGATACAAGTAAAAAAGGGATAAAAAACGATAAGGCCACTTTCACGGGTAAACGATTGCATTTAGCGTATGCAATAAGCGGTTAAACCCTTAGGTTACCCTAGTGGACGAGTGTCGTCTCGTGAGGGTTTTCAGGGATGAAACCCACAAACATCAAATAGTTTCCTCAAAATATGCCCAATCAACATGCGAAAAACTCAACAACAACGAAAAAGATTTCAAGCGCGTTATTAGCATATTGATCGAATTCAAGCTAAAGTCCGTTGCTATTAACAGGTTGAATGCACCTCATAGAATTGAAACTTTAAAAGTTAGTGTGTGTGTGTGTTGGGGGGGGGGGGGGGGGGAGAGCACATGCATAGTATGATTTGGCAAAAACTTAAATAATACGAATAAGCATTAAAGCAAGCATACATTCAATTCTCACGGGCATTACACTCATCAAATGAATTCACTCGAAAGAAGGAGGTAACACACGGAACATGAGGGCATAAAGAGTAAATATAAATGGAAACTAGGCCGCGCACATATCACATATGAAGAACGCTATATAGGAAATGAAAATTTGTAATCTCAATGAAAGATATCGAACATTAAAAGAGGTGAAATGCATTTTCACAGATTATCAAAACTATTATGACTTTGAAAATAAATTCACCCTAAGATCACATAGGACTTGAATAGGGTTATAATGTAGACTAGGCTAAGGTACGAAAGGAAGGATATGTATGCACGTATTCAAAGTGTTCGGAATGAAAACTTAGAATAACGGGAAGAATGCGGGAAATAACAAAAATGGAAAACCAATTCCATAATCAAGCATTAAATATAATAATTGGAGAGCAACAAGGATAATTGAACACTATATGCAATATATACAAACTTCCTCTTTCTTTTCTTTTCTTCTTTTTCTCATGTTTTCTTTCTTTTCTTTTGCTTTTTGCTTTCTTTTTCACTACTTTCTTTTCTTTTCTCATTCTTTTCATATGCTTAAATTCCAACCACACAACACAACATCATTCAATCCCAAGCAACATTCCAAACAAAGGAATGGAAGGTAATATGTATGGTTTATAACTCTAATGTGGAGTTGGTTATAGGATTTTGGGTAATGAAATAAAAGGCTAATATTTAGGCTCAAAGGGGTTGACTAGGGAAACATATAAGGAGAGGTTAAGGCTAATATGGGTGATATAACAAAGATTGCCAATGATTATTTCATAAAGTTTACACAATTCTCGAGTCAAAACAATTTTGAAACTCATGCTCGAGTAACACATTTCAAGATATAAACTCAAATAATTAATGATCAATGAGAGAATAGAGAGATTACCGATGAATTCAACATTTTCAATGAGGAAAGAATAGCGTATACACTCACAAATGACGAAAGATACAGAGCTTACTCGGTGTAAGTATATACAATGCAACAAAAGATTACCGAGTTATGAAAATCTTAAACCAAATCAATAGAACAAAAAAGTGCATGTGCTCATGGGATAAATTTTAATTCATGAAGTTATTCATAATATCGATGATTTGAGGACTAAAGGATAATAATTTCTAAAATCGAGAACATGCATCATTGAGTTGTCTATTAGATTGGGCAATTATTGAAATTTATCATTATTAACATAGGCAAAATGCCCAACAAAAGAGAAAAAATAAAGGAAATATTTTTTGATTTTTTTTAAATTTTAACAAAAAGGTATACTTAGTAACTAACAAGTAAGCAAATCAATGGACTACATAAGAAATGGATAGAATATCCTACACCCCCTAACTTTAAATGTTGAATTGTCCTCAATGCGCATTAAGAGCACAACATAAAGAGAGGAAAATAATGATATTACCCAAAATTGGAGCGATGTCCAATAAGCGCAAATCCAAACGAATCTACAAAACAAGTTAGTACTGAGCATAGCAAAAACAAATAACAAAAAGTTAACTAATTACACTAGACTAAATTAAAAGGAAAGAAAAATAAAGAAAGAAAATTAAAAAGCTAACTATTTACAACCTACTATTTAGGCTTCACACTAATCATACACTAGAAGTCTAAATAGTTGAGGGTCCACCCAAAATGGGATTTGACTTTGAAAGATCAATGGTGGACCCTCCAAAGCAAATATGCCTCTCGAAAAATAGGAATTACGTTTGAAAAATGTAAGGCATGTTTAAGGCGTAAGAAATGGACCATCGCTAATTATCAATTTTTGGGGGACGATGGGGGATTTGGATTATAAGGGGGAAATATACACTTGAGGTCCATGAAAATCGACTCATCTCCAAAAGGGTTTTCAATTGGAATGGGGGATGGTGCACACGTGGGGATAACAACCATCATAGAAAATAAGAGCGACAAAGAGTCCTCATCGACAAAAGGTGTAGAAGTTTTAAAAGTTTATACCGACTCATAGGAATCAACTGGTAATTCTAATGGTTCAATCACAAAAAACGTATATGGTGATGAAATAAATTCAATCTCAATCAACATATCGTCGGAAGGAGATTGAGTTTCGGGGGAGAAAGATTCACATTCGATGAGAAATTCTTTGAAAAATTGAGGTGAAACACAAGTTTCCACCTCCTCATTGTTTAGCGCCAAAGAATCCATCTCCTCGCAAAGTGATTCAAGTCTCAATCCAGCACCAAATAAGCTTTCCAAACCTTGGGAGTAAAGAAGAAAAGTTTCTTCCAAAGTAGTCTTCCTTGGCTCTAGAACCTCGGAATCCTCATTTGGTTGAAACTCATCTTCAAAAGTATCGCAATAAGAATCGTCATTGGATTTGAATAATGAATCTAACTCAATCTCCCAATAAAAATTTTCATTCTGATAAATATTTTCCTTCATTCTCAAGAAAATCTTGAAAATGGAAAACTTGAAAACTATCCCCAAAGTAAGAATCGTTAGAATGACCGTAATAACTATCGTAGCTGGATATGATTACCTCGCTATTTGTAGATGGAGAATCCGAGCAAGACAGTGAGCAACCGTGAATCAAAGTTTCTTAGCGCTCAAATATGCTATCTTGCAAAAAAAAAAAGTTAAAACAAATAATACAAATACAAAAGAAAAAATACTACAAAATAATAAAACAATTACAATCTAAAACACACTCCCCGGCAACAGCTCCATTTTGATCAAGGGTGAACCGTGCATCGTTTAATACGCAAATCGTTGTTATTGATTCAGTGACTCAATGAAAAAAACCTAAACTACAACTACACTTGATAAGCAAGCACAACGGTAAGTCGGGTATCGAGAATCCATAGGGAGTGATTGAATTTTAGATTTTAATTGCTTTAAAACTTCAAGAATAAAAATGTAAAAGGTGATATGGGGTTATAAAGAAAATAAAGAAAAGGGGAAGTTACATTATGCAAAAATAAAGCGAGGATCGAGATCGCAATCGCACCACATGGGTCGAACTACCAATAATTAGAATTCAAGCTCGAAAGCTATTTAACCGAGCATTTTAATTAAGTATAAATATCACGTAAGAAGAAATTTAATTCAAAGTTGCGAGATAAAACATTTAATAAAAAATGGTCACACGTGGATTAAATTCTGATTGTCGCTTTAAACACTAACGTTGCATGACAAAGAAAGTTAAACGCATAACAATCCTCTTTTGATACGCGAGGTTTCAATTAAACGCAATTTTACCCCCAAACCAACTTTCGGAGCTCGAGGCCCGCTAATGGAGAAACACAATCCCGACCCTATTTATCTAAGGGCACGACATAAATAGACTAATTAACAACTAAGAAAGAAATAAATAAATGAAATACAAGTTAATCTAGGCAAGGAAATTAAATGACAACAATGAAAATAAAGCGTAAACAAGAAATATATTGAGGAAGAAGATGAATAATACAAGAAAACTTACAAAGAAATGGAAAATGGAGAAGGGCTTCGCTCCCTAACCAAAGCCTAAAATCTATTGCATAATGAAAGATATTTTTCTCAAGTGAGAGAAAGTTGTATTTATACAAAACCTCAATAGCATAATTGCAATTAAAAGAAAATTGAATCTACAGGATCGAATTGATTTGGTAGAAACCTAATCGATTTGAAAATAGGGGAAATAAAGTAGTAGGATCTGGTGCCAAATCGAATTGATTCGCACTTTAGCAAATCGATTTGCACTTTAGCGAATCGATTCGCACCCTATTAGTCTGGTTGCTACAGATTTATCCAACTTTACGAAAAATATCGTAACTTCTTTGTTATAACTCGGAATTAGGCACTGTCGGAGTCTACCCGAAGATAAATCAGAGGGCTACAATGTACAAGAAGGCAGTAGGCCAAAAATACAAATGATAAAATGACTAAAATACCCTTGAATGTGCCCTTGAGTGTGATTTTGAAGTCAAAACCATCCTAAAAATTCCATAACTCCTTTATTATACATCGGAATCATGCACCGTCGGTGGCCACACGAAGAGAAATCAAAGGGCTTCAACATCCGCAGAGTGTTTGGGATTAAAACTCGAATGATGAAATTACTAAAATACCGCCGAAGTTATAATCTTTAATAGAACTTTTTAGAAAAGCGTGCAAACTTTATACCATGTACCGGAATACCCACAAAAGCTCAATTAACCCCTACAAAACATGTATATATTGAAATTCGAGGTTGTCTAGTTAACGAGCATAAATATAGAGATTAAGGTACCCGAGGGGGCTAATAATGCGTAGGTTAATGGGTGAAATATGCAATATTTGCATCATATCACTCATCAAGAGGGGTCGGCTGAAAAAGATTCATTGATCAAAACGAGCTCTCTTAAGAGAAAAGTAAGAGGCAGGTGTAAGTGGAGTAGTATGCATGCATGGGAATAAAGTTTTCTCAATAAGTATAATGGAGTAATATGCATTCATGGGTATGTGGATGACTTGTTTTATATATAAAGTAAATTCATTTATCATGGATCATCGCGTGATATTGACCTACAACATTATTCCTAGGCGAGTTTCCTTAAAGCAGTTTGAATTTATTCCTTCAATTGTTCAACAAATAATGTGGTTTTCTACTCATTTTGGGGCAGGAGATGTGTACAAAGATTAGGTTATAGCAAGAGAGTGCCATTTCACATCTGCGGAACAGAAGGAAGCCTACAAGTGGAATATATCTTCATACAGTATTAACACTCTTGACCCAAGGGATGAGAAGAAATTGACGAATGGTGAGGCTATTGACCAAATAGAATCGGGGGTCCTCGATGAAGTTGGTTCATCTTGACCCAAGGGTTCTCAATGACGAAAGGGAGGCCTAAAAATAATGAAAATTGTCTCGTCTTTGAAACCTAACGTCAAAGTTAAGTTGGTTATGCTCATAAAATAGCAAAAGAACATCTTCGCATGGTCGCACAGGGATATGTTGGGGATAGACAACAAAATTATATGCCATCATCTAGATGTGGATCCCTCAACAAAGGAGGTTAAGCAGAAGAGGAGGCAGTTTGTCCCTGATTGGTACCATATTGATAAGGCGTAAATATTTCATATTTATCCCCTTAATTTCGGTTATTTTATGATCCCATGCATCGCAATTAGCTTTGATTTATCTCATATTTATTCTACTAACTCTTCTTGGCAAGTGTTTCGTATTTTATGTATCTCTCATGTGCTTTACAGGTATTTCATGCAAGTTAGTGCGAGAGGGAAATCGAAAGAATAAAGAAACCAATGACAGGGAGTTAAAGGGATTCTAGTAATTTTGTAGCCTTAGAAAGGATGTGGAGCCAACTAGAAAGTCGAAGAACTTGAAGCTACGAGAATATTAGAAGAAAAGGCGTCCAATTTCGAGCTACGGTGAAGAAGTTATGAGCCCCAACCCAAACTCCAAACCGATTCGAGTCCGAACCGGTTCACCTATGCACCTAAATCGGTTCAACTCACCTGATGCGCGAATTTCCTTTTAATTTATGATTTTTCTTAGAAGTTGTATTAAGTTGGGACTCTTGTAAAAACGGCCTAGTAATGTTGTAGTTTGATATTATAATATGTTTTTATCAGTTTTAACCTAGGAATAGAGGGAGAAGGAGGGAAGAACCATAGTATTGAATTTCGACATTAAGATTACATTTTTTGTGGATTGCTTTTCAAGATTTAATATATTAAGTTTGTTCCCTCTACTCTATTCTTGCATGATCTTTTTCTTTGCACGTTTTATTTCTTTTTCTGGGATTTTAATAACTTCTTGCATGCTTAAATGTTAATTAATCATGATTTCAATTGCATGCAATGTTTGAATTTAATTTATTATCCACGTAACCATGTCCGATTACGCTATTAGCAGGTTGGGGGGTACATGAACCCAACCTAGGTGTTACGAATGGATTTAAAAGTGAATAAAATTAAATTACCAATTCAAAGGCTTGATTTCTTATCGGAATAAGCATTGTAGGTCTTTGAATTCCGTTTGCCCTAGGTAATCGGAATGTTTAAGGATGCAATACGAGTTTCAGTAACTTATCGTTCCAGTCAAATAAAATTTTTGATTTGATATTATGAGGAGTAAAATCTGCATATGTCAAATGCTTAGAAAGTATTTGATGTTTGTTTGAATTGAAATATAGGTTTTTAAAGTTTTATGTTCTAAGTAATTATTGACAGTTTGGGGGAGTGTAATCCAACTTCATTTTATCATAATGATTTAATCTCGCTTAGTTATTCTCGCATGCGGAGTTAATTTACTAGTTTACTTAAATTGCATTAGTTGAAAGGAAAATCTCACAAACAATCATCTTTTCCTTTTTTTCTGAGTTAACCGAAAGGTTAATCGTCTTTCCTACCCATCATCACGTCTTACATCCTATTCCCTGAGTTCGACACTCGATTTATCGGATTATTACTTGAGCGAACGATTTGCACTTGACCCGTAATCACACATGTTAGAGACACACTTTTTAAGTCACATTACATATCATCCAAGAAGAAGTGTAGAAGCTTTTAGATGCAGGATTCATAAAAGAAGTCAAGTATCCCTTAGGGTTGTCTGATATGGTACTCGTTCCAAAGAAAAATGGCAAATAACTTATGAGCGTAGATTTCACCAACCTATACAAGGCCTGCCCAAAAGATTATTTTCATTTACCCCAGATAAATCAAATGGTGCATGCCACTGCAGGCCATTAACTCATGAGTTTCACAGATGCTGTCACACCCTGCTTTTTGGTAAAAATGTACAAGAGATTATATATAAAGAAATGTGTTAAAGTTATGGCGGAAAACAAAACTTTATTCATTATTAAAACGCTACACATAGTGTATTACCCCCACAAGGGTGAATGCCGTTTTATTATTAACACGAACTATAAAGTAGATAATAGAAAAGTGTCACTCCTTGCTCCCATCTGGTTCAGTCTCTGTCCAAACAGTCACATACGCAAACAGGTGACTTGTATGTGTCACAAAAAGGGGAATAGAGAAAATCCTCTTTTTTGTGGGCCATCTGAAGAAAAAAAGAATTAGCACAAATATGCTAAGAAGGCTTTACCAATTTTATAATAAGTGTCTGTATAGATTAAAGGCGGAGTGTGTATAGAATTCAAATGTCTGTATACTTTACATAAAAAGGTCAAAGAGTTTAAAGCTGAAAATCCCATACTTATTAGATTTCAAAGGGGGTATAAAATTAAATAAGCCATCAGTAAAACCAAGATATAGTAATCCAAAACCTTTGGAAAATAACTAGCTAGGCCTACAATCAAAGTGAAAGTCATATGTATATATCTAAACTCCGGGATCTCAATCATCTGAAACCATAGGCTAAATAGAAAATTCTGTGGGATAACACGGTAGTCTACTCCCTAGTTATTACTGATGCTTTTAAAATAAATAATAATGTACAAAGATGCAAAGTGAATTGAATCGTTACAACAAATTCTTATGATATCAATTATTAGATGAGAAGGGGTCAAATCGATTCAATGACCATAATTAAAACAATCAATGATATAATAACATATGACTATGATAATTTCTACACATAATTGAAATCAAATAGGGTTATCACTGAATGATATCAATAGAAGTTAAGCAAGTACACAAAATTTACCATTAAAGAGGTAAAAAGAACATACTCGAACGGAGTTTTGAATAGCTTAAGGATCAAAAGGGGATATCAGGAGGAGCTAGTACTTGAGTATCTGTATACAAATGTTTGGGTGAATAAGTATTATTATAATTGAAGTTGGTTTTGGTCAATCTGTACTAAAAATTATGTATTTTAAATTTTATGGGGTTAAATTGTAATTAATTTGGGACTTTAAAATCTTAGGCTTAGGGTCAAATTTAAAATTTGGTGTAAAGAATTTCTTACTCAAAATACTTTAAAGTACTTATAGAAAAGTTTGGGGTTCAAATTCATAAGTTGAAAAAGTCAGGAGGGGTCAATTTATAATTTAGGGAAAATATTTCAAACCTAAAACCCTAATTTTCCATAACTTTGGTTAGGCTTGACCAAGCACAACTTTACCTATACCATTTCGACTAGAAAAATAAAATAAAAATATTAATTTTTTTAAAAAAAAAATTATTGGCCACGCGCCCTCATGGGCGTGGTCAATGCTTAAGGTCACGTAGTTTATCTTCAACCTTTTAATTGTTGACTTTGGGGTTTGTAAACTTTAACCTAAGATATCTTTTTCATAACGAAACCATTGAAGATGATTTCTGAACCAACTTAACCTAATTTTTTACAAGGAATCCAAATATATAAATTTTATGGGTTGAGGTTCATTATACATCGAGTTACAAAACTGTGTGTTTTTCAAAACATTTGACCAAACATTCGAAGATTTTCTGAGTATGGCAGCGGTTCTTATGGACATGATTCTGTTTATACTATCTTAAGGGAGATTTTGGTTTTGATTTTAAGTTTTGAGGTGGTTTATGTGAAGAGAATTCGAAGATTTGAGTTTTTTGAAACATAAAACACCTTCGAGCAATTGAGGCTTGATGTTTAAATTCGTGGAATTTGACCATTGAACTAGAGTTACTAAGGTCATTGTTGATGTAAAAAATTAGACTCGGTCTAATTATTTAATCACAGATAATATTTGTAAGAAAAATAAATA
This sequence comes from Sambucus nigra, assembly GCA_949130495.1. NCBI lineage: Eukaryota > Viridiplantae > Streptophyta > Magnoliopsida > Dipsacales > Adoxaceae > Sambucus > Sambucus nigra. The sequence continues at coordinate 315,955,102 of OX422216.1, read as the reverse complement.
GATAAAAGGGTTTTTAAAGTGGTTCGGCTTATGGAGAAAAACCTACGTCCATTGTGCTTGTTATTACCTTGTGTTTACCTTTCAATCACTTGCCCAACGTATTTATAACCCAGTAGGGAGACAAAGAGATGGAATGACTTTATAAATTAGGCATTTACATCTGTACAAAATATCGATAATGTTTCTGGCTGTTGGCGTTTTGCTGATACTGTTGGTCGACCTCCCTATTGTTGGTTAAGCTTCTTGGTGTTGGCCGGCATTCCAGTTTTATTGGTCGGCATTCCAGGCCTTAGTCGGTGATTATACGTTGTTGACTAGGATTATTACCATAGTGTATGACACATGTCTATTTATGATTTTGTCCACGTAAATGGGTAATTTTTGGTATCAACAGAAGCCCCCAATATTTTATGCTAGATGCTTGCTTGAAAGTATGGAGCATTTAGTTCTAGTAGTAGCTCGAGCTATATTTTTTATGCTTGGTCGGTTGTCGACTTTCCACACTTATAAATTATTAGCTTTGTTGATAGCGTGTACTATTGATGGCATTTTTGTAAATATTCAGATTTATAATGAATCGTTTTGGGGCAAATATGTCTTTTTCTGCTTAGTCGCCAAAATTTCAATCGCCATTTCACTTTAATCATTACGTTCGTTGATTTTTGAGGCAATTAAGGCGGTAAAATCCCAGTCATCTCTTACCTCAAACCTTCTAAGTTTCTACTGTAATTTCTTGAGCTTTTGTGTGATCGTTCTTCCTGTCTTCTGGTTCTTGCTGAATCCTTAAGTCTTTATAAGAATTCTTTCTCTTTCTCCTTTTCTTCATATCGAATCATGGTTTACGCTGTTATCTCTCTAAATGAGTTCAGAAAGGAATGGAACATACAAAACTGGGTAGACTTAGAGTTTCCTAATCCCCCTGTAGTTATTTTTTCTTTATCTGATGGTCATTGGATCCCTTCTTGATTTGTTATTGAATGCGGCTTTACTTTTACCCCAAATCATTTTTGTCTAGAATTTTATCAATCCTTTGACATTGTACCTGCTAGAGTAGCCTCCAATACTTGGAGGGTTATCAATGGTGTTCATATGCTCACTAAACTCCATGGGACCCATATAGGCATTCCCGAAATCATATTTTGTTATAACTGGGTCACTAGTGATAATACTTACTATTTAAACACTAGGGCTGTAAATAGAACTTTAGTAGTTAACCTTCCTGACTCCGATAGAGATTACGTCGACCATGGATTGATTGTTAAAAATTGGCAATATGTGACCCTAACCGGGTGTGAAGTGTACAATGGGCCAAAATTCCCTCAGGAGGGTCATGGGATAGGTTGTTTTAAATTCTTATGTGACTTTATTAATAATTTTTCTACTGAAATGTTAATTAATCAGTGGTCGTTTGTTTTCTTACAGTTGATAGCAAGATGAAGTGTCCTAATGAGGGTGACATCAAGCTTAATGAGCTCAAGTTTCTTTGGGGCCTTCATCAAAAAATTGGTGAAGAACATACTAGGTCGGCATCATACTTGCTGAAATACAGGAGTTCTGTCACCTCCTTTGTTGCTCGACCTTCTACTATTATTCCTTCCATTATGGTTGATTTGGACCAGGACCCAATGTCCACTTCATCAGGTAGTGGTGAACTTGCTTCAGGTCCTTCTTCATCCTTGGACTCTGACCTTCCCCTTGCTGTTGCCATGGGAAAGAGGGAATTCCCCAATATAATGGGAGATGTTGCTGCTATTGGCGGGGACACTAATAAAGAAGATGCTGGGAAGAATCCCCAAGTAAAGAAGGGTGAAAAGTCCCTTCTTAAATGCATTAAAAAGGGTCTTCCTTCCAGACTTGTTGAAGGAAAAACTGCTACTGCCGACCAACAGAACTTGGCTAACTTTCCTGTTATTGTTACTGGCTCTCCTGTAGCCATGGGTCCTGGCTTATCCAGACAGTTGAGAAGGTATGGTACTTTTCCAGATCATAGGGGTGCTTCCCCTGCCATGCCCCGTTTGAAAATTCCTTAAAGGGATGCTCAAAGCCTTTCCTTGGTAAGAATTCTCTCTTTTTTATACTTGTACTTTTTTCTTATTTTCTCGTACTAATTTGGCCTCTCTTCTTGCAGTTCTTGCTTGATTTCAACTGGATGTTGGAGAAGGACGATGCATTTTATTTTTCTTCAAATGATGTATAAGAGGCTTTTGAATGCTTGAAGAAGTCCTTTCTTGGCTCCTAGCAAGCATTAAATAATGAGAAGCAGTCTTGGGATAACAAAATAAAGGCTACTAAGGATGCTCAGAAGAAGGCTGTGAATGAGGCTGTTGTAGCTCAGGTACAGGTCTCTAAATTGAAGAAGAACTTGGTTGCTGAGAAGGGTGAAAGCTAGAGAAGCGTATTTTAATAAGGGATAAGAGAAGGCCATAATAACTGCTTCTGTCCCGATTGAGTATGTGAAGAAAAAATGTTATAAGGACGGTTGGTCGACAACACTTACTGAGTTAATCACTCCTTCAGAGTCTGAGCTCTTCCTTCGACATGACCAAAGTTCCCCACCAAACTTAAACAAGGATGTTAAAAATGATGTGGGCTTAGAGGATTCCACCTTTATTTTAGAGCCCGCAGCTGACCAACTACAGACAGTTGCTGAGTCTTCTCTCCCAACCACTTTCGAGCAAATCACTCCACCTATTCCTGTATCCAATCCAGTTGAAGCTACTACTGATAGGGAGAAGGTATAGACTTGCTCGGCAATTAGTCTATTTTTTTTATCTTTATCTTTGCTTTATTTTAATGTATTTGTAACTATTCATATCAATGAAAATGAGTATTTCCTTCCTCTGTAGTTGTCATCTTTTGATTGTAGCTTTATACTTTTTATTCTATTGTTGATTGGATATTTCTTGACTCTTATAATTCATGGATAAAATGGATCAACTTTCTTCTACTGACTCTGAGCTGCTCAAGAGATGTAATAATCTATTCAAGGCTGGTCATATGACTTTGTTCGAGGAAGATCTGTTAATTTTGCTCCGGGTTGATGTTTCAAATCAAGCTAAGGAAGCTTACTTATACTTGAAGTGTCTTCTTGATCTGGCAGTGGGTAACAATATATCATACTTCGAAATAATTAAAGAGCTTCAAGAAGATCATAAAGAAGCCAAGGCACTTCTGCATGCTGATTATGAGAAGAAGTACAAAGCTCTAAGTGAAGCTTGGGGTTTTAAGGAAAAATTAGATAAATATGCCTCTTCTTTTAGGAAGAAAGAGTTTTTGCTCAAGTGTGAAGTGGATGAGACTAGGGCTATTGCCAAGCTGTTGGAGGAAGAAAATAATAGTTTGAGAGAGGAGCTGAACTCTTTGAAGGTTACTTCAACTACTGCTGCTACTGATGATGGAGTTTCACTTTTGGAGACTGAAAATGCTAATCTGAAGGAAGAACTGGAGGCTTTAAAAAAATCAAGACCTTATTCCTCCCCCCAAACAAGAGCAAGATCTGGCTGAGCTATGACTGACGAATGCAGGACTCAACAGATGCTTGCAAATCAGGTTGCACAAATAAAGGCTAAGAATTTAGCCATTGTTGAGATGTCTCAAAAGATCCAAACCCAGGGCGAGCAACTTTTAACCCAGTCCTCAACTGCATACTAAAGATGGAGTATTGAATAAGCTTCAATATAAAGTTGAGAGGTTAAATTTCCAATTTCACAAACAACCCAGGGCAATCTGGATGGAAGGATATAATGAAGCTCTTGGTCATTTTGATGAACACTTTAGTCAGGCTTAGAGCGAAGGTTTTAAATGGGGCTGGACCAATTGCGTAACAGTTATGAAGGTTGATCAGGATAATAGACTATGGTATTGGCTGATCCATGGATTTTGGAGTGTTAAGATCCTCCCTTTAAATTAGATGTCAGTTGGATCCCTGTAAAAACCATTCCTCAATGACTGATCTCCAAATACTTAGGGGATTATGGCCTGCATGACGAGTTAGAAAATAGTTTAACCTCCTTATCAGTTAGATGGCCCGAGCAGAAAAAATAAGAGAATGCTTTAAGATTTAAACTTCATTAACTCCCCATACACATTGGATGATCCACCAGTAGGCATGGAACCAGCACCGAGTTCCTCTAAAGCTGAAGGAAAGCGTCCAGTAGAATAATCTTAAGCATAATTTGATCCTGTATTTCATTTATGCATAATATTTGCATGTAATCATCTTATATATATATATATAAATGAAAGGCATTTGATTGACTTATCTTGTTAATTTCTCGATGCTTGAATGACTATGTTGTTTTATTAGTTCTACTGATACATTTAGGCATTTGCCTAAATTTTTGTATCAATTACCGATGAGATTATCATAGGTTCTATTGATATGCTTAAATTTATGAGTTTAATACTAGTTACCATTGATGTGGCCATAGGTTCTACTAATGCACCTAGATTAAAATTCAAGTTTAGCACTAGTTACCCGTGGTATTGCCATAGGTTCTACTAATGCACCTAAATTTTTAGGTTTAGCATTAGTTACCAGTGGTGACCAAGCGTATGTGGAATATGTGTCTACATTCCTATTTAGTTATCTTCACAACGTTCTTCCTCTATTTTTCTCAGTATGGATAAAACTTGTTAATTTTTATACAGAGTTTTATCCCTGATTTTTCTTGACCAAGTACTGAGGACTTAAAATCTTGTTTTGACTTGGGTTTGTGAATTTTTGCTGTTTTGCCAATCAAGTATTGCCTTCGCTAACCAACTCCGACCAATTATTAATTCCTGCCGACTAAGTATATAGGGGGATGCATATCACCAATATTCCCCACCAAAAAATCAAAAAAATGGAAAAAGTCAACTGTTTATTGATACTGAAACCAATTGATTACAAAAGATATTGTTCGCTACATTACTGGTAGTACTTCGTAAGATGCTCGGAATTCCATGGATTTTTAAATTCTTCCCCTTCCAAAGTTTTAGTTCGATAAGTTCCTTGTAGAACAACTTCTGAGACACGAAAAGGCCCATGCCAATTGGCTTCAAGCATGTTGGTTTTCTTGATCACCTTCTTAAGTACATACTCCCCCTCTTTTAAGTTGGTTAGCTTCACCCTTTTGTTATAAAAGCATGATGTTTATTATTGATAGCCTTCGTTCCTCAAATTAGCTTCTTCACGCACCACTTCCAACATGTCCAGGTCTAGTATTCGCATCAAATCAATCACAGTAGAATTAAAGTTAACACTCTATGAGTTGGCAAGCCTATTTCAGCTGGTATGACCGCTTTCGTCCCAATGGCCAACATGTATGGTGTTTCTCCAGTAGTATCTCTTGGAGTTATTCGGTATGCCCACAAAACTGAGTGCAATTCATTTATCCAATTCCCTTTAGCATCATCAAAATTTAATTCACCACTAATTGAGAATCACTATGTGACACAACTTGCTCGGTGTTTATTAATTGAGCTAAACTTAAGCCCACAATGAGAGCTTTGTACTCTGCTTAATTATTTGAGACCTAAAATTGGAACTGCAATGCATATTCAATGTCTATCCCATCTGGGGTGTTGAGTATTATACTGCTCCACTTCCTACTGCACATGAGGATCCATCTACATACAAGTTCCAGATGGGGATGTTATTGCCAAACATTTTGTCTGTTAATATCCCATGATGAAATACTTTTCTTCTTGTCTCCTCGTATCTTTTAGCCATATCTTGCATCCTGGTTGACGTCTTTAGTAAATTAGTAGCAACTTCTTCTTCGCTTGTCCATAATGGGGCTTGCTCGGGCTATTGGTCGGTGATGATTTTAGTTGGACTTTCTCCTTTTTGGGTTTGCTCTACCTGAATGTTCTGTTGCTCAGGAGCCTCCGGATAAGTGAATTCAATAATAAAGTCTACAATAACTTGGCCCTTTAAGGAAGACCTTGGCTCATTTATAATATCTTACTCTCCCAGTTCTACTGCCCAATACATCAACCTCCAAGACTTCTCTAGTTTATGCAAAGCTTGCCAAAGAGGCATATCAGTGTACACCATAATAGTATGTGCTTGGAAGTAAGGTTTCATCCTTCTGGATGCCTCAATTAATGCCAAAGCTAACTTTTCCAAGCGTGGATATTTAATTTTTACTCCTCGGAAGGCTTTACTAGTGTAATAGACAGGCTTTTGAACTTCGTTATCTTATCGTATCAAGGAAAAACTTAGGGCTAACTCAGAGACGGCTAAGTATAAATACAATTCTTCTCCCAAAGCTAGTCGAGAAAGCAATGGGGGTGATCCCAAATAATTTTTCAAATCCAGAAAATCTTTCTCACACTCATTATTCCATTCAAAACTCTTCCTCATCACTTAAAATAATGGTAAACACTTGTTTCTAGCTTGGGACACAAATCTGTTCGATGCTACTACTCGCCCAGTGAGCCTTTGCGCATCATTTTTACAGGCCGAAGACTGCATTTCAATAAACGCCTTGATTTTGTTAGGGTTAGCCTCAATTCCCTTTTGATTCACTATGTACCTGAGGAACATGCCTTCTTGGACACCGAATACGCACTTGGTCGAATTTAACTTCATCTGGTGCTTCTCCAGTTGATCAAAAGTTTGGCTGAGGTCGGTAATGTGATCAGATGCTTTTTTGCTCTTCGTCAGTATGTCATCTATGTATACATCCAGACTTTTGCCTATCTCTTCCTCAAAGATTTTGTTTACCAACCTTTGGTAAGTAGCACCTGCATTTTTCAAACCAAATGGTATAACATTATAGCAATATATTCCTTGTGGAGTAATGAAAGAAGTGCTTTCCCTATCTTTGGGCTTCATCTTAATCTGGTTATAACCAGAATATGCATCCATAAAACTAAATAGTTCATGCCCTGACTTAGCATCGACAAGTTGATTAATCATGGGCAAAGGAAAGTGGTCCTTTGGGCAGGCTTTATTCAAATCTGTGAAGTCCACACATATTCTCCACTTATTATTTTTCTTTTTGACCATAACCACATTGGCCAACCAATCTAGATATTTTATATCTTCTATGAATGAGGATTTATGAAGTTTCTTCAATTCTTCATGGATATCTTGGTTCTTCTCAGGGCTAAATACTCGATATGCCTTTGCTTCAGTAGCTTGGTATCCTTATTGACGTTAAGCTCATGACAGAGGAAATTGGGATCTATCCCAGGCATGTCCTCATGACTCCAAGCGAACACGTACTTTCTTTGTCTTAGGAACATCACTAGCTCCTGTTTGAGAATAGGGTCTAGTGTTGATCCCACCTGTGTAACTCGCTCTGGCTTGTCATCGTCTAAGATGTTATTCTCCAGTACTTCTACAATTTCGCCTTTTACCAACTCCGTCTCCTCTCTTAGATCTAAAGTTTCCACCTCAGAGTCCCTATTAGGTTCAATAGTATCCACTTGGTAAGTGGTTGTCTTCTTCTTTATTTCTTCCAAATTTTTCTTGCTCGACAGAGGAGTAATAACATTTCCGAGCTACTTTTTGATCACCCTTGACCACACCTACACCAAAATTAGTCGGGCACTTTAAGCATTGATGGACTGTAGACGGAATAACTTCGAATTTTTTCAATCCTACCCTTCCCATGATCATATTGTAGCAAGAATGAACATTATTGTCCATTATAAAGAAACGTATCTTCTCTGTCCGTCTTACTGGACAGGTGACGATTAATACTTCCAGCTTGATTATGCCCAAGGGAAACACTTTTTCACCAAAATAGCCTATTAAGGGCCTATGGTAAGGTTCCAATTGGCCAAGCTTCAAATCCAGACTATCAAAGCATAGATAAAACATTATGTCCATAGAACTGCCATTATTAACCAATACCCTGGAAAACATTATATCTTGCATTCTGACATTGACTACTAGGGGATCATAATGGGGATAAAGTACCCCTGAAAGGTCATTTTTGGAAAAACCAATTACCATCTTTTCTTTATCAACTTTCCTCGGCCCATCTTCCTCGGCCAGATTGATCCTTTGGATATATGAGCAGGCTTGATCCTCATTGAGGTAAGCTTTCCTTTCAGTAGCATGATCTCCTCCTCCTGCATCTCCACCTGTAATCATTTGACAATAAAAGATCCAAAACTAAGAATGAATAGCTCACGTTCCGGTTGCCTGGTCCTTTTGGGAAGGTCGGGATCATCTTCTTGATCATCTTTATGAGTTCTCTTCTTCTCTTCCCTAGGCTTACATGGAGATTTTGACCTTCGTCGAGCTCCATTGTTATCCTGTCGATCAACAAATTCGTCCAGCTTTCCTCTTCGGATGAGGGTTTTAATCTCATTCTGTAGAGCAATAAAGAGATTCGTTGTATGCCCATGGTCCCTGTGAAATTCACAATATTTTGACATGTCCCTCTTTTCAGCAGGTCCCCTTAGTTTCTCAGGCCAATGTACCTCTTTGTTATGATTTATTTCTTCCAAAACATGGTGAATACTCATCGTTAATAGAGTGTAATTGTTGTATTTTTTGAGCCTGCCGATATTCACTTTTTTCTACGATTCCTTGTGTTCTTTGTGCTCTTTTTGCTCTTTTTTCTCTATTTAGCCTTCAGACTTTGTACTTGAGTTTTGTTTGGCTACCATGGCTTCCTCGGAATTCATTATCTTGGATGCTTTAGCCATCAATTATGTCATTATCTTTGGAGGATCTGTAGCTAGTGTGTAGTAGAGTTTCTCGAGAAGCAGTCCACTCATGAGGGTTGTGATATCTATTTTCTCCTCATAATCAACGACTTCCAACTTCTCATTGTTGAAATGAGAAATATAATCTCTAGTACTTTCTCTTACCCTTTGCCTCACACTTAGCAGATGAGCTACTCTTTTCACCGGTTTGGCTACAAAGCAGAAGTTACCAATAAATAGCTCAGCGATTTGGTTGAAACTAGCAATTTATCCCCTAGGAAGGCTATTGTACCAAATATGAGCAGGCCCTATAATTGTACCTAAAAATACCTTGCATCTCATTTCACCTGGAATAGCATAAATATCAACTGCTGCTTGGTATTGATTTATATGAAGAACATGATCTGTTTTCCCATCATACTTGGGAGTAACCACAGGAGCTTTAAACTTTGAAGGAGTAGGAAAGTCCACTATAGCTTGCATAAAAAGGAGATCCTTTAACAAAACTTCGTTGCAAAGGGTTTTTTGCCATTAGCATTTCTCCCAACCTATCTTCCAATTGTTGAATAAAGCCCTTTCATACATTATTACCAGCATCAGATCTATATGTTGCAGCTCGACGGTTACGACCAACTGTTTGTGTTGAACTACCTCCTGTGAGGTTTGTTCGGCACAAACAGATCGTCGACCGTCTGATCTGGATTAGACTGAACCCTCACGTTGATCAACTGATCGTTAAGTATTCCTCGACAATGCCCTGAGAACATTTATATTCTCCCTAGGTGCCAACCGATCAAAGGGAGATGCTCGGCTTAACCTTTCTAAAACAGTCAATCTTTCAGGAGTAAAAGATTGTTCATTATATGGTTATGCAGTTCTAAATGAAGAACTTGCTCCTGGACGGTAGGATGTATCTCTGGTAGTCCGGGATTAGCTACGCCTACTGTTTCTTAGAGGTGGTGGTGGAATATTTCCATGAGCTAACAGGGCGTGAGATCCATCCTATAATGTTTGGGCTAACTGCCTAATGATATCTTGCATAACCTCCTGCCCTCTAGCAAAGCTAGCCAAGATTCCAGTAAAATCATTGTTGGTTAGTGGAGAAGATGGAACAAGAGGAATGCCATCATTCTTAGCGCTTGATTTAGGAATATCAACCCTGTTGGGTAAATGAATAAGTGTAAAATATTTAGAAATATGTTCCCATAGACGGGGCCAATCCGTTGATGTAAAAAAGTAGACTATGTCTAATTATTTAATCACAGATAATATTTGTAAGTAAAAGAAATACAAAAAAGTTTTTAAAGTGGTTCGATTTATAGAGAAAAGCCTATGTCCACTGTGCTTTTATTGCCATGTGTTTACCTTTCAATCACTTGCCCTTAACGAAGGGTTTAGACCGTATTTATAGCCCAGTAAGGAGATAAAGAGATGGAATGCCTTTATGAATTAGGCATTTACGTTAGTACAAAATATCTATAATGTTTCCGTCTGTTGGCATTTTGCTGATACTGTTGGTCGGGCATCCTGGTGTTGGTCGGCATTCCAGGCCTTGGTCGGTGATTATACCTTGTTGACTAAGATTATTGCCACAGTGGATGACACATGTCTATTTCTGTTTGGTCCACGTAAATGGATAATTTTTGGTATCAACAGTCATAATGAATCATTTCCTAGCTCTAATTAGGGATGTTCACGGTTCGGTTCGGTCCTCTGTGTGAGATCCACGTCCATTTTCATGCATCTCACTAAGGATTTCTTCCACTTGGTTAGGAAGAATTCACTTCAGTAGAGGACCGATGAATGATCGTTGATATAGTTTGCCTTCAGAATTAAGGCAAAACCTTATCGACTAGATCTTTAGCTGGTGCTCCTATTTTTTATTTGATGGTAGATCTTTGGTCTTCAAATAGTCCAAAATATTATCAAAATGTCAAGAATAAAGTGTCATCAAGAAGAGAGAAGATTTGCAGCTTCTCAATTATCAATTCAAATGGACATTTTTCAAGAAATGTCAAAACTTTGAAATGAGAAAACTGCAATTTCAAATGATCTTTATCTTATAAAATAAGATAACATATTTTCCAAGCATTATAATCTCATGGATTTTCATTTTTTCTAATAATTAAATCCATTTATGTTTGTTTTGATGAATTCTTAGATTATTTTGATGATTTGATTGAATATTTAGAAATCACTAAAAGAGAATATGAATGTGAGACCTTTAAAAAGGAAACAAGTTTTTTGACCATTTAGTTGAGAAATTTGAAAAAACTTCGCTTTTTATAAAGAATGTAATATCAATCTTATAGAAAATATTAAAAAAAAGACTTCGATTTTAGACAATATGGGATTCCTACAGGATAGAGAAATCTCGTCAAAGCTTCAACTTTAAATTAGACAACACTTTTTGAAAATGTTCGCAAAAGATTTTAAAAATAAGTGCAACATGTTTTTTAATCATTTGAAGGACAAAAATATAGTACCTCTTAAGTATGTGAATAACAATAAACCATTAAATATAAGGAGGCCTAAAACAAATAATGTTTGTCCTTGTCTTCATAATAAATCCCATATTAAAGATTTTGTTTCATGTTTAAGAAAGTTCAAAGTTAATAAATATTATTCCTATATTAAATTCTCATAGGATTCGAACTAAAAAGTTTAAATGTAACAATTTCCATTGATCCATCAATTTATGGGACATTTTCTTTTTTTCTTAAACGAACCTCACCTTTACATATACTATGAAGAATATGAGTTTTTTTTTTTTGGAAAAATGGTATAAATAAGGAAATGAAGTGAATCATGTTCACAAAAAAATGTAAAGATATTCAAAATACGTATCAGACCCTTCGATTGAGCAGAGTGTGGATCATGAAGGATATCTTGGATAAAATATTAAAAGAAACCATATGGGATACGCAGTTGGCTCTCTAAATCTTTATTAGTTAGAGAGGTTCATCGATACGCCTAAGATGATTTGAACACTTTTCTCGATTCTATAAACACTTATCTCATTCCTTGGATCGTCCTCTTCTAATTGACTTTAGTTTTCATAATCCTTGTTTATTTCAATCTTAGTGCAATTTACTATGTATTTGCCTGTATGTTATTTTCTTCAAATAATAAATTATTCTATAAATAATTGCATATAATATTATATCTCTGTCGTGTTTATGTTTATATATGTTCAGATAGAATTTAATATATGGAAAGTGTGTGAATTTCTAAGCATTGTCTATACAAAGCATGTGTCATTACTTAAGGCACTTTACACCACATAACATTATGCTTCGTGGTTATATACAACTAATGTGAGTTTAAAAATTATCATTTTTCCTTTGTTCATGTGATATTCATTCCTAATTAGATTTGAAAAATTTATATTTTATAAAAATCATGAGTGAAGTAGTTAGGACAACAACATTGGAATTGAGCAACATGAGGGACATGAAAAAAATATTTTAATCATAAATCACATAATGAGGTAGAAAACGGTATTAATAAGAAAAAATTCAAGGAAAATGACACCATTTTATTATAAACATTAAAATATATTTTCCAAAAGATCTTTTCCTTTGGAATTTATCTCTCATTAGACATTCATTGCTCAATATGTTCACTTTTGTTCTTTCACATGTGTTATATCAAGTTTAATTCTTTTATAGGTATTAAAAAAAATTAGCCTCTGAATTATACTTCAATCTTTGTTTAAAGTATTATGACTAACCAGAAATGTTGATTGCAATGTTTAACTGCATGTGTTATGATCATCAATCTAATCTAATATATATTTAAAAATGGTGTATGTAATTGTAGCTTTGACATATGGATAAAACAGGAATATGCAATTAAGAGAACCCTTACACCCTTATTTTCTTCAACCCGCCTTTTTACAGACCCCTCCATCTCTACTTATTCCATTAATATCTATTACTAACGATATTTATGCAATCTCAAATGAACACACTTTCTCTCTCTTCACCATGACGCTTATTCCCCCTTCTTATGTCATCAAGTGACTATTTCCATTCTACATCGCTTCAAATGAATCCCAAAACATGTAGCATAAGATTATTCAATGGGAACTTTTTATATCATCGCTGTCAATTTTTAAATGGACTTCAAATGTATCTTCTCTTTTGTCAATTTCTTACCTAATCAGAGGTCCTTTTTTATTCACAAATGAAGTAAATTATAATTAGTTTTCAATTATGTCATTTTCATTTGCACCTTTACATCTTTTTTGGTTTGTATTTTAGAGTGCCGTATTATTTCATAGATTAATGGTATATAATATATCTTTGCACCAAGTCCAGCTTTATTAATTGAAGATTTTATGATGTTTTGGCAAACAGATCTTAAAAGAGGAAAAGGGGATGAAATCAATATTATCTATATCATTTTCCATGTCAAGATGATTCTATTACGAACAAAAAAGGGAGGGCAAGAGGAATGGTAAAAGTTCATGTTTATTTTCTCTTGTTTTAGATATTTCATTACTGAACTATACTTTTTTTTATAAATTTCTTAGCAATAAAATGGTTGTATGAAGTCATTTATATTTTTGTACATTCCCTTTACAATGATTATCTTAAAAAACAAATGTCTAGGGCCACTAAAAAGGCAATTAAGGTAGTTGACTGATTGCATAAGTGGTTGAAGGAGTAAAAAAGTATGTGTCCTGCTCATTTTCAAGCATATGAATTTCTTTAGAATTTTAGTTATTGAGTCATAGGGTTTGTTAAAAATTGAATAAATGTAGTATAAATGAAATACATTGTTTAATAGTATATGAGATAATGATTTCGTAAATTCTATACATATAGAAATCAATGATATTGGTTATTCTCATGAGCTCATGCTTTTGTGATTCAATTGAAAGACAAAATTGTGGTGGAAGTCAATGATTTTTCATTAATTTACTAACTTTATTCTCCTATGAAGGTTCTATTTGATGTTTTCAATTAGATTTAAGGTTAGGCTCCTACACAAGGCTTTTCTCATGATCCTTGTTATACAATCCTGATACACGGATGTGTTCTACTTCAACAATAATCATTTTTCATATCTGTCTTTATTAAGGATATATTTATAGTTTGTTTGAAAACCTATTAACATAATATGAACTAAGTGAAACTCCACATAGAACATACCTTAGTTACTACCTGGTCATATTTCAACATTTCTTTGTTTAGAAAGATTACCTATCAATTTTAATTTATTTGTTCTGTTTTACTATGCCATTCGAAGGAGCATTTTCTCAACCATAATTTCATGGTATGTATATACTTTTTAATTGACATTGAATTATGAAATGGTATTCTATTGCATTTTTTGCCGAGTAATCTTTTTTGCCAATGTATAGGAAAAAATGCAGAGATCCCCTTGTTTAGAAGGATTAGCTATCCATTTTTAATCTATTTGGTTTGTTTTACTATGCCATCAAAAGGAAAATTTTCTCAACCACTATTTCGTGGCATGTGGATAATTTTTAATTGACATTGAATTAAGAAATGGTATTCTATTGCATTTTCTTGTTAGCTAATCTCTTTCGACAAAATCTAAATAGGAAAAATAAAAAATGCAGAGATTATCAGACACTATTTTACATAGTTGTATGAAAAAAATATTACAAGAAAAATATTTTGTGTGTACTACTAAAACATTGATAACATGAGGTAAATTTAACTCTAAGTTAACATCTAACTTTCTTATTATATGTGGTTGTATTTTTTATTATATTTTATTTTTCATATATAATATTCAATTACTAGTGCATGGAATTTATTTGAAATATTTCTCAAGATACGATTTGGTTTAGAGTTTTATGTTGAAGAGAAGTAAAATATAAAAAAGTGAGTACAATTCCAACATCAAAAGAGAAGAAAAATATAAAAGTGAGAACAATGGCAAAAATCAATGCTTTTCTCTATTTAAATATTGGTATATACACTTACTATATTAAATAGTTGCTTGGTTGATTTTTGAGATTTTTTAAGTTGAAAAGAGTTAGGGGTGAATGAGAAAGTGGTCAAACCACATTTGAATCCAATTAATATGTATCTTCGATATCTAAACGAATTATTTTTCACCACCCTAGGACATTAAAATTAGTATTAGTGGTATCTTCATTACCCCCCACCAAATCCTTCTCAACCTCTGACTTATTACCTCCTAGACTACCATTTTTCACCTCCAAATTCTTTTTAAATTACATTGCTAAAAATGTATGCCCATCGAGTCATCCTCTCCATCCCCATCCACCACTACGTTAATAACTTCTGACGAATTAATATTTTGAGGTGGTGCATTTTGCAAATTATTATCAACGTACCACTCGCACAAAAGGACAAGTACATTTTCCACCCTCCTTGGCATTTATTTTCCACATTACTTTCATACATACTCTCAAACCAAAATGAAACATACCAAATTTGTACCGAGGGTCAAGAGTGACCGCAACAAACAACAACAAATTGATCTTTTTAATATTCTAATATTTCTTCATTTTTTATCCATGTTATCGCCATTGAAACTATGTAGTAATCACCGCTTATTTTTAATTAATTCAAAGTATTTTGAATTACCACAAGCTCATTAAAAAACGAATTAGAAGTAACAAACAAAGAACCTGAAAATCTCAACACTACGTTGTCAAATATTTTTAAAAATTTCACAAGCGCCCTCACTTTCTCCCAATCACAACAATCCGGAGGTCTTACAATCTTGCTCCCAACATTTACCCTACCTCTTACATCATCATAATTATTTAGATCCTCCACATACCCTTCAAAGTAATAAGAGTAATTTTTATCTTCCTCCGGCAACCTATCAAAAGCTCTTTCAAAATTTTCGTCAACATCCAACATTAAGTAAGCAGGGTTCCACCTCGTTTGAAAATCTAGGCACAACAAACCTTTGCTCTCAATTTTTTCCTTCTGTAGACACATCTTAAACATCAGCAATATAGATGTATATGACCTCACATACCTCACCGTGTTGCGCACCTTAACAACCGATTCATCCACTTCTTTAACCCATCACTAGGGGTGTCAATTATTTTTGAACTTCCAATTTTTTCGATTTTCGATCCGTAATTTTCCGATTTTGGCATCATTTTTAAATTTTTGATTTTCGAATCTTTCAAAATAAATTGGAATGGAATTGGAAGCCATATTTAATTTTTCGAATTTCCAAATTTTCGATCCGAAAATTCCGATTCCGAAATCATAATATCTATATTTATTTTAATAAATTTTTAGTTATCATTTTTACTAATATTTGTATATTTAAAAAATTATTTATTATTAGTGTAATCACAACCCTCCATTTAAAAGAATCTCAACCCTCAATTTAAAACATATATATACTGCACTAACAAACACAACAACACCACTCTAACCTAAAAAACCCAGCCGCATCCATACCCTCTAAACCTCTTCTCTCTCTGACACCCCTCATCACTATGTCTAGCTAAACCTAAACTCTCTCACGGTTTCACTCCTCAGACGGCTCTCTCACCCTTTAAGCGTCTCTCTCAACCTAAACCTAAATCCATCGCACCTCAGGCGGTTCACGGTCTCACCCTTCAGGCGGCTCGCACTTCAGGTTGGTTATGATTAGTTTATGGTGTTCTATGATTTTTTCGATGAGTTTATTTTTGGATATCCTCAGGTTTGGGTTTTTATTAACCTTTAAATGTTTGCTTTTTATGTTCTAAAGAAGATAGCTTTTGTGTTTATGGTTTTTTATGTTCTGAAATGTTTGATTTTGGATATTCTCTCAGTGACGTTAGCTTATGGGTTTTGGATTTTCTTTCAGTGGGATTAGTTTATAGGTTTATGAAACGAGACTAGTTTACATAATATATTACCTTACCTCTGTTTATAAACCGAGTTTATATATGAGGTTTAGAATATATTTGTTTTCTAATATATTACCTCTGTTTGTTTGTTATTTCTTGTGGTATTAATACAGATATAAGTCAAAGATTAGTTCCAATGTTTTTCAAAAAAGATAAAATTTATAATTCCAATTTTTTTGAGATTTTTTCGAATAAAAAAAATTGCAAAAATTTCGAAAATTCCGGATCAGTCAAATTGAAAAAAAAAATATTTTTCGAAATTTATTTTTCCGATTTTGGAAAGGATTTTAAAATTTCAAAAATTTTGGAAAATTAGATTTTCACAATAAGATTTTCACTTTCCCCATCTTATTTTTTTATTTCAAAAGACAAATATTTTTTCTTCGAATCTTCAACCTTACCGGGAAATGTCTTACATTTAGTTTCTCTATGAGCTAACATATTTTTTGTTACATTATTCTTAGGATCACAAGCATAGGTTGTAGAACAGTAGTTACATCTTACCCTACGCTTTTTCAAGTCAACCCCTTCTATTTCAGTAAAATGGTTCCATGCTTTTGATTTTTGTTTTGAAAGTTTTACCTTTGGTTTTGCAGGAGATGGATATGTACCCTTAATAATTCCATGAGTAGAAGGAAGACCACCATAACAACCATCTATGTTAGCTTCGTTTCCAGCCATCTACAAGACAACAACAAACAACAAAGCACCAAATTGTATAAATATAACAGCTCGGGTATGAAAAATGAATAAAAAAAGATCGTAGATAATTAAATCCGTTTGTTCAAAACAGATGATCAAAAATAAAAAAACGAAGGGTAGATCAATAGTACGAAGTCAAGGCAATGCCGATAAGAACGATTGCAAGGTAGATAAAAAAGGAAGGCAAGGCAAGGCAGATAAGAACGATTGCAAGTATAAAAAACAATTGCAGACCAGTATAAAAAATGATTGCAAGTATAAAAACAACAAATAAAAAAATGAATAGATGCAGATCAAGAGTTCGGCGATTGTAGATCCAAAAATACCTGATTGCAGATAAGAACGGTAATGCAGAGGGGATGTTTAGCGATCGGCAAGGAAAAAAAGGGTTGGGCGGCTGATCTTGGCTGGGTTTGGTGAGAGAGGGAGACAGTTGTTTTTTTTTTTTTTTTTGGCTTGTGTCAGAATAAGAACGACATATAATAAATGGTAGGTTTTTTTGTTTAGTTAGAGACTTTAGAATTTTGACTATTTAAACCTCCATATTTTATTTATTTGACACGACACTAGTAGCAACATAAGTAACACACATAAAATACTGAATAAAATATAAAAAATATATATATTTAATTCCTGTCGGTCTAGGTCGGTCCAGACCAACCCTATCACCTCAAAACCCGAGTATCGAACTGACACAGTCGGTCTATAAAAAAAACCTAGGAACAAACCGATTATAAAAAATGACAAAAATAAAGCGGTTCGGTTCGGCGCGGCTCGGTTCGGTTCTTCGGTTCGATCGATTTCTGAACACCCATGGCTCTAATCAATAAATCAAAGTTTACCGTTAAAGCTCAAGCTTTAATGGTGGAATTTTCAAGTTTCTTCAACTAGGGATTGCTTTACACGTAAAGTTCCTACCGCTTTGATTGATATAAACCTAATATCAACACATAAATCATTTGGCAATGAAATAATGAATTACAAATATGAAATGATAGTATACCTAGTTTGGAGAAAATTTTGAGTTTTGTGTAGACTGAATTGGTGGGTTCGGTGGTTCTGTTCGTGGGATTTTATATAAGGGAGAGGAAGAAGGCTGAATGGTGTAGTTTGGAGGTGGATTCCCCCAATTTTTAAGAGGAAAAGTGCATGGTTTCTTACACTTTACATGTTTGTATGGTTATAACATCTGATTTTTGGATTTATTAGCTTAGGCGGAGGCTGATGTGGGCAGGTTTTTTTTGTGAAAATGTCAAATATTTAGGTTTTAGTCCTTGGTTGATAAGGTATATATTTATCTATCTCTAAAAGTGTAATTTTGGTAAAGTTTAAGGGAATATTTGAATTTTCAAAAAGTTATAGGGGCTGAAGTTGTAATGTCTAGTTAATTGAAAGTCTAGAGGCTTAATTTGATATAAAGTTTGGGTTTAGGGGTTAAAGATATGGTAGTTTGAAATATTCAGGGTCTATTTTATAATTCTTAAAACTTCAAGGATACTTGGTTAGTTGAGCTATTTTATAGGCTTTGTAGAGTAGTCTTATCCTTATTTTGTATATGTTTGAATACATATATTCTAAGAGGGATGTAATGAGAATTAAGGTACCTTAACTCAAAGTATGGATATTACAATCTACCTACCTAAAAAAGAAATTACTCCTCGAATTTACCTTAGAAAAGATCACGATATTGGTCTTTCATAGCATGTTCTGGTTCCCATGTAGCTTCTTGTTGATTTTGATTTTCCCAAAGTACTTTAACTGAGGTTTTCCTTATTTCTGAGGAATTTTACTTGGCGATCCAAAATTTGAATAAGGCATACATCAAATTTTTGATTTGATTGGATAGGAATTTCTTGCCATGTAATAGTGTGGGAGGGAAATATACTGTCGTAACTAGGGGTGGCAATTTATGTTTTTGGGCCGTGTTTCGGGCCGACACGACACGACACGATGAGGGTTTTTCGAACACGAACACGACATGACACGAATTCGTATTTTTTTAGTTGACACGAACACGACCAAAATAGAACACGACACAACACGACACGACACGATACGAATAACACGAGTTCTTAAATTTTACACTAAATTAAACATATATAGACATGATAACCCGAATAAAAACACGATTAACACAGTAAGACACGATAACACGACTCATAATTTTGACATGAACATGACACGACACGACTTTATGTTAAAAAAACACAAACATGAACATGACACGAACACGACAAGTCGTGTTAATTTCGGGTCAATTTGGTATCGTGTTGTGCCGTGTTATCATGTCGTGTCTAAAATTTCCACCCTTATTCGTAACTGGGATACATGGAATACATTATGAATATTGAATAATTCTACCGGTAATTCTAATTGGTAGGCTATAGGGTCAATACATTCAGAAATAGTGATAGGTCCAATATATCTAAGGGCTAAATTTGTTATCTTTCCGAAGTGTAAAATCCCCTTTTGAGGAGAAACTTTAAAAAATACCTGGTCATTAACTTGAAATTATAAGGGCTTCTGGCATGAGTCTGTACAAATTTTCTGATGATCTTGGGCTGTCTTCAATCTTTCTCAGATTTGTTGTATTTTCTAAGTCGTTTCTTGGATTATTTCGAGACCAAATTGTTTACTACTTCCCGACACGACAAGGTCTTCCATATAAAGCTTCAAATGGGGCGGTCTTAATACTTGACTGATAGCTTTTATTATAAGAAAACTTAACGTGGCGTAAAAGTTCATTTTAATTGTCGAGCATATTTAAGGTACAAGCTTGTAGCAAATTTTGTAATGTTTGAATTGTACGTTCAAATTGTCCATCCGTTTATGGGTGAAATGCAGTACTCAAATGAAGTTTAGTACTCATTGAGGTTTGAAGTTCTTGCCAAAACTTTCTTACAAAACAGGAATCTCTGTCTGACACGATGGATAAAGGAATTCCATGTAATCCGATAGTTTCTCGAATGTAGAGTTTACTGAGATTTGAAATGAAAAATTGGTTTTCACTTGGAGAAAATGAGAAGATTTGGTAAGTCGATCTACTATTAGCGAAATGGAATTATATCTTTGAGACGTATGAGGTAGTCCACTTACAAAATTCATTGTAATATGATCCCATTTCCACTCGGGAATTGGTAAGCGTTAAAGAAGTTCACCAAGATGCTGGTGTTCTATCTTTACTTACTGACAAGTAAAACATGTCCTTACAAAATTCTCAATATCATTTCTCATAGTTGGCCACCAATATTTCTTCTTTAAGGCGTGTTACATTTTGAAGCTCCCGGGTGAATCATAAATTTATAACGACGGGATTTTTACAATACTTCTTCTCGACGAGATAAATTATCAGGTACATACAATCTATTTCTAAATCGTAAGCCTTTTTCCTCATTATATGAGAAGTCGTGATTTGTTTCCTGTGACACCCCGACTAATTAAATACCGGGTAGCTACTCCTTTATAAAATTAATTCAAAATGCCAAGTTGGCTCAGTTAATAGCATCAATGTCGAAAACATTTTATTTTTACTAACCACCTAGTATTTAAAAGCAAGTTGCCAAATTTTAATTAAAGTCTGATTAACATGCAACAAGTGTAATGAAGAAATAAATAACACCATTCACCATACTGAAGTAAAACGAATAACCATCACAATAGAGTAAATAAAGTCTGGAGGAAAACTCCTCACTACAATCCCATAACTGAAATAAATAAACTGAAACAATACATGCTAAAGTCTGAAAACTGAAATGTAAAAGATGCTCTAAATAGAGATGGGCAACATGCCCTACAACTGATAGATGGTGACTCTGGAATCCAAAAGATAGAAGCGTCTACATGCAAATCCCCGTAGCTTCCACAAGCAGCCACAGCTCGTCACCTGAATGAGTATCCTATGCTTGGTGTCCTTGTGGCTGGGCACCTAAAATGGTTTTACAAAGAAAAGAGATTTGAAAAGCAAACCGGTCAGAGCCCGAATGTGGAGTTATATTATAAAAACCTGCAAGTGCTTTAAAACATTTAAAACATTAAATGCAAAGTACATGTTAGGACGTGCGCTCACATAATATTCTCACCTCTCGTCTAACTGTGCACTCCTAACGCAAGTACCCATCTATAACGACCCATACTACTAGCCTAGTGACATCATAACTAGCTAGATTGCCAAAGGTCCTACCCATAATGCTTGGTTCCATAACATAATAACGCTCGTAATTAAATAGGGATTTAACGTAAACTCAGTTACTAAATATGCCATATATATAAGTATCAGTTAACTCCTTATATATCTCGAAACAATACCGTAATACATTTACAACATTAACATGAGGATTCCCATTAATTAAATGTATATTATTCACATCATAAATATACGATACAAGCACCCCACAATCTAAGCTATTGTGCACACATACTCTGCTATCCATCCCGGTACATCACGTACATAAGGATCACATATTCCGAATCTCTCAGGAATAGTTCAGATAACACAAATCACAAATAGTGGAGGCGAACACAGTCACCATCACATGGGTCACGCACATACCTACGCTCCCATGATCATGCAGACTTATTAATATCACAATAAGTCCTTCTATGACCTATGTTCATCAAGGTACCAGTCTATATCCCCCCCGTAGGCACACAAGGATTAGAGGGTCCTAAGCGAACGTAACCTCCCGTGATAGCAAGTATGGTAGGTATGTCATACACACAATCCATATAACAATACTAAGTAAACACACATCTTAGTAATACCGTATTTTAATCGTAGTACATATTGCACTCTCGTACTAACTATAATTATCACAATTCGTAGTATTCCGGTTTGTAATTATACGCGCTATAATTCATCCTCACATCGTAGTAGACACTCACGTCTTAACCCAAATGGTTTATTGGATATAACTCTCGTATATAATTTTCTCCTCTCAATAACCCAAAAGTTCCAAATCTATCCTTACATCATCAAAGAATGCTAACTCTACCCTCGAACCAGTTTCCGGGACTCCAAAAATCAAAACAGTCCAAAAAGGACCAAACTGTCAACTCGTTAGAAGTCTCGTTCGAACGAGACTTCGAACGAGTTTGGACTGTCAGGTCGTTAGAAGTCTCGTTCGAACGAGGCTGTTCGAACGAGATCCAGTTCGTTCGAACGAACTGTCCCTTCTAACGATATCTCGTTCGAACGAGATATCGAACGAAATCCCCACTCGTTAGTAACGACTGGTCAACTCGTTAGAAGCTCGTTCGAACGAGTTCGTTCGAACGACCTGGGGGCTGCTTCTAACGAGCTACCAGTTTCGGCCCAGAATTTCCCCAATTCGTTTTTTTCATCCATTTTTACTCCTCAAACCTCTTCTAAAATTCGTTCCAACAATATTTTGAGTTCTCTAATCATCCTCAACCATGCCAAGGTGCTATACTAACATCGTTAAAGGGGTTTAATACCTTCTAAACATCATTAAATCACAAATTCTACACAAATTTCCAATTTTCTTCAAGAACATAAACCCTAGGTTCTTCTCATCAAAATTTCCCAGACTTTAATCCGTTTATACATCACATAGATATGAAATCTCTGAATTAAATCTTCAAACAATGTTTCTACATGCAAACCTATCCCAAAATTAACAACAATCTTCCAATTTCATGGGTTTTCTTTTAACTCTTATATAAGATTGATTAACAATGTTTCTAACATGGAAAAAGCATTCACTGCATAAGGAATGTAATTTAAATCACTTGCCTTGGTTTGATTCCGGATTTGGTGTTGATTTGATGAAGAATTTCTGCAGAATTTCTTCTCTCCAAGCTTCCTCTCTAATGGTGGCTTAAGGTGGCTAGGGTTTGATTTGGGGAAACTTAGAAAACCTAAATGACAATCTACGTAGCCTTCTAGGTTAATATGGGTTGGTCATGGGCTTAGTGGGTCAAATCCACATCAGATTTAATTAACCAAATTTTCGTCACTTTTAATTCCTCAAAATGTAAAATTACCAAAATACCCTTTAAGTTACCGGTATGGCCTAAAAATACCCCGGGACCCAAACTATACCCCCGGCTAGTGTTTTCTGACTATCTCGACCCTTCCGGACGCGTTGGCGCACTCAAAACGACCATACGGATTATAGATTTTAAATTCACTTTTATCATCAAAATATTACAACGTGACGCGGCGGTCCCACGCGTCTCAACAAAATTTCCAAATTGCCGTATATAAATCTCACGACAAATTTTATAATACCAAATACATATATAATCATATATGCACATAATCAAATACCAATTCGCATCTCAGTAGTATTTAAAACCCGGATTAATTATCAATTAATACGCATTTAATTAATTAATCCCAAAAATAAATATAGTCAAAAGTACGGGGTATTACATTTCCTGAAGATGTTGAACAAAAGGGTCTTGGGACTATTGGGCTAAGATTTCTCTCTCAATTCTAGATATGCAATTAAGTTGGAAAATTTTGAGAAAAGGGGTATCAAATGAAGATCATATTTCTTTATGGTAGCAACAATATCGTAAGAAATCAAAGTATGGAGTCTTTCTACTAAATTATGACTTAAAGCATCGGCTACCACAATTCCCTTTCCTGGATGGTAGTTTAATTTAAATCGGTAATTTTTCAAAAATTCCACCCAACGTTGTTGTCTTAAATTTAAGTCTTTTTGAGTGAAGATGTATTTTAAACTCTTATGATCAGAAAAGACTTGAAATTCCTCACCATAAAGGTAACAACACCATATTTTCAAAGCAAAAACTACAGTTGCTAATTCAAGATCATGGACAGGGTAATTACGTTCATGAGTTTTGAGTTGTCGTAATCGATACTCTATTACTTTCTAACCTTGCATTAAAACACATCGTAAAACTTGCAATGAGGCATCGATATATATATCATAGCTTACATTCCTAGGAGGAATAGTGAGGACAGGAGCAGTAGTTAACTTGTCCTTCAAAATTTAGAATGCGTGAGTACATTCATCAGTCCATACAAATGGCACTTCCTTCTTAGTTAGCTTTAAAAGGGGAAGATCAATGTAAGAAAATCTTCCACAAAGATATCATAATATCCATTTAGTCCTAGAAAACTTTTTATCTCGGTGATACCGGTAGCATTTTTCCATTCAAAAATGGTTAAAATTTTGGTAGGTTCGACTTGGATTCCATATTCAGAAATCACATGTCCTACAAATTTTATTTCTATCATCAAAAAATCACATTTGCTCTTCTTAGCGTATAACCGATGGTTTCTTAGAGTGCCTAATACTGTCTTTAGATATTTGGCATGCTCTACTGGATTTTGGGAATAAATAAGAATATCGTTAATGAAAAACGATAACAAATTGGTCAAGAAAAGGCCTAAAGATTCTATGCATAAGATCCGTAAAAGCTGCGAGCGCATTGGTTACTGCAAGAGACATTACGGTAAATTCTAAATGTCTATTACGAGTTCAAAAAGCAGTTTTTGGAATATGTTCTTCTCTTACTCGCAATTGATGGAAGCCAGATCGCAAGTCTATTTTAGAAAAGACCCTTGCTCCTCGAAGTTGATCAAATAAATATTCGATTTAAGGTAGATAATAGTTATTCTTAATAGACACTGAGTTTAGCTTACAATAATCTATGGATAACCTAAAGCTTCCATCCCATTTCTTGACAAATAATACATGATCTCTCCAAGGAGATGAACTGAGGCGAATAAAACCCTTTTCAAGATGATCATCTTGTTGAGTATGGAGTTCTCGAAGTTCTAACGGAGTCATTTGGTAGGGAAGTATCGAAATAATGAAAGTATTAGGATAAAAATTTATACTAAATTCTATTTCTCAGGAAGGGGGTATTCATGGTAATTCATCTGAAAAAACATCATCGAATTTTTCCAAAATTCTAGGAATTAAAGAAGAGTTTTGAATTTGGAAACTTAATTGTTCAAACGGACCCGATCCTTGAAATATAAAGGAACAATTTTCTTTGTTTCAAAAATAAATTTTCTTTTCATGACAATCGATATAAGCATGATGTCTTGACAGAACATCCACCTTGATAATAATGTCAAAATTGTAGATATCTAAAATTATCAAGTTAACAAAGTGTGTACCTAAACCTAGCTGAATTTTACTATTTCTATAACCTTGGTTAGGTGTATTGATTTCACCTGTTGGTAATTCAATATCCAATGGAGTAGTTAAAGATGTATGTAGTACTTGTACCAATTTAGCTATATCCAATGGAGTAGTTAAATATGTATGTAGTAATTGTAACAATTTAGCTATTTTAAGACTAATAAAAATGTGGCGTGCAATTTTAATTGTAATAGGAGGACAAATGGAGATGTGGTGAAATTTGAGGCTCAAAATATACCTAAAAATGATCATTTTCGTTATTTAGGCTCGATTATAAAAAAATATGGATATATTGGTGATGATGTTACTCATAGGATTAGAGCAGACTAGATCAAGTGGAAAACTGCTACCAACGTATTGTACGATAGGAGTATACTTTTGAAGTTAAAAGGAAAATTTTATAGGACAGTTATTAAACACACCATGTTATATGGGACAGAGTGTTGGGCAACCAAGAAATAAAATGTGTAGAAAATGAGTGTGACAGAAATGCGAATAATAGATGGATTTGTGGTATAAGTTAAAGGATAAAATTAGTATGAACAAATTTATGAAACGATAAAAGTAGCTCCTATAGAAAATAAATTGAGAGAAAATCAATTTAGATGGTTTGGACACGTCAAGAGTAGACCAATGGATACTCTCATAAGGAAGATTGATTTAGTTAATATTTATGGTAACATAAGGGGCGGAGGTATGCCTAAATTAACTTGGTGGTATATTATAAAAAAGGATATGATATCACCTGGTTTAACCAAAGATATTGCGTTTGACAGAATGGAATGGAAAAATAGGATTCATGTAGGGAAAAACCTTTGTTGAGTTGATTTAAGTTAAGACTAATAAAGGAATGTGTTGAACTTGAATCAAATAAAATATGTGCAGGAAGATGATGAAAAAGTATTGTACCTTCTATCACGTCATGGGAGTTTCGTATAGGCAATATAACACATTTATTTCCACGAGTAGGAACTAGCACAATTTTCTTAGCACGATTCGGTTTAGGTTGGTTTTGGATAGGATAAGGGATTATCTAACTGACGACAGATTGGATGAGATCTTAATTTAGGACACTATGGCCAAATATATCCTTGTTCTTGACATTTATGACAAGAAATCAATGAACGAGTAGTGTTATGGTGAATCTAGGAATAAGCTTGTCAATTTGGATTCGGATAGGGTTAAGGTTATGGTCAAGGTTGAGGTGACATCCTAATAACATGATTATTTCTAGTAACAGGGGAAAAGATCGTACCACGATGGAAGAATTTTGTTCCAAAATTTCCGCAAAGTCAATAAATTGGGAATACTCTCGGATTTGTAAAGGAGCGATAGAGTTCTTGATCCTTGCATGTAGTTATCTTCCAAATTGCTTGCATTTTTTTTATCTTAGTATCCACATACTCAATGGTGTAACATGATAACTCTATAAATTTGGCTTTATACTGAGCTACAGACATGTTTGCTTGTTTTAATTTTAAGAAATCTATAGTTCGTTGATCTCGTTGAGCTTGGGGAAAATACTTTTTGAAGAAAATTTCTTCAAACTGTTACCAAGTATAATTAACAACATTCTGGTTACGTGACACCGCTTGCCACCAGAAATTAGTTTCACCTTCGAAAATATAGGTCGCTAGAATTACTGGGAGATTGGAAGCTATACCTACTCCATTCAAAATTTTCATAATCGAATGCATTCATTTCTAAGCTTCACTGGCACTTATCTTTCCAAGAAATGACAGAGGTTATTATCTAAAAAATTCCCCGAGGGCATTCATTTTACGTATTTCTTCTGAGATTTCCTTTGGAGCTGGGTGAGGAATTTGTTATTATCGGGCTAAAGATGTTAGTTCCTGAAGACATCGCATGATTCCTTCAGTGTGAGTCAGTTCAATTTGAGTTCCAGTAAAGGGAATTCGAGTACTAACCATCCTAAAATATGATAGAACTGTCACAATAATAAACAAGAATATAAAATAGGAATATATGACATGCCTACTTATATTATACAAATATAGATTTATATGGTACAATAAGGTCATATGTCATATTAGTACCTAGTTTACATCAGTTAAAGTTAATTAACCTCATAAATAGTAGTAAGACACACTATATACACTATTTTATTTTGTTATGTTTCATTAGTAGGGATGGTCTTCTTGATTTTAGATTTTTCTTAAGAGAGAACGATGACATCATTCTCAAAAGATGCAGAATCTAGAATATCCAAATGGTCATCAGGCTCGGGTGGATCATCATTGGTACAATCACTTTAATCTGAAGATAAACCAATGATAAGCTCACCATTTGATGTAGCTTTGGGACACAGTGGTGGAGCTGGTGGTGCATCAGCTAGAGTATGATTGATAGCTCTTGGAGTATAATCGGATCATCCACATAATTACTTATTTTTTCTCATGACTGAACTTCTCCTGAAACTCTATACACCAGTCGCTTCATATCACTGCTCGAGCCTCCCCAGTCCTCATATCGTCTCTCTGATCCATGTAAGTGCTTCTTCTCTGATAGTATTTGTGACACCCTACCTAATTAAATACCGGGTGATCAGTCCTTTATTAAATTAAAACTGGTATCTCTTTTGGTTCATTTTTAGCATCACTGTCGAAAACTTTTTAATATTTACTAACCACCTTGTATTAAAAAAGTTGATGTCAAATTTTATCTTTTTAAATTAACACGCAAAAAAATAAATAATTATTTAAACATTCACCATTCAATAACCAAACTCATATAAAATAAATTACTGTGACTGGAATAAACACTTGCAGCCTAAATCCCAAATACAGTAATCCAAGATAAAATCTAGTCCAATCAACTGAAAAATAAATATGTAAATTTATTATCTCTGAAAAATATCTGAATAAGAATGGGCAACATGCCCGATTGAAATAAGTGTCTTATAAGAAGGAAATGATAAGTGTGGAGGCATCTACTACTGAGATCCTGCAACTTCCACAGCAGCTCCATCACGTCAAATAATAGGAACTCCTAGGCCTGACGACCCTTTGGCTAGGCACCTAAATTGTTTTTACAAAAATATAGGTTTCGAGAAAATGACTCAGAGCCCAAGAAAACATTTAAAAAATTTAGCAAGTATTTAAAATGAAAAATTAACAAATACTAAATACATGTTAGGTTTACGTTCCCTCACTTGAGATCCCCACCTCTAAACTAATGTGCACACCTAACGAATATTTCTAACCCGGTCTAGTTATACTACCCTACTTAACTAATTTGAACCATATCTATCTCTACACAAACTAACTCGTTGTGCCATCCACATTTCCCATAGCATATATTATCGCATAACCCAGATCATTTCGTCAATTATAACTTTCCCATTAGAGATTAAGTTTCCACATACTTAGGTTATTTTATATGTCACTATCTCTCTCATCTAATTAATCACACACAGTAGAATAATTCATAAGTATATATATGCATTACTTTATTATATATATATATACTAACATGGCACCCCTAGGCTGAGCTGCGGTGCATGCACACTCTGCTATCAAGTCCCAGTACATCACGTACTAAATAAAGGACAACCGGTTCGGAATCACTCTCAAATCATAAATACAAAGCACACATATTGGAGGCGAAGATAATTCTAGGCCTTTAGGTTATGCACATACCTAACTCACCCAATTGACCGGTCACACCATTGTTCACACAAATAGTGATCAACCCTAAATTCTATGTTCTAAGGTACGAGTCTAAAATCCTCT
The DNA here is from genome assembly GCA_949130495.1 of Sambucus nigra. Lineage (NCBI taxonomy): Eukaryota > Viridiplantae > Streptophyta > Magnoliopsida > Dipsacales > Adoxaceae > Sambucus > Sambucus nigra. The sequence goes on along the minus strand of OX422216.1, from coordinate 315,925,982 downwards.
CAAATGGCGCATCAGGATAAGACCGCCCACGATGCTAAACCTCCCATGATAGCAAGTAGCGTAGGTATGCTCATTACACATAATATCACAATCAACATAATATATGCATGCACTCATCCGATAAATACAAAGAGTATATTTCAAGTGTATCCCATGAACTAATAATTCATATTTTGTTCGCATTTACCATTATTCCTAACATCTCTTATTAACCGAAATGATATAAATAATTTAATTAATTATTTCAGTAGCTACCCTCAACCCGTACTTACTGGTCTAAAACCTGGAATCATTATAACAATCCCAAATTATATTTTAATTCCGAATATCATTTTTCTCGATAAAGTTACATTCTGCCCAAAAATATAAAATGAAGATTTGAGGATTTTTTTATCTGATTTTAAAAAAACTTAAAACTACAAAGTTGTTCAGAACATGATCTTATACAAGAACTCTTGAGCAAGCTACCAATTTCCGCATAAAATAGTCCTAAAATTATCATACAATGTTCGTCCTTTTTCTAAAACGATTTTACATACGTTTGACTTTCTGATTCGTATGAGTTCACTTCATTTCTAGTTAGATAGTTGAATCTCCAATTTAATTACATGCTTTTATCACATTTCAAAATCATCAATAAACTATATAATCCTAATCATGAGTTCTATAATCCCAAAAGATGTTATCTCAAATCAAAACCTTATAAACTTGGATTTTTATCCACAAATCCTATAATCTAGAATATATTTTAGCAAACTCTAATTAAGCAAGTTTAAACAACTTGCATCTTAGGATAATTATGAATTTAATTTTAAGAAGATGATGTAAGTTCCTCCTCCTCATTCTTCCTGAATTCCGACGGTATATGGTGGTGGTGCATGGTGGCTCTGGGTGTTGCTCCTCCTCTAAGACCCTTCACCTTCTTGAGACACTCTTCACTTTCTAGTAAAAGCTCTCACATTTTCTCTCCTTTGGTTTCCTCTTACTTTGATTTTTCAATTCCTCATATCATTATCCAAAGAGTTGATTTTAAATTAGCTAATCCTGTATCTCTTGATAGGTTGAAAATCTAGAGGTCAAAAATTGACTTTTCACTTGTTGGTCGACCAGAAATGACTCGAGACCCTATATATATGCCCGAATATAGTTTTTTTTTACTATTTCGACCCTTTTGGACACTTTGGCACACTCTAAATTACCATTTGGATAGCCCATTTCCAATTTACCTTTTTATCCGTAATTTAAGTCCCGACACGACTAACATGCGCGTCCCGAATAAATTACTGTAACAGCCGTATTTCTCACTCATGACAATTATAATGTATAAATAATAATTTATCACTTGTTCACTAAGTAATACTCAATAAAATTCATATAATCAAATATTAATCCTTGTCACGCTAATTAATATTTATTTTAATCCGAATTAATTTTCAATTTTAATTTAATTAATCCCTATTTTAAAAATCATCAAAATTATGGGGTATTACAATATTCTCCTTAACGATTTCTCAGTGTAATGTCCAAATTAAATAAAAAAGACTCCCATGTATTCATGCTGCAGAACAAATTTTACTATACAATATTGATAAAAGAATTTACGAAAAGATAAAATAACTAATATCTTATAACTTTTACTGTATAGAATGCTAACCCGACGATATGTTAAATTTAAAAGATGCTCTGATACCAACTTGTCACACCCTGATTTTTGGCATGAATGTATAAGAGAGTATATATAAAGTAATGAATTAAAGTTAAGGCGGAAAACATAACTTTATTCATTATTAAAACATTACACATAGTGTATTACCACCGCAAGGGTGAATTACATTTTATTATCAACACGAACTATAAAGGAGATAATAGAAAGTGCCACTCCTAGCTCCTATCTAGTCTAGTATCCGTCCAAACATTCACATACGTAAAAACGTAACTTGTGTGTGTCACAAAAGGGGAAGATAGACTATCCTCTTTTTCTTGGGCTATCAGGAGGAAAGATGAATTAACACAAATATGATAAGGAGGCTTTACCAATTTTATAACAAGTATCTTTATAAATGAAAGGTGGAGTGTGAATAGAATTCAGATGTCTGTATACTTTACGTAAGAAAGTGAAAGAGTTTAAAGTTGACAATCCCATAATTATCAGATTTCAAAGGAGGTATAGAATTAAATAAGCCATTAGTAAAACCAAGAAACAAGTAATCCAAAACCTTTAGAAAATAACTGGCTAGGAACACAATTAAAGTGACACTCACACATATGTAGGTAAACTCCGGGCTCTTAATCATCTGAGACCATAGGCTAAGTAGAAAATTTCGTGGGATAACACGACAGTCTACTTCCCAGTTATTACTGATGCTTTCAAAATAAATAATAATGCATAAAGGTGCAAGGTGAACTGAATCGTTACAACAAATTGTTATGATATCAGTTATTAGATGAGAAAGGTTCAAATTGATCCAATAATCACAATTAAAACAATCAATGATATAAAACATATGAGTATGCTAATTTTTACACATACTTGGAATCAAATAGGGCTATCATTGAATGGTATCAATAGCAGTTTAGCAAGTACGCAAAATTTACTATTAAAGAGGTAGAAAGAACCTAATTTAACGAAGTTTTGAACGACTTAAGGATCAAAAAATGATGTCAGGAGGAGTTGGTACTTGAGTATCTGTATGCAAATGTTTGGGTGAATATGTATTATTGTAATTGAGTTTGGTTTTGGTCAATCTATACTAAACACTGTGTATTTTAAAGTATAAGGGGTTAACTTGTAATTAATTTGCGACTTTAAAATCTTAGGCTTAGGATCAAATTTGAAATTTGGTGTAGAAGACTTTTTGACTCAAAATACTTTAAAGTACTTATGGAAAAAGGTTCGGGTTCAAATTCATAAGTTGAAAAAATCAGGAGGGATCAATTTGTTATTTAGGTAAAATATTTCAAACCTAAAACCCTAATTTTCCATAAATTTGGCTAGGCTTGACCAAACAAAACCTTACCTTATACCATTTTGACAAAAAAAATGAAATAAAAATATTGAAAAAAGTTGAGAATTTTTTAATTGGCCACGCGCCCTCACGCGCGAGGTCAATGCTTCTGGTTAAATAGTTCATCTTCAACCTCTGGATTATTGATTTTAGGGTTTGAAAACTTTGACCTAAGATATATTCTTCATTTCCAAACCGTTGAAAATGATTTCTGAACCAACTCAACCTAATTTTTCACAAGGAATCCAAATATATAAGTTTTATGGGTGGAGGTTTATTATACATCGAGTTAAGAAACTATATGTTTTTAAGAAATTTTGACTAAGCATTCGAATATTTTTTGAGCATGGCAGGGGTTTTTATGGACATGATTGTGTTTCTGCCATCTGAAGGAAGAGTTTCGTTTTGATTTCAAAGTTTAAGGTGGTCTATGTGAAGAGAATTCGAAGTTTTAAGTTTTCTGACACAGAAAACACCTTCGAGCAATTGAGGTTTGATGCTTAAATTTTTGGAATTTAACCATAGCACTCGAGTTCCTAAGGTCATAATGAATCATTTCCTAGCTTCAAAACTGAGTTATAATCAATAAATCAAAGTTCCCCATTAAAGCACAAGCTTTAATGGTGGATTTTTCAAGTTTCTTCATCTAGGGACCGTTTTACACATAAAATCCCTACTGTTTTGATTGATACAGACATAATATAAACATAAAAATCATTTGACAATGGAAGAATGAGTGAAAAACATAAAAAGATTGGATACCTGGTTCGAAGAAATTTTTTGAGTTTTTTGTAGACTGAAGTGGTGGGTTTTGGAGGTTCTGTTTGTGGGCTTTATATAGGGGAGAGGAAGGAGGTTTGATTGTTTAGTTTGAAGGTGGATTCCTCCAATTTTTAAGAGGATAAGTTCATGGTTTCTTGCACCTCACATGTTTGTATGGTTATAACATGTGATTTTTGAACTTATTAACTTAGTTGAAGCCTGATGTGGGCAAGGGGGTTTGTGTAAATGTTAAATATTTAGGTTTTAGTCCTTCTTTGATAAGGTATATACTTATATAGCTCTAAAAGTATAATTTATTTAAAGTTTAGGGGCATATTTGAAATTTAAAAAAGTTATAGGTGCTGAAATTGTATTGTCTAGTTAATTGAAAGTCTAGAGGCTTAATTTGATATAAGGTTTGGATTTAGGGGTTAAGTATAAGTCAAGTTGTGGTAGTTTGAAATATTTAGGGTCTATTTTACAATTATTGAAACTTCAAGGATACTTGGTTAATTTAACAATTTTATAGGTTTTGTATAGTAGTCTTATCCTTATTTTGGATATGTTTGAATTTATATATTCTAAGAGGGATAAAATGAGAATTAAGGTATCTTAACTCAAAGTACGAATATTACAGATGCCTATTGTAGACACCCTATCCTAGTACCCCCTAAATAATTTCTTAGGTCGCTAACACTCCTCCTACCTCCGTAGACTCTAGGTCCTAATTCGAGTACTAATTTAGAGGCCATCAGACGCTTTTGAGCCCCATTTAACTTCGGTTAACTTTCCAATCAGAGAAAATCTCAATGAAACCTCTTAGGTCTTTAAATCCCTTTTCTAACAGTCCATACCTTGCGCGAATCGGTATCACGGTTAGCATGAACGATCTTTATTACTCTGACAACTGATTAAGAGGCCACCGGACGTTTTCGAGCCCCGTTTGAGTTCAGTCAACTCTTTAACCTTAGCAAAGCTCAATGAAACCTTATTGGGCTGTGAATCCTCTTTCCAATGGTCCATGTTGTGTTTGAATCAGCCTCATGGTTCGCAAGAATGATCTTTTTTACTCCAAAAGGCCATCGGGCGCTTCCAAACCCCTCTTGAAACCGGTAAACTCTACAACTTGAGCGAAGATTAATGAAATATCATAGGGCTATGAATCCATTTTCTAACGGTCTGTGACGTGCGTAAATTGACCTCACGGTTTGCACGAATGACCCTTTATACTCCAAAACCCCCCACACAGAGATCATCGGGTGCTTTCGAGTTTTGTTTAGCTTCGGTCAACTCCCAAACTCGATAATGTCTCAATTTATTCTTGAAGGAATTTGAATCTCCTTTTCAACAGTCTCGATCGTCCGTGGTTCGGACTTACAGTTTCCATTTTATGCCCATTGGAAAGAGGATTCTGAACTACCTATAGGTAACCCAAACTCCTTACCTATCGGTATGGTGTACTTTCCTTCCCTAGTAAGGTAGGCACTGTGCTGATAGTCCGGGTAGAGTCCATGCCTATCGACACCCCTTGTACCCTAAATTGACACTATTTAAGGAGACCATAGCCTCACTTATAGGGATCTCTTTTTCAGCAATAAAAAACATTCTCTCAAAATCAGAGCACCATCATTACCAAAAACCCCAATTTTCTAACATTCTCTCCATTTATCTTACCCCACTTTCCTACCACCTTTGGTGAAATATTTCACCCTACTTCAGCACCATTATATCACCATAAAACCGGCGTTCTCCCCTTCAAAATCAGTAGCCAAAGTCTTCTAGAAGGTCTATTCATACTCTTTTGTAGTTTATCCATTTAGTATTATTTACTCACTTTCTTCCCATTTTGGTATCTCTTAGTCTTATTTTCTTTATCTCACATCAACTAATATCCTTTTTTATTACTAGTATTCACATAACACATTTTCATAAAAATCCAAAAAGATAAAAAAATATAGTTTACTTGTAAACTCCAAAAGTAAAATTTCCTCACTTTTTCACACTTTTACACTTGAGCACGCTTTCTTCAAAAACATTCAAATAGGAGTCTTAAATTTGGGTTTATGAGTTAAACCCCATCCCTATTACATATCGAACTAAGTGGACTTTGATGCCCCTTGGGCTACATAGGAATCCTGAGGCAATCCTGGGATTCGATTCCTATCTTTCTTATTTTATGCTTTTATATTGTATTGTATTTATTTGGGGAGTCATGAACTCCAATATATTTGTGTCTTGTTCGACATACACACTCTTTTTTCTATAGTGACTTGTGATTAGATAGACGGTTACATTATATGTTTAAGTTATTTTTTGGGCCTCCTTAGGATGATTCCACTCTGTCTTTCCCATGACTTGAGTCGGATGATTTCCTTATCTCATTTTTCACATTACACATATGTACACATACATCACGCTTTAGAAAAAAGGAGAATATTAACATAGCCCATGAGAGACTGAAAAGGAGGAATGGGTGCCTAACACCTTCCCATTCCGTAATTTAGTCCCCAAACCTTTGACTCATTTAGTTTTGTATGCATCAGTAAGACCTTATTCCGTTCTCTCGAGACAGCTACACTTCTTTTGCCTATTTTGAAAAAAATAAGATGGAGACTCCATTCCTTCATATTATCCCCTTTTGATGATGGTCGATTTATATCGAAGGCAATTTGCGAAGATACTAACGCGAGTGGCAAAAAGAGGACCCCTTTATCCTCGAATCACCCGCACGCGCATGGTGGGAAGAGAGGAAGACAATCTTCTCCATTTTATTCCCATCCTGTCTTGATTTTAGAGCAGCTGCATGGCAGAGGAATCCGACCCAGATGGCCATAGTGGTAACTCTGCTGGGGATTTTTTAGAGGATTAGACTTTATTTTCACATGGGTGTTATTTCTTTGCTCTACTACTTTTCTATACGTGTACATACGCCTCCACTTGTTTGTTCTATTTTCTCCCGTGCTTACATCTTGTATATATATCTCATTATTATCATGATGATTATCATTACTATGATATTTTCTTACCACATGTATATATCAGCTTCTTATCACATACTTCACTTTTATTTAGTTTTATATGTTCACCATATTTCACCCTATGCTTAATTGTATATATCCACCATGTTCACTTCATACAATCACACTCATATATGGTCTCACTTTTACTTATATGTTTCACACACCACTTGTAGATTATCCATGCTTAACTTCACTAGCGCATGCCCTCAGTTTTTTCTCACCCGTATACATTTCTATGCTCACTTGTTTATGTTTCACACACCTACCATAAATTATCCATGCTTAGTCTCAGTAGCACACACTTCCACATTTCTTTCACTTGTATATATTCACATGCCTTTTAACCCACACTATTCTTATGTAACTCTTTCACTTTGCACATATCCCTCACTTACTTGTATATTCATATGATTCACACTTTATATCTATCACCATGCTTTGTATAGTCTCCACAATCCATGTATATACTTACTGGTTCTGCTTTCCATGATTATCCCCTTTATCTTATGCTACTTGTATATTCTCCCTCATAATGGTAGTATTCCCTTTATTTAGCATACATAAAAAACTCTCCATAAGATACTAATTAAGACTTATGCATTTTTGCACACCACATCACCTGAGCATGGCAATATTGACCAAAATTTTGTCTCGTACTTGGGGGTCACTTCGTGATGGGTGTCGGTTTTTTCGGGGCGCGGTTAACCTAAGCGATATAATTCCCACCTTCCATTAACTCAAATAATTCAAGATACCTCAAACTCAACGAAAACAAATTGAGCAATTAGTAGCGATGTAGAATCACACAATCCTCATCACCTCCACTGTTTTCATGAATATAATAAAAAACAGAATCAGTTCATTAGTTGAATAATAGAAACTAATACCCAAAAAGCCTATTGTGAAAAACTAATACCATGTTTGTGTATAGGTTTAAGCAAGGTTCTAAAAAATACGGGCGTGACTGAGGCATGGAGGACAAGCCTTAAGCCTTAGAAGCCTAGGCGGGCCTTAGGCGTAAAAAGGCGTGAAAAGGCATTTAGGCCTTTTTAATAAATTTAATATTTTTAACCATAACAAGGCGATTAAAAATACTAAAATTGTACATACCTTAAAAATGTCTGAATATATGCAAATTAAAATACTATTTGATTATTTTGGACGAGATATTGGTCTGGTTTATAACAAAGTCTTTAAAAGGCAATATCATTTCACTAAAGCATTTTTGTTTTAAAAAAAAGTGCGGCTTAAGGCTTTTACCAAAAATAAGGCGTAAAAGGCTTAAGGCGAGGCGTTTCTCCCAAGCCTCAAGACTAGGTGCTCCTTTTAGAACACTGGGTTTAAGAAACAAAAAATAGAAAAATGTTGACAGTTAACAAAAACTCATCTTTATATACATGTTTATATCGTAGTATTAATTAAATGGTGAGAGTTAGGAAGACAAACCCATCTTTGTGTATATAGTAAAACAATAAAAAAATTAATACCAATATTTTTCTACTTGAAACAAACAACCGAAAGATACATAATAAGATATTTAATTCATACAAAAAAATTGATACACAACAAGATTGTGACCTATATAAAGTTTTGATCTAAAATAATCTACCTAGATCGTGAAAATTATATTGTCAATAAAAACAAATAAATTGATATACATGTGTACACATTAATACTTATACATACAAGTGATGTCTTTTTTATTTTATTTTTTTCTTCCTTATTTCTTATGAGATACTGGTTCTAAAGTTTATAAAGAATAGTTCGTTTCCTATATGGCTCTAAAAAATTAAATTTGTTCAAATTCTATATTTAAATCTTTAAAGGTAGGATATTTAGCATAGTAACACAATCATCTGAAGAATTTGATGATTAGAGTTCCATGGAAACATAACTTCCATTATTACATAATTTGAAAGTAGTATGAGTTTCTTAGAAAAAGAATAAAACTGGCTGGGACTGAAAAGTTTATGAAGACGGGGTAACCATACCAACAAAATATTAAATCGATCTCCAACAAGATTATGCGATGTGAGAAACAAGTTTATGAAGATCAAGGATTACCTACATCAACAATTGTAAATATATCAACGATTGTAACCCTTTTGAAAAATAATAGTAAGATTGTCATCGATTTAAAAAGTAATAGCATTAGAGAATTTGAAAGTAGCATCAGTCTTTTAGAACGATTACCGTGTGTTGTGTGCTGTTCATGCTCTACGCGATGTTGTATATTTTTAAATGGAGGAGACTATGTTAAATATATGACATTCAAAGAGTGAACCATGTGACCAAAAAGAGAGAGTGGTAATTAGGAAGATGGCACGACTGAGATCGTGAACCCTAGGTCATTTCTTTTGGTTTGGGTATGTGAAGTCGGGGGAATTTCTTTCGGTTTGGAGCAAAAAAACCCTCTTTTTTTTTTAAAATATTGAACTAATATTAGTAACACTTATACAAAATTAGTAAAGGTAATTTATTGTGAGAAATAGTAACGGTATAATATTGTTAGTAATGAAAAAATAGTATGTTACTAAAAGTGCATTTTAGTGTACTGAATTAGCCTATGGTGGCTAAAATCGGCCTACGACTACCTCAACCTAAGATTGTTAAATTGATATCTTACGATTAAAATCGACTATAAAACGATTAAATTGGTCTACAATTACCAATATTAGCCTAAGACGGGTAAAATTGGCCTACGATGGCTTTATTTGACCTAAGATGGTCAAACTGATCTTTAACGATCAAAATTGACCATAAATGATCAAGTTAGCCTACAATGGCTAACTTTAATCTAAGATGGCTAAAATTGGCCTATGACGGACTTATTTGACCTAAGATGGTTAAATTGAGCTCTTACGATCAATATTGACCATAAACAATCAAGTTAGTCTATGATGACCAATATTAGCCTAAGATGGCAAAAATCGGACAACGATGACCTCATTTGACCTAATATGGTCAAATTGATCTCTTAAGATTAAAATTGACAATAAACGGTTAAGTTGGTTTATGGCAACCAACATTAACCTACAACAGCTAAAATCGACTTACGATGGACTTATTTGACCTAATGTGGTCAAATTGATCTCTTATGATAAAAAATGACCATAAACGATCAAGTTGGTCTATGGCGGTCAATATTAACCTACGACAACTAAAATGGGCCTACGATGGACTCACTTGACCTAATACGATCAAATTCATCCCTAATGATCAAATTGGCTTCAAACAGTTAATTGGTATAAGAAGATCAATAATATCCATTGATTGCTAAAATTGGCCTACTATGGCCTTTATTTGATCCAAGACGATCAAATTAATCTCAATTGATCAAATTGACGTCAAACGATCAAGTTGGTATAAGACGACCAACATTATCCATTGACAAAATCGATTTTTGATGGCATCATTTCACCTAAGAATGTTAAATTCATCTCTTATGATCAAAATTGACTATAAATGGTCAAGTTGGTTTACGCTGACAAACATTAGCCTAAGACGGCTAAAATTATCCTACGACGACCCGACTTGGCTTAAAATAGTCAAATTGATCTCTAATAATCAAATTGACTTAAAACGGTTAAATTGGTCTAAGATGACTACCATTATCCATTGATTGCTAAAATTAGCCTATGATGGCTCATTTAACTTAAGACGGTCAAATTGATCTTTAACGATAAAATTTCCTTCAAATGGTCAAGTTGGTTTAATTAGACATTTATGAATAAAATCATCCTATGATGGCCTCATTTCACTTAAGAAGGTCAAATTGATGTTTTACTATCAAAATTGACCATAAACAGTCAACTTGGTCTACGATGACCAATATTAGCCTAAGACGAATAAAATCGACCTACGAGGGCCTCACTTGACCTAAGATGGTTAAGATAATATATAACAATCAAATTAACTTCATATGGTCAAGTGGGTCTAAGACGAGCAACTTTAGCCATTACTGGATAAAATCAGCCTACGATGGCCTCGTTAACCTAAGAAGTTCAAATTGATCTCTTATGATCAAATTTGATTAGAGATGATCACGTTGGTCTACGACAACAAACTTTGCCTAGAGATGGATAAAATCAGTCTACGATGGCCTCATTTGACCTAAGGCAGTCAAATTGATCTCTTATGATCAAAATTAACCATAAACGATCAAGTTGGTCTACGACGACCAATATTAGCCTAAGGAGCCTAAAATTGACCTACGATGACCTCATTTGACCTAAGACAACCAAATTAACCTGTAACGATAAAATTAACCTGAATTGGTTGAGTTTGTCTAAGACAACTAACATTAGTCTAAGATGGCTAAAATAGATCTATAGCGACCTCACATGACCTAAGACGGTCAAATTGATCTCTAACGATCAAATTGATCATAAACGGTTAAGTTGGTCTACGAAAACCAACATTAGCCATAAATGTCTAAAATCGTCCTACAATGACCCCACTTAACCTAAGAAGGTTTAATTGATTTCTAATAGTTAAATTTGACCTAAATGGTAAAGTTAGTCTAAGACGACCAACATTATCCATAAATGGATAAAATTGGACTACAACAATATCACATAAATTTTCTCCATATTATAATGAGAATACACGTCACCGTCGTCGTGAACGTAGGCCGATCTTTGCTAAATAATGTAAATATTCGTCTCTCACCAATTATTTTCATGCTATTGACCATGATTATATGGGACCCTCCATTCAACCGATTTTATTTCTCCTTCAAAGCTTAAAACAAAATTACCTCATATGTCCTTTACCGTGACAAAATGTGTTGTTAAACACAACATGATAACCTCTTTCCTTGGGAAGCTTCAAAATAGTTTTCTTCACATTGGGTGGAGAGGACTCTTTAGGAACTTGAGCCTCTTATAAATATTTGACAAATTTGATCTTGGGATTTAAAGAATGTGAAGGCTCAAATTTGTTTAATACTTAATAGATTTCATTATAAAAAACTTGGGTATGGGATAAAATAATTTTCTTCTACTTGTAACACCCCGTATTTCTGATGATTTAAATAATTATGTGATTAATTATTATTATTGGATTAATTAAATTAAAATGCGAGAAATTAATTATTTATTAATCCGGATTAAAATAATTATTAACTAGTGTGCCAAGGGTTAGTACTTATTATTGAGAATTATTGAATATTACTGTGTGATATGTAATATGAAATTATGAAATTTGATAAATTGTCGAAAGTGAAAAATACGACTGTTTGGTAATTTAAGTCTAACGCGCGTGTGAGTCGTGTTGTGACTAATTGATTGGGATAAAAAGATAATTTATTTTTACTAACTCATATGGTCATTTCGAGTGCGCCGTCCGGGAGGGTTGAGATAGTCAGAAAACACTACCCGGGTATCTTATTTGGACTCCGGAATATTTTAGGCCAAACCGGCACCCCGTAGGGGTAGTTTTGTAATTTGAATTTTTGGGGGTTTAATTAATGACGAAAATTAGTAATTAAATAAGAAAGGTACGTGGGTAAGACATTTCCCATCAGATTCTAAACCTATGTGAGAAAGAGGGAAAACCTAAGAGGGAGAAAAAGGACTCCATAGGTGTTCTTGGAGAAAGGCTCAAGCAATAACACCGAAAATTCCACCAACGCGTAGATCGTGAAGAGATGAACGAATCTATACCAACACCACCAATGGATTAGACCATCATATTCGAGGCAAGTGTTTATTACTTGCGTGCTTTTAGTAATAATTGTGTTCGTGTTAGAGTAGGTGATAACCCATTAATTATGAAAGTTAATTTTTGATGAAAAATTGATGTTATGATTCGTATATTGGGACTAAGATTTCAAGAGATTAAATCCATTCATGTAGATAGGACTACATTCACGAATTGATGATAATTTTTCATGAACAAATCTGGGTTTAATTTGGAGTTATGCTCTTAACTTAAGAAGTAGGGTTCTTGTTAAATAAATTGGGGATTTCATATTTAATTGATGTATGGTGAGGATTTAATGATTCTAGGTTGTTAGAAATCATCTAGATATGTTAAGACATCAATTGGATTCGCTGTTTGGGTGTTTGGGATTGAACACTAGAGGTTTTAGAGGTGTAAATGGTGGAAAAACGCTGAACTTTTGGGAAGAAGACGAGACAGGGGGTCTCGCGCGAAGGTCGTTCGTGCGAGATAAGGATCTCGTAAGAAGTCGTTTGAACTACACATGGCAGGTGTTCGAGCGATAACGCTTCTGGTTCGAGCGATAGGTCTAAAATTCTGGAAATTTCCATATTTACCCCAAATTAAGTTACGCAATGAATTTGAGTGAGAGAACTGTTATTCGATGAACTTAGCCTACTGCAGAATTTTTAGTAAGTATTTGGGAAATAATACTTTAAATAATTGGAACGACATGTTGACCTTGGAGATTACATGAGTGATAGTAATCGAATTAAAAATACTATAGGTAGTGATGAGAATAAAATACGTATGAGATGTATATAATTTAGGTTGGGCGAATACCTATGAATTGTAATAGGATGTGTGTATGCCTATTATATGATATTATTGTTAAGTGTACTAATGGGTGATAACCCGAGGGTACAAAAATATTATTGTTAAGTTTACTAATAGGTGATAACCCAAAGATACAAAAATATTATTGTTAAGTGTACTAATGGGTGATAACCCGGGGGTACAAGAATTTTATCGTTAAGTGTACTAATGGGTGATAACCCGGGGGTACAAGAATATTATAGTTATGTGCATTAATGGGTGTTTACCCAAGAGTGCAGGATTATTATGGTTAGGGGAGCTAATGGGTCTTAGCCCGGGGGTGCAGAAATAGTATATATATGTATAGGGATGATGTGACTATATGTGTATATATCTATGCACTTATGAATATTTCTACTGTGTGAAATTGGTAGACATGGTGATAATAATAAATGCTTGCGCCAAGTGGTCTTAACCTAAGGGTGTTGGATTAGTGTATATATATATATATATATATATATGAATATGCTTGGGAACATTCTACTTGTGAAATTAGTAGATTTAGTATAAATGAGAAATAAATTAATCTTAGTGGGTAAAAGATTAACCATTCGAACGGTGAATAATGGAACTTTTAGTTATGTGAGATAAACTATTTCTCTAACGTATTGTATGGGCGATACGGGTATACTACCGGAGAAAGTAAATGGTGATATTATGATTTCGAACTAGTTAGGCCGGGTAGCATAGCTAGTGTGGGGTAGATGTACGTTAGGCGTGCACAATAGATGAGAGATGAGAATTGTAATAACCTGCGTAATTTTTGGGGTATTTTCAAAATAAAGAGAAAAATTAAATTTTGAGATAAAATTATTTTTATTACTCAATTATGTTGAGAATTATTTCTAAAGGCGAGAATTTCAAACGGCTTCGAAATCGGAGTTAAAACGAATTTTATATTAATTTTTAAATATTTTGTCCCTTATAATTTTTTTAGGTGAACTGTCAGTTTTTTGGAGTGATCGATCGATCGACGCCTGGGCATCGATCGATCGTTGCCAGAGTTTGGTTTGTTTACAACTCCTACTTCTTTGCCTTATAAAACAAGGTCGTGGGTGACCCTTTTTGGTACAACTTTTTGGCAGCAAACATGTTTTTAATTCCTTTCTTTTTATACACAAACAAGCCCTTTAATTTATGCATTCAACCTTAGGTTTTTGGAGGTGTTCTTCGGGCTATTTTGAGGATGATCTTGGAGGAGTTTTTGGTGATCTTGGTGGGCTGTTTTTGATGGGTTATTCTGTAATTTAAGGGCAGATTCTTGTTGGTATCCTTTTGGTGGTTTAAGGTATGGGGTTTTACACAATATGCTCCTTAATCTCGTGAGTGTTATTCCCGTTGTTTTCTGATGATTATTGACTCATATTTGAATTTCTAAATTCAATTGGAAATCTGGAAATTATTATTGGATTCTAATTTTGATTCATGTGGTATTATTATTGTGTTGAGCATGTTGTCATGAGATTTTAATATGACACGAAGGTTGGGTACCCGCCAATATTCCTTTTTTCGAATATGCTTAAGAATGCATAGGCGCGGTACGGTGGTGAGGCCTGGTGACCGGGTTAATATGTTGTTGAGAAATTATATTGATATAATTGCTTATGAGATTTTCATTTGATTTGAATATTCGTACTCGTATTGTTACATTTTATTCACTGCTAATATTTATTGATCATCTTCCTATCGTATTGTGTACTTTACTATATTTTCTTTTAGTGGTAGGTTAGCGCGAATTTGGGTGTTTTGGATTTGATTTGGAGATAGATTTTTTTTAGTGTGGATGATTTGGGAAGGATTTTTATTGCAAGATGAGAAGACTTGTATTTATTTTGATGTAGAGAGCATTGGATATTTATTTCATTTTGAGTTAGATGTTGTAATTAAGTCGAGAGATTTGTTGTATTAATTTGAAGATGAGATTAGTGGTTTTGTTTCTTTTGTGGGAATTAGATGCTCTATACCTTGTGATTTGTTGATTTGATTAGTTGTATCGGAGTTGTGCTTCATCCAAGCTCTCCCCGGGCGCGGGCGGGGTGTGACAGAATGATATCAGAGCTTAGGTATACGACCACCCTCGAGTCTTGGGTTTTGGGTTTGTTGCCTTTTTGTGGCACGTATTTTTGGAGATAGAAATTTTAGATGATCGTTTCACGTTAGGCATCTAGATTAGATGTGAGAAATTTATTTTTGGTGACGAGATTATTTTTGGAGATAGTTGTAGTGGCCTGATTTTTTAGAGTTAGGCATTCGGCAAATTTCGAGGGCGAAATCCATTGTTAGTGGGAAAGTGTAACAACCCAAGTAATTTTTGGGGTATTTTCAAAATAAAGAGGAAAAATAAATTTTGAGATAAAATTATTTTTATTGCTCAATTATGTTGAGAATTATTTTTAAAGGCGAGAATTTCAAACGGTTTCGAAATCCGAGTTAAAACGGATTTTATATTGATTTTTAAATATTTTGTCCCTTATAATTTATTTAGGTAAACTGTCAGTTTTTCGGGGTGATCGATCGATCGATGCCTTCAGAAAACGTGCGCTACACGCAGTTTTGAGAGTTTGGTTTGTTTACAACTCCTACTTCTTTGCCTTATAAAATAAGGTCGAGGGTGACCCTTTTTGGTACAAATTTTTGGCAACAAACATGTTTTTAATTTCTCTCTTTTTATAAACAAACAAGCCCTTTAATTTATGCATTCAACCTTAGGTTTTTGGAGGTGTTCTTGGGCTATTTTGAGTATGATCTTGGAGGAGTTTTTAGTGATCTTGGTGGGCTATTTTTGATGGCTTATTCTGTGATTTCTGGGTAGATTCTTGTTGGTATCCTTTTGGTGGTTTGAGATACGGAATTTTACACAATATGCTCCTTAATCCCGTGAGTGTTATTCCCGTTGTTTTCTTATGATTATTGACTCATATTTGAATTTCTAAATTCAATTGAAAATCTGAAAATTGTTGTTGGAATCTAATTTTGATTCAGGTGGTATTATTATTGTGTTGAGCATGTTGTCATGAGATTTTAATATGGCACGGAGGTTGGGCACCCGCCAATATTTCTTTTTTCGGATATGCTTAAGAATGCATAGGCGCGGTATGGTGGTGAGGCCTGGTGACCCGGTTAATGTGTTGTTAAGAAATTATATTGATATAATTGCTTATGAGATTCACATTTGATTTGAATATTCGTACTCGTATTGTTACATTTTATTCACCGCTAATATTTGTTGAGCATCTTCCTGTCGTATTGTGTACTTCCCTATATTTTCTTTCAGTGGCAGGTTAACACGAATTTGGGGGCTTTGGATTTGATTTGGAGATTGATTTTTTTTAGCGTGGATGATTTGGGAAGGATTTTTATTGAAAGATGAGAAGACTTGTATTTATTTTGATGTATAGAGCATTGGATATTAATTTTATTTCGAGTTAGATGTTGTAATTAAGTCGAGAGATTTGTTGTATTAATTTGAAGATGAGATTAGTGGTTTTGTTTCTTTTGTGGGAATTAGATGCTCTATACCTTATGATTTATGGATTTGATTAGTTGTATCGGAGTCGTGCTCTACCTAAGATCTCCCCGGGAGCGGGCGGGGTGTGACAAGAATCTCATGTGAGAGTGCGATATCTAACATGCACATAATACTTACTTCATTGTAGTTTTAAATACTTGCTAAATATTTTTTAAAACATCAAGCTCTGACCTGTTTCTTATAACTCTTCTCTTTTTTACTATATATATGTATTATATCAGGTGCTAATCCACAGAGATACCAGAACTAGAGATTTGAATTGCTTTATGTGTTGCAGCTATTGGGGAAGCTGTAGGTCCTTGCATTAGACGCATTCATCATTTCCATTCAGTTATCTAGACATCTTAGTTGGGGCATGTGTCGCCCATTCCTAGTTTTTATCGAAGTTATCATTCAATTTACTTTACCATTCTTTTAGTTGGATGGAGTTTACTATGAGTCTGTGAATTGGAATTTGGAACTGTGAGGTTTTACCCAGTCTTATTTTTTCTAGTGTTTGATCCATGTATATTCATGTGTATGATGAATGGTTTACATTTTCATAATTAAATAGAGAAATGGTTTTGTTTGGTTATATGTAATAAGGAAAAGATTTTGACGTCTAACTTAATTCTATATTAGGTGATTAATATGTATAAGTTTTCTACAGTGATGCTAAGAATGAGCCAACTGAACATTCTGTTTTAAATTTGGTAAAGGACTTATCACCCTATATTTAATTGGGCGGGGTGTCACACTACTTTTCAGATCTATCATCCAAGTTTTCAACCTTCACACTTTTAGAATATGCTAATTTATTTTTGAGAAAAATGACTTTTTCAATAAAAGATTTATTATATTTTTTTACAATCTTCTAACCAAATTCTAAACCACTCCTGTAAATCATTTTGCTTATTTCTCTGAAAAAGGAGTTTTAGCTTAACATGATCGTTTGATCTTCCACATTGCTCATGTTAATTTTTATTTATTAAAGGCAATAATTTCCTTTTCAGACTTTTGGAATTTCATGGAAGTTTTCAACAAGCTTTTTTTAACTCCAACATTTTTAGCAAAAACATTATCTTAAGCATGTTGCGAATCACAAAATTCTTCATTGCACGGTTCATTACTAGCAAGGTTCTAAAAAACGCGGGGCGTGATCGAGGCGTGGAGGCTAAGCCTTAAGCCTTAGAAGCCTAGGCGGGCTTGGTGTAAAAAGGCGTTTAGATATTTTTAATATATTTTAATATTTTTTAACCATAACAAGGCTATTAAAATACTAAAATTGTACATATCATAAAAATATGTTTGAATATTTGCAAATAAAAATACTATTTGATTATTTTGGATGAGATAATGGTCCGATTTGCAAAAAAATATTTAAAAGGCGATATCGTTTCACTAAAACATCGTTGTTTTTAGAGAAAAAGTACGTCTTAAGGGTTTTACCAAGCATAAGGCGTCAAAATCTTAAGGCGGGGCGTTTCTCCCAAGCCTCAAACCTAGGCGTGCCTAGGCGAGTTTTTTAGAACAGTGATTATTAGAATAACTTGAAGAAGTTAAAAAATATTCATTATCATGAAATGAAGAGTGGCATGCCCCTTTTTTCATTTGACACAACGTTTTTTGAACAGGTGAACAACAAAGAATCTACACATTTAACATCAACGTTTGCGACACTAGTCTTATCCATGATACTATTATTCATTACTATAAAAAACAAAATCTTTATATAGGTAATTACAGATTAATAAAATGAGGACTATATCTAATACTAATATGGGATTTTACCAAACGATGCATAGAAGTTCGAGGTAGTGAGCTATGGTTCGTTGCAATGAAAGTACATCAACTTCATAACATGCCTCTAATTTTGAAAATATATACTTAAACTTATATAGCATATGATGCTGAAAATTATCTCAAACACACAGAACAAACGATTTTAAAAATATTATCATTATAACTTGAGGATGTTGGGCCGATTTCAATTCTTGAACTATAATGAAGTTTTCTAGAATGACAAAGACCAATATTCAAAAGTGTCATTTTGGTCAACAGAATGAGGATAACCTAACAAACTAAAGGCACACGGTTATAAATCCACTCTTATAAGTTTGGACTTTTAAAAATGATCATGGTAGACATAAATCGATTTATAAAAATATAAAGACTTTTTGTGGAGCTGAAGCAAGTTACCACATGCTGGAAAATTGACACTCGTTATGATTGAAGCCTCTAAAAGAAGAGTAATGATACTCTTACTGGGCCTAAGTACCACTTTAGTACCAAATACTCTTTATTTGATTGTACATTGGTGGGACCTACGACATTCTCTGGCGGGACCCACACCATAGTATAAACAAATAAAGCAGTACGAGTACTAAACCGGTACTAACACTTGGTGTGTCTAACATTTTCCCTAAAAGAATGAAGTCATACTTCTATATTCATACCACAATAGAGTATATATACCAACCCTTGAAATAGGTCCTTCATAAGCCAGAAAACTCATGAATGTTGATGACGTGGTTAATCGAGTTACATATTTTGATATGATCTATGAGCAAATATGATAATTAAGGGGGACAACAAAGGGATAAGTAGTAGCCAATTTATGACCGAGTTCACATATGAAGTGGACAAGAAGCAGAGCTAACTAAGGTCGGTACAACCCTATATATATATACATCATACTTTATACATCATTCATACATCACACCTAGTTGTGGGACCTAAAATTTTTTTAAATTTTTTTATTTTTCTTTTGAAATTAACCTTCTAATAAACCCATGTTCAAAAAATTAAGTCAAAATACATTTTGTAGCTATTTTTAAAAAATTCACAAAAAACTGCTCAAAATGCCTTATTTATAAGGGTCTTCGCTAATAGTTTTTTGTGAATTTTTTAAAAATAGCTAAAAATATATTTTGACCTAATTTTTTCAACATGGATTTATTGAAAGGTTAATTTTAAGAGAAAAAAAAATTTAGAATTTTTTTAGGACCTAGAACTAGGTGTGATGTACATCATGATGTAGGTGAGCCTCCCCCCCTCTCTCTCTCTCTCTATATATATATATATATATATATATATATATATATATATATATATATATATATATATATATACAGAATGTCTCCTGTAAGGACTCCTTATGATGCACACCCCGGTACATACTATTTTTTTAAAATAGTAAAAAAATAAATTTTTTGATGAAACTTCATGGATATGATGTCCACAGTTAGAAGATCATCTCCAATTTTTTTTATCAAAAAATTCAATAAAAAAATCGTTGAGATAAGGTGATATGTAAAAAAATGGTATAAATATTCATTTTCAACCGTTAAATGTTGGGTCGGTGCCAACCATGTTATGGATTGAATTTTAAGATGAAACTTCATGGATATGATCTTTTCACTGTCGAGATCATATCCATGAAGTTTCATAAAAAAATTGAATCAATAAGTGGGTGAGATGATTGCCAACATTTCAACGGTCGAAAATGCATATTTATACCATTTTTTTACGTATCACCTCATCTCAACAATTTTTTATTGTATTTTTTGATGAAAAAAATTGGAGATGATTTTCTCACCATAGAGATCATATCCATGAAGTTTCATAAAAAAAATTATTTTTTTACTATTTTAAAAATGGTATGTACCGATGTTTGCAACATAAGGAGTCATTACAGGAGAGAGTCTCATATATATATATATATATATATATATATATATATATATATATATATAACACTTTGTTCAAATTTAAGTATCAAATTGAGCCCAAAATAAGTTAAATAGTATATTTTTAAATATAGGGAACAATAATGGCAAACAAGTCATTGCCATTTTTATTTGAAAAACATCATTAAATTTAGGGTTATTAAACAAAAAAAGCCTATAATTTATATTTTATTAAATTTTTAGTCTATTTTTATTTAATCAATCATAGTGACACCAAATAGTGTCCTAATTGTACTATTATTGTGCTAATTTCACTATTTTCACTAAAAAATAATTTTTAAAATTATTTTAAATGAAACTTTAATTAAAACTTATTTTTTAGGGACTAAATAATAATAATTAACTCTTAAATTTCAAGTGACATAAACGAAACCATTGGTATATTTGGAAGACCCACATCATAATTACACCAGCAAAGCATATTTGATATTCCGTACATTTTTTATTAAGTTTTTTGACTTTAGTCCCATCTACAAATATGTATTAAGGCGCCACTTCTAAGTATTTTTAAAATTGTAAAAAGTCCTATAACTATCCAAAATCGTTTATAACTTTTCTGTAACTGTCCATCTTTTTTTTTTAATAGACAATGACACTTGTCCTGTATAAACTAATAATTAAAAAAATAAAAATATAAAGTAATGATAAATAAATTATTATAAATATAATTAAATACTTAATATCCCAACATTTATTGGGGTTGGGTGCGATGCGATTATCTTTTATTCTAATAAAAATGTATCCGTTAGAAACTTGACCGTTAAGCCCATCCTTTTAATGTCACGTTGTTCCCAGAGGATCTAAAACTAGTCATTACTATATATTCTGTAATCAGTTGCCCCTCCTGTGATTATCCTCACTCTCACACACAGCATTTTTTTGCGAAGATGGGTATGGTAGTAGTAATATCGCTGCCATTGATATTATTTTCACTATTACTGGGATTTGGGTGTTACTTCCTGGGAAGGGCCAAGGGGAGACAAGACCTCCGCACTAATGCCCAAGTTTTTGGGATCCCCACACCACCACCTGGTAGTGGTACCACACCTTCACCTCCTTCCCATTTCAAACCAGAAAACTCTGCCAACGTTTAATCCCTTCCAATTGGGTACACCTGTTATATGTACACAATACAAATGATTGTTCACAGATTCGTTGTTATTATATTTGTGAGGTATGAATGAAGGAGCACATTTTTTCCGAAAGGAAATGTGAAAACCCACTTGGGTATTTGTTGTATGTTGAATTTAATAAGTTTCTATGAAACTTGGATGGAGTAAGTGGCCTTGTTTTTTTAAACTTGTTTTTCTTCTATTTTTCTTAGTAGGTGTGTTGGATTGATTGGTTATTAATTGTGAATATATTTGACGGAAGAGTAGTCTAAAACGTTGCGTCATATATGGAAAACAAGAAATGAATCACATGAAAGATTATCTTCGTTAAATTCTGTCATATACAGCTTGTGGAAGACCCTACAGTCATTTTTACTAAATTACATTCAAAATGGGGTATTTTTTTTTTGCTTTTTTATAGGTGATCTCATGTTCTACAAAATAAAATTAAGCAAAAAACCCAAACAGGAAGTGGGTGATTTGCAAAGTTGATGCATATGTGATTTTCAACCGATAACTTTTGATGATCATCCGACTTCTTGGTTAGATGTTTCGACGATCATCTAATGTGTATATATATAAATTTTTAGAGGTTAAAAATGAATTGATTTTTTAAAAATAGTTTTCTTGGGTATCCCTAAAAAAAAAAGAGGTTTTTACGGTCTAGTCCTTGGACTAATAATAATTTTGGACAAATTTTAAACGATTAGGTCCAACATAGGCAATTTAAAATGTAAGGGACACAAATTTCCAATTGAGTCCATATATAGTTTTGGCTCAATTCCGGACAAAAATATTTTTTCATAGGATAGTATTTATTGTAATATTCTCAAGCCTATGAAGTGTATGTTGAAGACGTAGCGGCAAAGAACTTAAAGCTTCATCAAAATGCCGGTTTGTGTGCCTCGTTTCTACGTCATCAACTAAGGTTCCATGCTCCCAAGGTATGAATGTAATTATATGTATATAGGAGCTTGGAACAATATGTTTTGGGTGTTAGGTGAAATAAAAACTGCATTTTATTTTCAGAAAGAATTAAATAGAACTTTAATATAAGTATGTAAAAGTTTCTGGGCCAAAATCGAATTTTTCAATCTTTCTGGTCGTTCGTTAGAAATGTCGTTCGAACGAGTTTTTTCGTTCGAACCAGTTTCGTTCGAACGAGTTTTGTCGTTCGAACCAGGTTCGTTCGAACGAGTTTTGCCAACGACCCTAACTGGACAGTCGTTCGATATGTCGTTCGAACGAATGTTCGTTCAAACGAGCTATCTAACGAGCCCAGGCTGGTCACTCGTTAGAAGTCTCGTTCGAACGAGAATCACGTTCGTTCGAACGAACTTCCAGCGGGAACAGTTATTTGGCAGTTTTTTTTTACAGTTTTTCTCCACTCCTCCACTTGGTTTTCAACCAACTTTTTTCATACAATATTATGTGCGGGAAACACATTTTCCAAGACAACTTTTCCAACATTTGTTTATCTCCAAAAGAGAGTTTGAGAGCAAGATTAGTTTAGGAAAATGTTCAAGTTTTGAGTGTTAATTTTCAATGAAAAATTCATACACACTCTAGTTTACACCCAATAATTGTTTATCCAAGTTTCTATATTTATATCAATTGCTTGGAGTTTTTGGCACCGGTTTTCTCTACCGAATTCAAGAGACGTTTCGGGTTTGCTTCTACACCCCATCACAAAGAAGACTTTTGTTGAGATTCTACCCACAAGGAGAAAGGCTCCATGCTTGGGTGACGGTGACCATATAAAGTCCCATCGGTGTATTCCGATACCACGGTGGAGCTCCGTTGGTTATCCGCTAATTGGAGGTTGATACAAGAAGGAGCATCACGGCTTGAGAGGGTTCGAGTTTAGGAAGTAAGTCTTTTGTCTTGTATTTTGTAATACCGTTTTTAGTGGATTTGAGGCTAGGGCCGTCCCGAGGTTTTTTCCCGTTAGTGGGTTTTTCCTCGTACATCGCGGTGTAGTGTGACATTGTTTAATTTTTATCTTGCACATCATTTAGAACGCATGCTTTAGGTTTAATTCAAGATAAAATTCGGTTTAATTATCATACTCATTTAATTTGTGACTTAAATTAATTATTGGGTAAAATTGGTTTATTCAAGTCATTTGCTAAAATTGGTTTCGCCTAACTTTGAATAATTGTTAATTATGACTTAGGCAATTTCTAGGACTTGAATTTTGCTTTAATTCGTTTCTTATGATATTAAAACTTGTTGTTTGTTTTGAAAGTTAAAACCATCTCAACGCTTCCGCATTTAAATAAAAAGGAAATTAATATTTTAAATTGGGACATCTTGGTATTTCATATTGGTATCAGAGCCAAAAACGATAAATTATTTCGTTAAGATCCTTTAATTTTTGGCTAAAATGGATTTTTCCCCATTTTCAAAATTTTCCATTTTTGATGGTTCTAACTACGCGTATTGGAAAGCGCGAATGAAATCGGCACTTAAATCTATCGATGAACGTGTTTGGATGTCTGTTGTTACCGGGTACTCCCCACCAACTCATCTAATTGAAAATGAACGTGTTCCCAAACCCATTGATAGATGGACCGAAAATGAGTTTAAACTTACAAATTTTAATTCCCGTGGTTTAAATGCCTTATTTAGCGCTGTCGCACCGGATGAATTCCGACGTATTATGACGTGTGAAATCGCTAAAGAAGCTTGAGATATTTTACAATTAACTCATGAAGGAACTAGTGTCGTTAAAGCTTCAAAACTCCAAAACCTCACCACTCAATTTGAAACTATCAAAATGGATGAAAAAGAAACTTTTGATAAATTTTATGCTAGACTTTCTGATATTGTTAATTCATCCTTTAACTTGGGAGAGAAAATACCTGACGACCGTGTTGTAAAGAAAATTTTGAGGTCACTACCCGATAGATTTATTCCTAAAGTGACCGTTTTAAATTCTTTACCCACTTTAGCCTCTACGAAATTAGAAGAGCTTGTAGGTGATTTACAAACCTATGAACTAGATATGTTTCCCTCTAAAACTGAAAAGAAAATTGAAAAGGGCGTTGCTTTAAAAGCCCGAAAAGAGATCAAACAAGTAGTAGAGAGCGATAGTGATAGTGACTCGGAAGACATGGCTTTGTTTGCTCGTAAATTTAGAAAATTTCTTAAATTTAACAAAGATAAAGTTAAAAATGATTTTAAGAAATTTGAATCTTCTAAACATGATAAAAACGAGAAGATTTCTAAAGCCGATAAGATCCCTAAACCTAGTAATGAAAATATTGATAGGGACGAGTCTAATAAATGTTTTGGTTGTGAAGGTTATGGCCATAGGGCTTATGAGTGCCCCACTAAACTAAGGAAAGAGGGTAAACGATCCACTGCATATAATGGAACCCTTAGTGATAGTGATAAGGAAGAAAAGCCCGATTCCCCCACTAAGAAAATTTTTGTGGCTTTTATGGCTAGACATGTGAGTGATAATGAGAACTCATCGAATGATGAAATTATAGCACATGCCACTTCCAAGGTCATTGTACATGATTCTCTTATTTTTGATGATAGTGAGAGTGAAGAAGAAAGAGAGAGTGAAAATGAAGAAGAGGTTGATGAGAGTGAACTTCAAAATGCTTTTCATGAATTATATAAAGAATCTATTAAATTGAAAAGAGCAAATTTGAAGTTAGAAGCGAGTTTAAGAGAGAGTGTCAAGGTCATTGATGAAAGTGCCTTAATAGAAGACCTTAGGACACATGAGAGGACTCTTCAAGAGAAGCTTAACTATGTAGAAGGCGAGAGAGATAGCCTTAGGGGTTTAATGGAATCCTTGAAAAAGGAGCTTCTTGCTTTTGAAGAGCGAAATGTTTTACTAGAATCTAACATTGTTGAATTGGAAAATAAATTAAAAGATTCTAGTATTGTCAAATTTGATTTGGAGTGTCGTTCGGAAAAACTAGATAAAATGTTAGGAACGGTCCAAATTAAAAATGACACTTGTGGTTTAGGCTTTAATCCTTGTAATGAATTTACTCATAATGACCAAACCAATGTTTTAGGAGAATCAACTAGGAATACATTTAAAGATCACTCCTTAAGTAAATCTTTTCGACATGTTCTCACTTGTACACATTGTGGTCGACAAGGTCATCTTAGGAAATTTTGTTTAGATCTTAAACGAATTCCTAGAAAATCCCATAGTAAAGTAACCACGATAGCTAAAGTTCCTACACCCCAAGATAGTAATTCTTCATTAATTTGGGTTAGGAAATCCGACTTGGTTGCCTTACAAAATAGGGATTTTGATTCTCATTTACTTACACATGCCTCCTCCCTTGCTAAATCTAAAATGTGTTAGTGTTTGCATACTTTAGCTTTTGTACTTCATGCCATATTCATATGCTAAATGTATGCTTGTTTAGTCATTTTCTAGTCATTGCCTTATTTCATATCACATGTTAGAAATTATGACTTGTTTATCTTTTTGTATTATTCTTTGTGTTTGAGTTGACTGCATAATATAAAAAGATTTTTGTTTATCATTTGTGTTTTATTTATTTCATTTAAGCTTAATGAAAAATACAAATGATTTTTGTTTGTCCTTTTGAGTAAATATTTATTTTTGATTAAAAATGTTAAAAACTCAAAACGATTTTATTTTGTGTGTATTTTTGTTTGACACACTTTATGTGGCATATATTTGTGTTTGAATCCTATCGTTTACGCTTCCATGTGGCTAGAACTTTTGGTTTAGATTTTCAATCCTTAAAATGTTCTTTACCATATTTTATATGGAGTAGTTGGATTTTGTATTGATTAAATGGATTCTATTTTCATATGCCTCTATTCACACATGCACGAGCTCTTTTGAAATCTTAATGTCACATGTTATATTTGAGCTTTTTGAGGTGTTTTCCTATCAATCTAGTCATCTACATATCTATGACCTAGGAGGACTAGTGCATGTCAAAATCCGTTGCATGTGAGATTTGTGTGAAAACTGAAAACATGATAAATTAATATATGCACGGGGAAGGGCTCTGAAAGGATGAATTAAATCCTTTGCGATAGTAAGCCACCGTTGATTGGATCTAAAAGAAATACGTGATCCAAAGGCCTAAAAAACAGAATATTTGGCATTAAACAAAAAGCAATTGCCAAGGCCTATGTTTGTATGATATATTCATTCAAAAACAAAAGAATATATATGCTCATTGAGGGAGAATTGGATGGTATATCAACGGTTTGCACAATGTCCGTTTATCCTAGTTGTCTTTAATGTCATGACTCTATTTGGTTTGTAGAATCATCATCATGCTAGGCTTGTATGCATTGTGTATGTTTGTTCATTGAGTTCAATCTTTATTTTGTCACATGAGGTTATATTTAACTGTGATGAAGTTTGCAATCAAATGAGAACTCCGTGAACGTTTCTTAAGTGTTTGGGTCTAAATTTAATTATTTCTAGTTCACACCCCTACACTTCCGTTTCCATATGACACATTTTTGCCATACGAGTGTGTAAACTTATTGTATTTTGTGTCATGTGTGTGTTTATATCTATATATATGCAAGTACTAGATTGAAATATTTCTAATGTATATATATATGATATTTGTTTGTCTTTGCCCTGCTATTATTGCCCATATACTTTCATGTCTTATCACTTCAAGCTTTCACGTGTTGTTTATTAGTTCTTTATCCTTTGCCTATTCCCGAACAAAAAGGGGGAGAATGATGATAGGGGGAGAAATGGTATCTAATCCTATTATTATCGTATCTTCGTTTGGGGGAGATTTATCTTAGGGGGAGACGTCTTTCTAAGTAGGTCATGTATTTGGGGAGAATTAATTTAGGGGGAGTAATTAATTAATTGCATTTAATATTTTGATATTCCCTATGCATTTGATGAGTTTGCTTAAGTGTGCAGGAATTATTCTAAAGCGGCATCTTTCTATGGCAAAGCGCTTGATCCTTGAGTTGAGTCAAGTTTGGGCGGGTTATGTTTTGAGTCTAGTAGAGCTTGACGGCCCTTTAGGATTTTTGTTTGGTTTTTGTCCCGGAATAGCCAAAGGGGGAGATTTGTAAGGACACAAATTTCCAATTGAGTCCATATATAGTTTTGGCTCAATTCCGGACAAAAACATTTTTTCATAGGATAGTATTTATTGTAATATTCTCAAGCCTATGAAGTGTATGTTGAAGACGTAGCGGCAAAGAACTTAAAGCTTCATCAAAATGCCGGTTTGTGTGCCTCGTTTCTACGTCATCAACTAAGGTTCCATGCTCCCAAGGTATGAATGTAATTATATGTATATAGGAGCTTGGAACAATATGTTTTGGGTGTTAGGTGAAATAAAAACTGCATTTTATTTTCAGAAAGAATCAAATAGAACTTTAATATAAGTATGTAAAAGTTTCTGGGCCAAAATCGAATTTTTCAATCTTTCTGGTCGTTCGTTAGAAATGTCGTTCGAACGAGTTTTTTCGTTCGAACCAGTTTCGTTCGAACGAGTTTTGTCGTTCGAACCAGGTTCGTTCGAACGAGTTTTGCCAACGACCCTAACTGGACAGTCGTTCGATATGTCGTTCGATATGTCGTTCGAACGAATGTTCGTTCTAACGAGCTATCTAACGAACTTCTAACGAGCCCAGGCTGGTCACTCGTTAGAAGTCTCGTTCGAACGAGAATCACGTTCGTTCGAACGAACTTCCAGCGGGAACAGTTATTTGGCAGTTTTTTGCAGTTTTTCCCCACTCCTCCACTTGGTTTTCAACCAACTTTTTTCATACAATATTATGTGCGGGAAACACATTTTCCAAGACAACTTTTCCAACATTTGTTTATCTCCAAAAGAGAGTTTGAGAGCAAAATTAGTTTAGGAAAATGTTCAAGTTTTGAGTGTTAATTTTCAATGAAAAATTCATACACACTCTAGTTTACACCCAATAATTGTTTATCCAAGTTTCTATATTTATATCAATTGCTTGGAGTTTTTGGCACCGGTTTTCTCTACCGAATTCAAGAGACGTTTCGGGTTTGCTTCTACACCCCATCACAAAGAAGACTTTTGTTGAGATTCTACCTACAAGGAGAAAGGCTCCATGCTTGGGTGACGGTGACCATATAAAGTCCCATCGGTGTATTCCGAGACCACGGTGGAGCTCCGTTGGTTATCCGCTAATTGGAGGTTGATACAAGAAGGAGCATCACGGCTTGAGAGGGTTCGAGTTTAGGAAGTAAGTCTTTTGTCTTGTATTTTGTAATACCGTTTTTAGTGGATTTGAGGCTAGGGCCGTCCCGAGGTTTTTTCCCGTTAGTGGGTTTTTCCTCGTACATCGCGGTGTAGTGTGACATTGTTTAATTTTTATCTTGCACATCATTTAGAACGCATGCTTTAGGTTTAATTCAAGATAAAATTCGGTTTAATTATCACACTCATTTAATTTGTGACTTAAATTAAATATTGGGTAAAATTGGTTTATTCAAGTCATTTGCTAAAATTGGTTTCGCCTAACTTTGAATAATTGTTAATTATGACTTAGGCAATTTCTAGGACTTGAATTTTGCTTTAATTCGTTTCTTATGATATTAAAACTTGTTGTTTGTTTTGAAAGTTAAAACCATCTCAATGCTTCCGCATTTAAATAAAAAGGAAATTAATATTTTAAATTGGGACATCTTGGTATTTCATAAAAAAATCATAAACCTAATCGGCTATTGGAGTATTCTCTGCAACTAACGACTATTCTCCGAAATCGAAAATAACATCAATCTTATGCTTTGATCGTCTGTCTTATAATCGATTACAGTGTTATTAATCGATTCTACCTGTATCACTTGGCTCTATCATTTGTAAGTTTATCTTTATCAGCAGTTGATTTTTCTATTTTCGATCTATTACAATAAGTATATATGTCCTTTGTTTATATTCAAGAGACTCATTGTAATATTCATTCATGTGATTGAATAGTTTTTTATATGTTATATATGTATATATGTTTTGATTTTGTATTTTTTTATGCATTTATGTTTGGATTCTTCATATATAAGTTATATTTATCAATATTTGTAATTGTTAGTTCAATGTGCCGAATGAATTTGGTATTGAATCACTTATTGATATAGGTCCGCGCCAGCGGAAATAACCAGTTCGATATCAGTTTTCAAAGGACACGCGGCGTTTATAAAGTACATGTGATTAATTTTTTGAAAATATGTGTGTGCTTTATTGCTTCATGTATAGGTTTTTAAATAGTGCCTGTAATTTTATATTAATTATAAATAAATATTTTGATATTTTATGCATTAAATTATTGCACACATTTTTAGAATTGTTGACCTTGAAGTAAATATTTTTCGTCTCTGTTTTACTGCAGGACATTATGGTAAGTAGTGTAATAGCAATGTGTTCTTATTTGGATAATATGGCTTGTATTGAAATATTTGAAGATAGCTCATTAGATTTCATATGCAATGAGTTGTGTATTAGGTTTACTAATTTGAGAAGTGGGAGTTTTTCATTGAGGTATTCATTTGGTGATGAATGTCGGTTCATGTTGGTTTGTGACAACGATGTTTGTTGTATGTTGCGGTCCCAATTGATAGTGAAAGCTAATTTCATTTGGATATATATCATTGATTCATTACCATTTCCATGTAATACATGTCGTGAACGGGTTGAATGCTCTAATCGAATTTTTGAAGGGGTTGACTGCAGTAATACAAGTTCTGAGAGGGTTGACAGTGATGATACAAATACACAGAGGTTAGAGTCTTTATCATCAGGCACTGCAAATGATTTTAATAGTTGCATTGAAAATGACTTTTATCTTGGAGGTGTGGAACCAAGTAAGTCGAAAGTCGATCTTTCGAATGATTGGAAGACTTATATAAGTCATGAGTAGCAGTGTTTTGAAGGAGGTGTAGTGGAATTTCAGAATAAATTGCGAAAGTATGCCGTTGAGGTTGGGTTCAAGTATGTGTATTTGAAGAATGATAAAACTCGAGTGACGGCTGAATGCTCTAAAAAGACTACTGAGAATTGCATGTAGAGAATTCATGCTTCATTATCTACAATAAATGGATACTTTTATATACGTGCAATGAATAATGAGCATACATGTAGAGGTGTCTTTCGTAGTCCGTCAGCCAAAATGATAGCCTCCAAGTTGATTTCAACATTGGTAGCTGATGATCTTAGAGATAACCCGCTATTGAGACCAATTGATGTAGTTAGAGATATGAAGAAGAATTATGGTCTTGATATAGCTTATCAAGATGCATGGCGTGCGAAAGAGATGGTTGCTGTTGATATACATTTTGATGAAAAGGTTTCTTATGCATTAATGAATAATTATCGTGACCTTCTATTGCAGTATAATCTTAGGTCGCATTGCATCCTTGATGTGGAACATGAGAGTAAAAAATTCAAGAGAATATTTGTAATGTTTAGAGGATGTATTTATGGATTTCAATATTGCAGACCTGTTTTATTTCTTGATGGTGCCTTTTTGAAGAGCCGTTACCATGGAACAATACTATCAGATCCTACAAGGAATGAGAACAATGGTAAATTAATTGTAAATATTTTATTTTGTGTATTGCATTGACATTTTGTTTGTTCCATTCCATATCATCAAAATACAAGCATAAAAATATAAAATACCTTTGAAGGTTTTTGTTTTAATTCACGTGTACTTTTTATTTTTCTGCGTGTATTTTCATGATATGTCTTATTATGTGTAATACTAAGTAAAGTACACGCATAGTACATGTCAAGTACACGTGGATGTTTTTGTTAAGTTCATGTGTACTTTTCATTTTTATGCGTGTACTTTGATGATGATGATGTTATGTGTAATACTATGTAAAGTACACGTGAATGTTTTTGTTAATTTCACGTGTACTTTTCATTTCTATGCGTGTACTTTGATGATGATGTTATGTTGAATACAAACCAAAGTACACGCATAGTACATGTCAAGTACACATGAATGTTTTTCTTAATTTCACGTGTACTTTTCATTTTTATGCGTGTACTTTGATGATAGGTGTTGTTATTTAGAAATAATAAAGCAAAGTACATGTTAAAAATGTAAAGTACCTTTGAATGTTTTTAGTACATGTCAAGTACACGTGAATGTTTTTCTTAATTTCACGTGTACTTTTCATTTTTATGCGTGTACTTTGATAATAGGTGTTGTTATTTAGAAATAATAAAGCAAAGTACATGTTAAAAATGTAAAGTACCTTTGAATGTTTTTGTTTAGTTCACCTGTACTTTACATTTTTATGCGTGTATGTTGATGTTAGTGTTGTTAATAATAAAGCCAAGCAAAAGATTGGAAAGTAAACGTGCATGTCTTTTTATCATCTTTATCATGTGTACAGTACATTTTTATGTTTTGTCTTGTTATTTACAAACAATTTAAATTAAACACATAATATATTTCCCAAGTGTTTTAGGGTCTGCGCCAGCAGCATCAATTTACAAAGTGTTGACATGGATATGTTATTTATTTTAATTTTGATATATTTTTATATTTCAGGACTTTTTCCTGTTGCATATGCTGTTGTTGATTCCGAAACCGAAGATAACTGGATGTGGTTTCTTGTCAATTTGCATAGTGCAGTAGTTGAGCAATATCGAAACATAACATTTATATTAGATCGAAACAATGGATTACTTGAAGCTGTTTTGAGGGTCTTCCCGTTGTCTGCACATTCCTACTGTATACATCATTTACAAGGAAATATAAAAAAGAAAATTCGTGGGAATTAGGATATTCTATCCATTTCTTCATTTAGTCCATGTTTTTGCTCACATGTTAGTTACTTAGTATGCTTTTCGTAGAAAATTTAAAAATTTCAAAAAGATTTTCTTTCTTTTTTCTCCTTTTTTGGGCATTTTGCCTTTGTTTTCGATGATAAATTTCAATAATTGCTCGATCCAATAGACAACCCAATGATGCATGTTCTCGATTTTAGAAGTTATTAGACTTTAGTTTCGATTATTGATATTATGAATAACTTCATGAATTAAACTTTAATCCCGTGAGCACCTGCACTTTCCTTGCTTTATTGATTTGGTTTAAGATTTTTATAACTCGGTAATCTTTTGTTGCATTGTATATACTTACACCGAGTAAGCTTTGTACCTTTCATCATTTGTGAGTGTTATACACTATTCTTTCCTCTTTGAAAACGTTGAATTTGTCGGTAATCTCACTATTCTTTCATTTGACCGTTCATTAATTGAGTTCATACTTGAAATGTGTTACTTGAGCATGATTTTCATATATTGTTTTGATTCGAGAATTGCATAAACTTTAGGAAATGATCATAGGCCATCTTTGTTATATCACCCATATTGACCTTGACCTCACCCTTATATGTTTACCCTCGTTAACCCCTTTGAGCCTAAATATAGCCTTTCGTTTCATATATCCAAATCCCATAACCAACTCAAATTGGAGTTTTAGCCCATACATACACTTTCGATACCTTTGTTTGGAATGTTACTTGGGATTGAATGATGTTGTTATAATGCCGGTTGCAATTTAGGCATACGAGAGTTTAATAATAAAGAAAAGAAAGTAGTGAAAAAAGTGAAGAAAAAGAGAAAGCAAAAAGCAAAAGAAAACAAAAGAGAAAATGAGAAAAAGAAGAAAAGAAAAAGAAAGAGAAGTTTGTATATGTTGTATATAGTTCAATAAGCTTTGATTACTCTCCCCGATGATATATCTAATGCCTTTTTGGAACTTGCTTTTCGATTTTGATATTGCCCGCATTATCCCATTATCCCGAGTTTTCATTCCGAACACTTTGAATTCGTACATATATTCCTTCGTTTCGTACCTTAGCCATACCTACATTATAGCCCTATACAAGTCCTATGTGATCTTAGGTTGATGTAATTTAAAAGTCATAATAGTTGTGATAATCTGTGAAAATGCATTTCGCCTCTTTTAGTGTGCGGTATCCTTTCATTGAGATTATATTTTTCAGTTTATATATAGCGTTCTTCTTTTGTGACATGTGCGCGGCCTAGTTTCCATTTACAATTACTCATTAGCCCGCATGTTCCGTGTGTTACCTCCCTATTTCAAGTGAATTCGCTTGATGAGCGTAATGCCCGTGAGGATTGAATATATGCTTGCTTTAATATTTATCCGGTTTATATAAGTTTTTGCCAAATCACACTTTGCATGTGCTCGCTCCCCTCCCACATTTTAAGGTTTCAATTATATGAGGTGCATTCTATAATGTTAATGATTCGGACTTTTGTGTGAATTCATTCACTTTTCTAATAATGCATATGAAATCTTTTTCGCTTTTTTTTGGGCTTGTAGCATGTTGGTTTGGGCATATTTTGAGGAAACCATATGATGTTTGTGGGTACCATCCCTGAAAACCCTCACGAGACGACACTCATCCACTAGGGTAACCTAGGGGTTTAACGGCTTATTGAATATGCTAAATGCAATCGTGTTCCCTACGAAAGTGGCAATTATATTTCGATGCATATATACGTTTTGTATTTCCTTCTGTGGACTAGTTTTGCTTGTTTCACACTAGGGACTAGCAATGTTTAAGTTAGGGGGTGTGATTCGTATCGAATATTGCATATTTCCGCCCGTTATCTTTATGCATTCTAGCACTTTTACGGTCCTAAATGCCTATAATTATGCTCATTAACCAGACAACCTTGGATTTGGATATATACATGCTTTGCAGGGGTTATTTGTGCTTTTGTAGGTATTGGAACGCTAAAAGTGAGGTTCGGTTGCATTTCGAAGAAGTTTCATCGTCGAATGCTACTTCAAGGGCAATTTGGTCTTTTCAAACTCACTATTTTTTATGGAATGAAGTTACCAACATGTAGATCATTAAATTATCTTTCCGTGGCCACTGACCGTGCGTCATTCTGACTCCTTATGTGGAAGTTATGCCCATTTCTGGAAGGTTTCGGTATTTTCTTCTACTTCAAGGGCATTTTTGTAATTTCATACTGCATAATTTGGAGAGTTTCAAAATAGAATGAAGTAGATAATTGAATTAGCTTCGCGTTGGTTCCGACCACGCCTCATTTCGATTCCGTATGAGGGAGTTATAGCCATTTTCGTGCAACGCGTCAAAATTGGTTCGGAGGGAAAAAGGCAAATTCCAAAAGTGCGGTCGACCGGTCCTAAAACAGAGGTCGACTGGTCCCATCAGATATGGACAAAAATGGACTTATTTTGGGTTTTTTGGCTTGGTTTTGTTTGGGGTTTGTTTTGGGGTATAAATAGAATGTTGGGGGCTTTTATTTGTGGGAGATATTTCATTTTAGGTTGGAGATAGGGGATTTTTGGGTGGAGCTTCTCTTCCTAGGGTTTGCACCCATTTGGGTATTGTAAGCACTATTCATTATCTCCTCCATTGTTATTAATTATAGTTTTTTTGTTTAAGCTTTGTGTTGTTCATTTCTTGCTTTCTAATTTAGGTTTATTGCTTTATTTACTTGCTTTCCATTTATTGCCTTCTAGTGTAGATTTACTTTCTTTGATTTATTTCTTGCTATTTACCATGCTTTGTAGCTAGGTTAAATTAGGTTGTGTCGGATTGAACTCACCTAGGGTTGACGTGTTGCTTTGCTTTGGTGATGGAGTTTACAGGTCTATTTCGAGTGTGTTGTCCAAGTTATTACACCTAGGGGATTTGACGGGGTATATCATGTATGCTCCATGCTTATGACCTTGCGTGCGTAATTTCTGGGATATTTGTTGACACCAAAATCTTATTAGACTTTTATGCGAATTTAGGAGTGTGATAACTCTTGATTTAATTAACTGTCGAAACGAGACGTAATCTTAATAACTCGTCGACCCATGTAACCATTTTATACTAATTAACTCGGGGTGAGGGATATTCAACGCAACCTATAGTTTTTATTCACTTTGTTAACATAGTTTAATTACACTCGCCTAGTTTAATCTTTTCTCTTTATTATCTTTTCCTTTTTGTTAAAATTACCTTTTACACTTTTATTTCGGAATATTAAATTATATAAATTTTAGCAACTCGTCTCTGTGGATTTTCGATACCCGACTTACCGCTATACTCACCCGTTGAGTGTAGTCGTAATTTAGGTTTTTGTATAGTTCAGGTGAGCCGAATTCAAAATGACCGGCGCGTAGGTGACTCTCGCGCCGCGGCAAAATCCTGTCTATCAGGAATTGTGCTGGATTTCGAAAGAAAATTGTTAAAGATTTTTTGTCTTGTGCATAGGCTGTCTCAGTAGATGTATTTCACAAGAATATTGAAGCATTGAAGAAGGAAGGAGGAGCTTCTATTGCCGATTTCATTGATAGTTTGCCTCCCGAGAATTGGTCCTGTGCATATTTCCCTGGTAAACGATATGGTGACATGGCATCTAGTGTTGCGGAGTCATTTAATTCATGGATATTGGAGGAAAGGCATTTACCAGTAATGAATATGCTTGATAAATTGAGAGTGAAGATTATGAATTTCAATGCAAACAAACTTGTTGAGTCTGACACTTGGACAAATGAGCTATGTCCTTTTTTCAAAAGTTACTGAATGAAAATTGGAATAAAAGCCGACATTGGACTATTAGTCGCTCAAGTCAAAATGTATTTGAAG
This sequence comes from Sambucus nigra, assembly GCA_949130495.1. Classification (NCBI taxonomy): domain Eukaryota; kingdom Viridiplantae; phylum Streptophyta; class Magnoliopsida; order Dipsacales; family Adoxaceae; genus Sambucus; species Sambucus nigra. The sequence goes on along the minus strand of OX422216.1, from coordinate 315,889,657 downwards.
TTCATTTAGAAGTGCGAGCAATAGTATACTTAGGAGAAATGACTTGTTCTTGTAAGAGTTGGGAGATTAGATGTTTTCCATGTTATCATGCTGTTTGTGTTGTGCGGAGGAAAGGGATCAGTATTTATGATTATATTGAGGAGTACTATAAGGTATCTTTCCACAGAAAATCATACTCGATACCTATAGTTCCTCTTCCTGATTTGATTTCCTTAAATATTCCTATTCCTGAAAATTCATCTGTCCTTCCACCATTGACTAAGAGACCGACAGGCAGGCTAAGAAATAAGAGAATAAAGTCTTCTGGTGAGATCACAGTAAGTGAAGTTACTTGCTCGAGGTGTAGTAAAACGGGTCATTACAGGTCTACTTGTAAGGAACCCATTTGACTATTTTTAAAATTATTGAATTCATTCATTTTAACCATTTGATTGAATAAATTAATTAATAAACCATTTGTTTCACATAAATGAATGTAATTTATTTTTAAGTCTCATTTTTTAGTTTGTTTTTTGTGCTGCTGTACACATATTTTTCATAAAACATAGATGATCATTTTTCCTGATGTTCACGTGTACTTTACCTTTGTATACGCATGTTATGTACAGTACACGCGCATTTTGATGTCCAAAGAAATTTTATCAATGCGTGTACTTGATGAAATATGCGTGTACTTTATTAAGTACACATAGTATACATAAAGTACACGCATTTAAAAATGGATTTGGTCAGTTCAATATGCGTGTACTTTATAAAAGCATTCGTGTACTTTATTAATGTACATGCATGAAGTACACGCATAATATAAATATAATATGTGTGTACTTGATGAAATGTGCGTTTACTTTATGAAGTACACGCATTTAAATATAAGTGTACATGCATGTTTTAGCAAAGTACACGCATATTGATATGACAAAAATCTAATTCAATATACGTGTGCTTTATGTATTCTGCATGTAATTTTATCAAGTAGACGTATATAAATGCATGTACTATTTGGAAAATTATTTTGGACATTATAATGTGCTTGTACTTAATAAAAGACATTTGGGTCACTCATATTCTTAAACTCCTATGGGTATTATGGTCCGCGCCAGCGGCATTATTATACAAGTATTTTATAAAGATGCGTGTACTTTATAGACTATGCGTGTATTTTATAAAGATGCATGTACTTTATTAAGTACACATAGAGTACATAAAGTATACACATTTAAAAATGGATTTGGTCAGTTCAATATGCGTGTACTTTATAAAAGCATGCGTGTACTTTATTAATGACATTTAATTGGGATTAACTTGATGAAATATGCGTGTACTCTATGATGTACATGCATGAAGTACACATAATATAATATTATATTTATGAAGTACACGCATTGATAATTAAAGTACACGCATTTAAATATAAGTGCAGTTAATAAAGTACACTTATTAAGTACACGCATCTTAAATATAAGTACATGCATTTAAATAGAAGTGTACTTATTAAAGTACACTTATAAGTACACGCATTTAAATATGAAAAATGATATTGGGACTGCATTTTTTATCGAAAGTGGAATTACCGAATGAGGTGGAGGGTTTCTATTGGTTCTTTTGTGGGGTCCACGCCAGTGGGACCAAAGAACAAACCAATAACACGCCGCCACGTGTAATTTCGGTAAACAATTATGTCAAAAATTCAGTTACAATAGAAGGACTCTTTAAATATATATGAAGTACACGCATTGATAATTAAAGTACACGCATTTAAATATAAGTGTACTTAATAAAGTACACTTATTAAGTACACGCATTTATGATGTACATGCATGAAGTACACGCATACTATAAATATAATATTATATACATTATGAAGTACACGCATTAATAATTATAGTACATGCATTGATAATTAAAGTACACGCATAATATAAATATAATATGAGTGTACTTGATGAAATGTGCGTTTACTTTATGAAGTACACACATTGATAATTAAAGTACATGCATTTAAATATAAGTGTACATGAATGTTTTAGCAAAGTACACGCATATTGATATGACAAAAATCTAATTCAATATACGTGTATTTTATGTATTTTGCATGTAATTTTATCAAGTAGACGTATATAAATTCATGTACTATTTGGAAAATGGTTTTGGACATTACAATGTGCTTGTACTTTATAAAAGACATTTTGGTCACTCATATTCTTAAACTCCTATGTGTATTATGGTCCGCGCCAGCGGCATTATTATACAAGTATTTCAATAGGCGTGTACTTTATAGACTATGCGTGTACTTTATAAAGTACACGTGTAATATATAGAGTACACACATTTATAAAATATTTTGGGACAATATCTTGTTTATGCTTTATAAAAATTTGCGTGTTTTAGAATTTATAATACACGCAATCATATTTTGACATACCAATTTATTTACATGAAATGATATTAATGTTTACATTTTTTACAATACACGTGATCATTTTTATAGGGGTTCACGTGTACTCTACTATATTTTGTGTATGACATAACTGAGAACACATGCATGAAAGAAATAAATTTTTAATTAAAAACAAAAAAATAAAGTACAATTTTTTCAAATAACGAAAGATGAAAAAACTAAAGAAGGCTTCTATTAGGGATGTTTGTCAAAGTCATCTAGGGTGTCAAGAAGAGAGTCAATTAAATTCGACCAGTGTCGAATTTCTTCTTCTATGATAGCTACAAGGCCTTCATGGAGAGCCTTCTTCTCCTTCAGCTTGGGGATTTTCATGGGAACTTCTTGTGTATAGAAAGACATGAGGTCTTCATGTGTTTGAGGAGGGTCCTTATCCACATCAAATAAATCTATGGGATTGGGTGGAGGTCCAGAATAGCCTTCCCTCACATATGTTTGAAACTGCTCAAAGGCAGTTTCATATGAGGAAATATTTTCCTCAATTTGCCTTATTTTTTTTATTTCTTTCATCTCTCTCAAGAGTTTCTCGCAAGTTTTCTGCTGGAATAGCCATTATGTTATCTTTAGCCTAGATGTAATGGTTAAGAAAGGAACAAATATGACTCTTTTATAGGAAATGTTAAAGCTATTTATTTCTTGACCAGAATTAGTTGGGAAGTAAGTAGTTGAGCTTAATAAATTGATTTTGGTTATTGCATCTTGAATGAATTCTTCAAAGTAGTTTTCAATTAAAATAATGAAAAATTATTATATTAACCAGTGCGTGTACTTTAGTAAAAATGCGTGTACTTTGGAAAATTCATTGGTGTACTTGGTAATTATCACTTGTATTTTTCGTGAAAACTGCTTGTACATTGTTTCATAACACTCAGGTGCATTGTTTGTCTAAACCTTACGTGGATTGTGGTCCGCGCCAGCGGAAAAAAACCATTTTGGTGTAATAAATATTGTAAACAATAACAAATATAACACAAAACAAATTACAAATATGTTTTGTATTTGAATCACAATTTATAGAAATTTTTTCTCCTTTTGGGGGAAGAAATATTTTGATAGAAGAATTTTTTCGAGTACACTTGCCCTTTGTTTTAGCATGTCAGGGTCTTGAAACAATTTTTGCATTTCCTTGTTTCTGCTTATTTGTTAAATGTAGTACATGCAGAACACCCCACAGTCAACCCTGAAATTAAAATAAAACAAATATACAAATTAGTATGATGTGAATGAAATTTTTTGAAAAGATACAAATTTGTAATTTTTAGAAATGAAGTTCTTCTTACCCATTATATTGTTTAGGGAATTCATGAACTCTTATTAGGTCAAATTTGAGATCACTTTCTAGCAAGAAATCTACTGTCTTTTTTTCTTGCTCTGTCAATGGATCATCATCCAATGTAAACTCATTTGGTGTACCTTCATCAAACTTCCTCTGAATTTTGAAACCATTGTTTTTCATTATTTTTGCTTCAGTATTCAATAGGCACAGTGTTTTTTGAAAGACAGAAAACTGTTAAGAAGGTAAATATTTAGTGTATACAAATAAAAGAGTATATGAAGATTAAAGAGTGAAAAGTACACGCATATTTTATTTTTTCATATCACGTGTATTTTAAAATATGATGCGTGTACTTTGCCTAATGAGTTAAAAGTACACGCATAATATTAAAGTACACGCATATTTTATTTTTTCATATCACGTGTATTTTAAAATATGATGTGTGTATTTTGCCTAAAGAGTTAAAAGTACACGCATAATATTAAAGTACACGTAACTTGTATTGGTTCATTTCACGTGTATTTTAAAATATGATGTGTGTACTTAGATAATCTGGGTAATTATGTGCAACTAATAAAGTACACGCATTATATTATACGCGTGTACACGTGTATAATATAAGGACAAGTAACATTACTAATTAAGTTTAGGCACTAACCAATTTTTTTGCATCATGGAAGAATATTGTGTTTTTTTCCTTGTCGTTTGGTCAAAGGGAAAATATGTGGACCACTTTATTTTGTTTTTTGTATATCACAAGTAATGTGAAATGTCCTACACTATGTCTTAGTACAATGAACAAATTATTACTAGTGCCTAAGTATTCAAATAAATCTCTGTATAACTCCCCCTTCTTATTGACTTCATTTGTGCTACAAGCTTCTATCTGAATAAAAATTATAAACATTGTGTTAATAAAAAAATTGAAATTTTATTTCTCAAAACTTTCGGTGTAATTGTACTTACCCAACAATAATCAGAAAAAGTGTGTGAGTAGGAGAGCCGTTCCTCTGACAATTTTAACCTCAATACTTCACTAAAGGCAAGTATTATCTGTTTCACACAATATAAAATGGTGAGGAAATAATAATGTTGAAATTTAATGGATGTCTAATATTTGGACTACATACTTGGCTTGAAATTTCTTGATTGTTGAGGACTTCAACAAAATCTTTCCATGGGACATACGAAACCAGCCCTTGGAAAAAAATTCCTTGCATTTTATATAATCAATAAGAATTGTATAATAATAATAACCTTATTCTTTTGCCCCCCCCCCCCCCCCCCCCCCCCCAAAAAAAAAAAAAAAAATTAGCGAAGTGATAAATCATAAAACAATAAACTTTACCCTGGCTTAGCCTTTTGAATAAACTCTTCAATCTTTTTCTTCGAAGCTTCATCGAGATATTTGTATACTTCGATTGCTTTAAGCTTGAAGTGAGTTCTTTCATTTGTTCAGCTATTGTTAGATGTCCTTTTCTCAACTTTGACTCTTTTTATTTCTTAATTGGTTCATGCTTTTCGGTTTCGTTGTCAGCTTTTCTTTTCTTCTGCCCTATAGTAAGAGGTCCTTTTGTTTTGGATATTTTAGGGGTGCCCTGAACTGTCTTTGAGGCAAGTTCAATCTTCAAACTCGAAATTTCGTCCATGAGTTGTTTATTAATGTTTCCCTGATATATTTAACAAGGAATGTTCGATTGTAAGCATATTTTTTAAACAATGATTCATTTTCTCTTACATGCATTTTATAAAGTACACGCCTGTATTTTAATACATGCGTGTATTTTATAATATACATGCATCTATTATAAAATACGTGTATATTATAAAATTTATAATATACACGTGTACTTTCAACATAATTTACGTTTACTTTAGAATGTAAAGCGTGTACTATATGTCTATTTTATTTTATAGATACCTGGTCAGTTTTTTTCAATTCTGATTCTTCAAGCATTTTCTTCAACTCCGAAATTTCGTCATTAAGGATTTTATTATTGTGTGACAACCCGCTCTCAATAATAACGGGTGGCCAGCCCTATACTACATTAAATCAGGTATCCCAGATGGCACAGTCTCAACATCAACAGACAATACTAATAATATAAGGCTAACTACCCGAAATCATTAAAAGCGAATTGTCAAAAATTTAAAACTTTTTATTTAACAACAACAACAAAACCAATAATGCGCATAACCAACAACATACATCTAACTACGATGAGTGAAATGTGCAAACACCAATAAAATAAAGGAGTACAATACAATGTACAAATTAAATCTCAATAATGAAATACCCGAATATGCTGTCGGGTAACAGATCATACAATAATCTATGAAATGAAATATAAAAGTGTTAATCTACAACACTTGGATACTAACTCAATATTAACTGAATCATAATCTATATATACAAAGATAGGAATCGACTAAACCAAAGTGCCACAACAGGCCGCTACTGCCACAGCTCCACGAATCCTGAATGGATAACATCAAAGGCGTCCTTGCGGAGGAACACCTGAAGTAGTACAATATATACATGGAGGAGAAAATATAAACGGGTCAGAGCCCGAGTTTGAAAAACATTTTATAGCAAGTGTATTAAAATACATAATAATTATAAATGCATTATTACATGATTAAGGTGGAATCGAACTCTCCATAATAATTCAACTCACCTCTCATCTAAGGCACGCACTAAGCGTATGCACGTGATCTCCGAATGGATGCCCGTTTCTAATTTAGGTAAGAGGATTCTAACTTAAACCCAAATAAAGTATTTAAGTGAAACCAACTAACCTATCTCCCAATCTACCTTTTATTCCTATAATCTATAAATTATATACATTATCTTTAATGTAATAGTTATAGTTATCTTTATAATGTTCATTTGTTGAACATATAAAGTTACACGATACAATCATGACCACATCAACACACTACATCAACATTCTCATTTACTAGAATTTTATATTCTAGTGATGACCTTATAAGGCATGAAACCATATATATAATTATTATAGTATTTATATATGAGTTATTATCATCATGAATTTACAGACTAAACTCCTCTCGATTCTCAACACGGCACTGCGTTTCGTGCGTGGAACGTCTCGTCGAGGTGAAATCCAAACAAGGAACCCCCCCGTTACACTACTCCTGACCGTATTAATCCTCAAGGCTCATTATGCCCTCAATGCATGATGCATGTAACCCAAATTATTATTATCCAGTTTTAATTAATTAATATTCCCAGTTCTCAACAGTACACGGCGTTTCATGCGTGGGACGTCTCGCCGAAGCGAAATCCAAACAAGGACCCCCGTTACATTACTCCTGGCACTGTCGATCGTCGTGATAGGTGATATATATATAGATAATTATGAGCATTAAGGAATAAACTTATCCCCAAGTTCCAACATTGCACTGCGGTTCGTGCGTGGGACGTCTCGCCAAAGCGAAATCCAAACAAGGACCCTCCCCGATACACTAATCCTGGCAATGTAGGTCGTTGAGGTCCATTATGCCCTTGATACCCAAATACAAACACAAGTAATAATAACCATCCAACCGAGCTATAACTCGAAGGACGCAGGCTCACATGCTATCATCTTCCAACAGCCTATATACATAGCAAACTGGGGTCACCTGGTGGGGTTCCACGACACCCACCTCGTGATCAACTCATGCACACGACGTCCCAGAAAGCGGTCATAGCTCCTAACCGGCAAGTGAGAGTGACACATACCCACGATCTCTCACCCCCAAAATAAATAAATGTATATAAATATGTCATTTGCTGACCACCATGGACGACTATGACCTGAGGAATATCTACACCCTGCTCTTTGAGCCAGGATTCTCACCCTCTACGCACGAAACTTACCAATGATAGCAAGGAGGGGGTATGCTTAACATGTATATACACCATCATATAAGGTATACATACATCCCACATAATAAAGATATGCCATTATATAAGGTATACCTGCAATATCATTTTCATTTCATAATGCGCTCTTTGGCGCAATTTGATTAACATCATTGTTTAGTTTATTTCTCTCAAGATATACTAATCGTCAATTCTCACACATTTTCCCCACTTAGCATACACTATACTATTTCTCACTTGAAGCTCACATGTCGCTTCTAATAATGAATTGTCTTTCAATTCTATTTAAGTTAAGGATATTCTATATCCTAAGGCACCTCAATTAGAATTTCTCATTGTGTGAGATATCTCCCAAATCAATCATCAATAAGGATATTTCTATATCCGTATACACATCAATTAACATTTATTATTTTCCATTCATAATAGGGTTCAATTCATTTAATGAACCTTTTAAAGTTATCTCATTTGGGATTGGATCCTAAGATCCCTTATCTCTAAATTCTTCTTATTGTTTTATATGAATATAATTATCTCCAAATAGAGTCTCCAATAAAAGTGGGCTTCTCCACTTAGAATATACCACATTATCTAATCGGTATTCCTCAAATTTAGTCAATATGACTCCAATTATTTCTTTTAAGCGAAACTCTCTAAAAGTCTCCAAAACATACTCCAAATATCTCCTATAGAGATCCCCAATCGATAACCTCGAACAAAACGGGATAAAATTCTTTTTAGAAAAAAAAATCCCTCAAAAGCCCTATTTCCGAATCGATTCGGGCCAATTCCGAATCGATTCGGCCCAGCGAATCGATTCGGCCTGGAAGGCGAATCGATTCGGGTCATCAGACCTGGGATTCTGTCTCAGGACGAATCGATTAGGCTAGAGTCCGAATCGATTCTGTCACTCAGACCTGGGCACCTGTATATTTCCGAATCGATTCGGCCCTTCAGAACTCTAGAAAATGGTTACTTTTTAAGTAGGCCAAAATACCCAAAATCCATTTTAATCATTTTCTCTCCAAATATCTTCAACCCAATCACATATATATCATCAATAATCATCCTAGAATACATAAAAACTAATTTCTAACCTGAAATCTATTCATACACTATAAATCTAAGGTTTTCCCCCAAAAGTTAGGTTTTATCAAACTAAGCCTAAAACCCAAAATTCAATCCACAAATCATGCTATAATTTGTACACAAAAATTATTTAGCAAGTTTAATCACTTGCCTCGGGTTCGTACGGTCTGAATCCGCCTTGAGATCGCGTATTGGTCGGTAATCTCCACTTTCTCTCTCTTTTCTCCTTCCTTTTCTTCTTCTTCTTCTTTCTTCTTCTCTCTTTCTTTCTTTCTATTTCTCTCTCTTTCTTGGGAGAAATATCTCCCGTAGGCTTTTTAAACCTAATCTCCCAAGGTACACATCTTTAAATGATAATACACACTTTAAATGACTCGGTGACTTTAATTCGAGTCAAACGATCCTAATTTATTTCGGAACTTAAATAGACCCCAAGTACAGTCATTTCGACTTTCTCGACCCTTTCGGACACTATGGTACCCTCAAAATCGACATTCGACACTCTTTTTAACAACTTCAAATTATGACCTCAATTGCCAATTTAATTATTTCTCCAATAAAATATTATTTAATTCTCCCAAAATAAATAATTCCTAGTCTCCAAGTCCTCGGATTGTTACATATTGTTTTCCTGTTATACAAAAAGAATGTTACATTATAAGCAATACTTGAATAAAATTGCATTATTTTAAATAAAATAATGCATGTACTCTGCATTATTTCTATTATCAAATAAAACTGTATTAAAAATACTATGAAATAAAACTGTGTGTATTTTGGGAAAACTGCGTGTACTTCGGGAAAACTGCGTGTACTTTAGGAAAACTACGTGTACTTTAGGAAAACCGCATTAAAAATACTATGAAATAAAACTGCGTGTATTTTGGGAAAACTGCGTGTACTTTGGGAAAACCGCGTGTACATTAGGAAAACTGCGTGTACTTTAAAAGAGTACTTTAGGAAAACTGCGTGTACTCTGCATTCAAAAGTACCTGTTGAGTTCTTTTCAATTCTGACTCCTCAAGATTCTGCCTCAATGTCATCTTTTCTATGTCAGCATCTTTCCATTATTGCAATGTATCATCATACTTTTTTTGAGATCTTCATTACTCAGAGATATATATACATTTTTTTGTTCCAAAATTCGTGTTGATTCTGCTTGTTTTTTCAATGATTCATCCAATTCTTTAATTCTATCTGAATCACTCATTGTGAATTGATCAAGATTTTCTTTTAAAGAATTATTTAACTCAACTAGTTGGGCATTTTCTACCTCCAACTTATTTAATAACTCTTTTTCCTTCAAAAGGTTGGAATTCTCCACCTTTAACTTCTTCATTTCCTCATGGGCTTCAAAAAGTGAATCACGATCTACCTGCGATTGTACATTCAAAATGGCACTCTCCACCTCCAAAGAGGTAACCTTCTCAAGTGCACCATTAATGTCTTCAGCTGCTTTAGATAGTTGGTTATTTTTTTCCAACAATTCCATTTTCAAAACAGCAATTTGTTCCTCCAAATTAACCTTTGGTTGATCTTTTCCCTTCTTTTTCTTTGAAGTCACAATGTTTTTAAGCGGAATATTCCAACCATGTGAAAACTCATTGTCATTAATATCTTCAGCAACTGTTTTTGATGATGAATCAGCATGTATATGACTTTCTGTAGATATGTTCAAAGAGTAACTTAGCCCTTCAAACTGAGATTCCTATTGTACAGGACTGTCCTTACAAGCTGGTTTATTTATAGCCTGCTTCAAAGTTGCTGTTGCGATGTCATTCTTCACAAACCATTGTTTCAAAGACGACAATTTCCACTTCAGGAATTTTGGAGTATTTTCTTTAAATTCTTCAACAGGAGAAATAATTTCAAATTTCTCACATGCCCAATACTGTGATCATACAAAAAACAAAATGAATTTAATACTTGCATTACCTAGGGATTCATAATGGAAAGTACAAGTGATTTGTTCAAAATACACAAAAAATTAAACGTGTACTTTACAAATTTTACAATTGTATATTGAAAGTACACGTGATTTTTACAAATTTAATGTGTACTTTGTCAATATAAGTTCACGTGTACTTTCTAAAGTACATTTATAATATTGAAAACAATATAACAAGAGTATTTTGAAAGTACACTGGTTAGATTTACAAAACATAGTAGACGTGTACTTTGCAAAATACAAGTGTATTTTCACGTGATATAAGACGTGTATTTTCAAAATACACGTGATTAAGACGTGTATTTTCAAAATACACGTGATATAAGACGTGTATTTTCAACATACACGTTAAATATCAAGTGTATTTTGAAAGAACAAGAGAAAATATCACATGTATTTTGAAAATACACGTAATATTTTCAAAGTACAGGTAAGTATTGTTAAGTAAATTTTGAAATATCAGGAATATCAAGTGTATTTTAAAAATACATGTGAAAATATACGTGTATTTTCAAAATATCACGTGTATTTTGAAAATACACGTTCAAATAAACGTGTATTTTGAAAATACAAGTGAAAATATCACGTGTATTTTCAAAATACACGTGAGTATTGGTATGTAAATTTTGAAATATCAGGATGTTTTTTTGCTCACCAGTAGAAAAATGACACATCCAGTAAGTGTGCTAGGTTTTGAACTTGCTGATTTGTCAAGTGAATGTATGAGAAATTGATGCACAGCAGATGCCCAATCATACTTATTCATTTCCTCAATATCGTCGATGTATTTCAACCAAAATTCTCCAAGGGTGAAGTTTGAGTTGGAGAAAAACAACGTGTTCAAGAAGTGGATACACACAATTTTAACAAAATCAGCAATTCTTCATCTGTCTCCAATTCAACTGATTTCTTCAAACCATTCAATATTTCTGACTTTCCTATTCTTTTTGCGAAGTATCGTGCTTGTAATCCAGATTTTTGAGCAGTATTCGGTTCCTTTTTCAGTTCTATTGATTTTAAACCCTCAACCAGGGGTATGCCAAATATTTCACTTATATCTATTGGCATTATTGGAATCCTACTCTTCATACGAAAACTTTTGGTTTTCGTATTGTACAACTCGATAATTGATAAAATATTTTTATCCGTCTTCTTGTGGTCCACTTCTTCTACTTTCTTACTGTAGTAGGCATTGAAAAACTCCCAAAATGGAGTCTTCTTAAGAAGTTCAATATGGCTATTGTTTATTTTATCTTTAATCTGATGCAAATCATGGAGAAAGCTAACAATATTTGACCGATATTGGTTATTCTTCTTTGCAGGACGTTTAGATTTCAATGCCACACTAGAACTAGAACTGGAACAGGATGAAGAACTATCATCAGAACTGCTCTTTTTTTGTTTCTTTTCTCTTCTTGCCTTCATCTTCATCCCCATTATATTGATCTATAAACAAAATTTAAATTACTAACCTATAATGATATGTACAAAAAATAAAATACATGCGAATTAGAATAAAACATAGACTAAAACAATAAAATGCAAGCGTATTTAACAAAAGTACATGCAATATTCTCACAAATAATTTATATAAGTCTCAACAAAATACATGCTAAAGGCGATAATATATATCGTCGGTTTCATGGTATTACCTAACAGAGGTTGTTCGACAAGTCAAAAACCAAGATTCTCTACTACTAACATATTCAGTAAAGAAGTGATACAATAGCTGAATGCTAAAAGCTCCAACATTATTAAAACCCCTTAAGCAATACTGCTCAATTCGTTTAGCTAAATCCTTCGCTTTCGATTCAGTTACTTAAAGCTGTTGCACATCAAAAGTGCAGTAAATGTCTTCATAGTAGTAGTAGAAAACAAGTAACCTTTTAGCTCTATCATTGATGCGAAGGAGAAAATGAATTTCGTCATCATTAGTACTATTGACTGTCAATGTGAAAGGTTTTGTATTGTTAAGATCTTCGAACGTGCAAGCAGCAGTTTTGTAGTTGAACATGCTTGATCGTATGATTCCTAAACAATAACACAACAATACAAAATAGTACACTCATAATACACATTAGTACATGGATATCGGATTGAACAAATTGAATTTTAAAGTGCGTGTACTTTATGAATTTTTTGTGTGTACTTTCAACAAACTACACGCAAAAAATGAAAAAGTACACGCAATAATACAGATTATTACCTAATAACATATCATTCAAATGCAGCTGGCGCGGACCAAAAACACTCCTAAATATTAACAAAATAATAATACTTCTTACAAACTCATGGAATATCATTCAAATGCCGATGGCGCGGACCAAAATAACATAGGATTGATCAAATATGGATTTGAAATAAATATTTTATAGAGTACACGTATAAAACATAAAAGTACACGCATAATGAATTGAGAAATTCAATTTCAATGTGCGTGTACTCTGTGTATTTTGCGTGTACTTTTTGCTAGTACACGCAAAATACACATAGTACACGCAACACAGGGCTTGTACATGTACATATTCCAATCGTGTATATATTCCTAGTCCTTGATAAATCCTCGATAAATGATGTATATAGGAGGAAAAGTACAATGATGAAATACATATATCTAACATGAAAAAAGTGTGTTTTGCAATTAAAATGAGGGAAACAAATATATGATAAAATACATATCATGAAGAAGAAGAATGTAATTTCATCAGTCCATGTGTCTACAAATTTATACATGTTAGAAAACAAAATACACAATGACAAAAAGGTGATAAGAGAATGTATACATACTTGTTAGTGGTGTTTGGAAGAATTTGATTTAGAATGTAAAATGTAGAACTTCAACGATTAGGGTTTGATCGAAGAGAGCTAGGGTTTTGATCGAAGAGAGTTAGGGTTTTGAGCGAACAGAGTTTTTAGAGCTTCGATCAGGAGTATTTATATGTTGTTGTTGACCAAAATTTGATTGAGAAATAGATTCGTTTCGGGGTTTGGATCGAAGATATGGTACGATTAAGGTTTTGATTCAAGAGATAATACAGTGTTTTTGGCCCTTCGATTTCTGAATAGTGCGTGTTTGTTTTAATTTCGGGGTATTTATATGTTGGACCTAATCGTTTAAAATTTGTTGGGCCTGTTTTTTTTGTCCAAAATTGTCAGTCCAAGGACTAGACCGTAAAAGCCCCAATTTTATTTATTTTACTATACACAAACACGACCCAATCAAAAAGAGATACACGTAGCACGAAATTTTTATATTTCATTTAATACGGACACAACTCAAATAAAAGCGACACGAATTGTTTTTTACTAAACACGAAAACAACTATATAAAAACACGACACGACATGAAATCTTATATATTTTTAATAATACAAACACAAATCATGTCGTGTAACTTTTATTTAAGTGAAAAAGATGTCTAGTTGTATTGTATTTTTTTATTTGGGTGGTGTACATGTTAAGTAAAAAAAACTAGATTAGATAAATAAAAATTTTAATTTAGTTTTGGAAGGGTCAAATTTTGCTAGGCTCAGTATAAAAAATGAAAGTAAATATTTTACAAATAAATTTATAAGGATAAAGCGTTTTAAAGTTTTATTTTGATTAAAAAAGTAATAGTGAAATATTAGTTGTGCTTACAAATTTAAAATATATAAAAAAGTGGCTTAAAATGTTTTTAAGTTGCATTTGAATTGTAGTGAACTAAGGGTGTTCAGATAAAATGATATATGGGCTATATATTGGAAGGCATGACTTTAGTGGGTTTAGGATAGAGTATCCCCGTGAAGAAGGGTAATTATGTCTAATTATTTATTATAGAAAAAGATTGGATTGCTAGAGGTTTTCGTTCGAGCGCATTTAGCGCTACCCTATTTTAGATATGAAGTAGTGTGAATGCGCATGTCCATAAAAAGTGAAATCTTTTTTTTTTAAATTTTTTTTGCTTTACTCCCTCCACAATAATGTTTTTGACATTAAGGGTTCATTTGGGTCGCAATGAAATAATTTTAATCGCGATGAAAATTAAAATGGTGAAATATTTTTTACATAATTAAAATTAAATTTTTATTGGGTTGACATTGTGAATAAGTGCACACACACCCTATAATTATGAAACTTTAAACCAGAATAGGAAAAAAAAATTAACTCTAAATACGTGAAAACGTATTTCACCATATTACTTTTCACCGCGTTGAAACATATTTTATCCCAAACCAAACGGATCCTGAAGGATAACATTAGTTTATATCCAAATTTTTAGGGCATCTCCAGGGGAACAATGTAAAAAGATGGGTATTTAGACATTTAACTTTACATTAACAATGTGAAAAATACAGTGGGCGAGTGTAAAAAAGATACATTTTTAATCCTGGGCATGAGACATTATCCCGCCCCGTCCCTGGGGCCAGCTCAAACATAGCTATTCATGTCTGTTGGAGGGAATAAATGATTTTCTTTTTCATAAAAAGCTGAGCATGTAACAATGTTGCGCCCACAATGGTTGGGCGGGTAACAGTTTACCACCCGGGTCGTGGGCGCCATTTGCACAATGTCTATTCGGTATATAAATTTTAACACGTCGCTTCATTGTTTAACAGTGAAATGTGCATTGTTTCTTACCCACTGTGGGTTGAAACAATGTGTAACTACACATTTACATCGCCTATTGGAGATGGCCTTAGTAATGTATAAATTAAATTTTCTTAACATTTTTTTTCTTTCTTATGAACAATTCTAATTTGTACGTGAAATTTCATATTGTATACACGATTTTTTTATAATCTACGCGTTTAAGTTTGTGCATACCCAATTTATAAGGTATAAAATATAAATTAAATTGAGGAACCTTACTGCCCAAAAAAATATAATTAGAAAAGAGTAAAAACAAAAAAGGGGCGAACATGCATTTGGTCCAGGATTATCTTTTTTTTAGCATCTGATCCTATGTATATGTCACTTAGTTGTAGGTCTCATTTATTCCAAGTCAAATAGAACGTGGGAAACAGGTAAGAGTTATTTTGACAGTAATACCTCTGTTAGAAGCGATATTTTAACAGTCATTAAAAGAATTAATTTGTAATTTTTCTATACGCTTACAAAAGATGAGCAGTTATAGGACTTTGGCCAAAAAAGAATTAAAAGTAGGATCGTAGCCATCAGAAACATGGTTGACTAGGACTAATCACACAATATCTAAAAAACAAACATCCGCAAGTGACTAAAAGAAAAGCTTCCTTCTTTTTTTTTTGGTAGGAGGAAGATTACAAATGTTGAGCTATGATATTTACGTCGTACATTAATAAAGTACAATGAAATGACAAAATCAATAATCTAATATATAAATATAAAAACATCATTTTTATATTTATATACTAGATATATTAGATTGTCAACTTTTTTAATAGAATCAGTGTTATTTTTAAACTAAAATTGCAAGAAACTCCTCTCTTAAATTATAATCGATTTGTCCAATTATTTTTTTTACTTCATTCTAGAACTCATGAACAATATAAAAAACGAATATACATGTGTGACTAGAAACTCTAAGGTGCATTCCTTTAGTTTTTCCTTTGAAGGATTTTTTAATCATTTAACTATTAGACATTATATATATATGTTCTCATGCATACCGCTTACGCGAACCATTTTTTATTAAAATAATAAAAAAAAAATTTGAATTCATTTTTTTTGTGGTATTTAAACATTTCAGGGAACCCAACAAAAACAAATCCGCTCAAAACAATTTCTTTTGCTATTTTAAAAAAACTGGTCAAACTATTTCAGTTTTTAACAGCTTAAAAATTCACACAGTTTGACCATTTTTTTTTAAATAAAAAAAAATTGTGGGGTCCCTTGAAATGTTTAAAAATCAACTCAAAAATATTTTTTACTATTATAAAAAAATATTAAAAAATATTCCACATTGGTGGACCACATATGTGGTATGTATGAAAGATTTTCTCTCTCTCTCTCTCTCTCTCTCTATATATATATATATATATATATATATATATATTATATATATATATATTGTTAGAGATTTTTAAAATAAGTGAGTAAAAGTGGTGTGTGAAAGCTTGTCCCACATTGGAAAATGAAAAAAGCTAAGTGTCCCACATTAGAAAAATATAAAAATGTGTGCACTTAATAAGTAGAAACGCAAGATGAAGAGTTACTTTATCAAGCATTTAAGAGGACTATTCAAGAGAGCTCTAATACGGTGCGAAGCACCATACACACACACACGCGTGTACGCGTGCGGGGCAGTTGGATGTAGAGGCGTTAATGGCATACTTTGCACTTCGCGTGTTCGTAGTGGTAGCGGGTTGCCGAGATTCTTTCGGATCGAATCGCGATAGCTTGGGCGCGGTCACTTTTTGGTTGGTCCATGTAAAACCGATTTGGTTTAATTGTACGTGTTTTTAAATGACTTATAACTGTTATTAATTAACAGTCATACCATTTCAAAATTAATTAAGACTATTAATTCAACAGTCATGACTCTTGAAAACAAAGCCTTTCATTCATTATAAATAAAGGCTGCCTAATTCGAAATTGCACATAATCATGAAAATTTCAGTTTCAGATTGCCAACCCCTGCAATTACTCACTAATAATTTTCAGGAGATACAAAATTATCTTATTCTGTTTTGTGCACAAAAATAGAATAAGAACTTGAAGTTGTCTGTTCTTTGCTGCTACATCCAAGGACTGTCTTCAAATATATAATTTGCAGACAGTGCAATTGCTTCATTGTATCTTGAGTACAGATTTTCGGATTCCCGTTTGTATTCCAAATTATCTTGGTGGGGAAAATAGTGTATTTAGGAAAGTGACATCACGCATTAAAGTTTTAGAATTATTTTCAAGATAAATAGTGTTGTATTATGAAGTTTATATTATTGTATTGAAGTTTACATTATTGTTATAAATAGAAGAGTTCCATTTTCGCCTTTGCATACATCTTTTCCAACAATCTAAATACACAGTATCACCAGAAATGTAAGACTATTCCAAATCACTTCGACAAATAACATAAGGTTTTGTCAAATTGGACCGTTTTGACGGTGGTAATTTTTTGCGTTGACAGAAAAAGGTTCACTTTCTTCTAACAACATTGAAGACTGTATACGTCTTGTCACAGTCGAAACCAAATGAAGAAGAAAATGAAATCGTGGAACAGACGAGGAAACGAACAAAATTGGAGACTGGAGATTACTTATGCCGTGGTCACATTCTCAATGCACTTGATGATATTTTGTTCGACTTGTACTAAAATGTTGGGACTGCAAAAGACTTATGGGACAGATTGGAGACAAAATATCTTACGAAAGACGATACAAGTAAGAAGTACCTTATCGGTTAGTTTTTAAGTTTCAAAATGCATGATAATAGGCCCGTGCTGGAACAATTTCATGACATCCAACGCATCTTAAAACATTGCAAACTTAAAAATTTAAATATGGATGATAATGTAATTGTACTTTCCATAATTGAAAAACTTCCTCCTTTATGGAAGATTATAAGAAAGAACTCAAGTACAAAAAGGAAGTTCTTTCACTTGAAGAATTAGAGACTCATTTAAGAATTGAACAAGAGTCTCGAATTCTAGATGGTAAAGAGGAACGGGAAAATTCAGTTTCTAAGGTCCATATGGTGGAGGAAGGAAAGGAGCAAAAATTTCGCAATTATGGAAAGAGTAACAAGTGAAAGAATTTTTCAAACAATTGTAAAGAAAACAAAAAGAAGAAAGGAAACTGTTTTCATTGAAATAAACCAGGTCACTTCAAGAAGGATTGTCGTGAGTTCAAGAAATTAAAAGAAAAAGAAGGATCATCAGACACAAAGAAAAAAATTATTGCTATGATATCCGAGGCTAATATGCTAGGAGAAGATAACTCTTGGTGGATTGATTGTGGTTCCACAAGGCATGTATGTAAGGACAAGAGACTATTTTCTGCCTATGAAACTGTGGAAGGAGATGTTCTCTATATGGGAAATTTTTCAAGTGCTACGGTTAAAGGCAAAAGGACAGTGGATCTGGAATTCACTTTCGAAAAAAATCCTTAGTCTCACTAATATTTTTCATGTTCCTAATGTTAGAAAAAAATTTAGTTCCTGGAAGTATTCTTAACAAGTTTGGCTTTAAACTTGTATTTGAGTCAGAAAAAATTATCCTGACTAAAAATGGTACCTTTGTTGCAAAGGTTATTTGTACGAGGGCATGTTTATGTTTGACATCAATGAAAAAGATTCTTCTGCTTATATCGTTGATTGTCTTTCATTAAGGCGTAATCGCTTAGGACATGTTAATACAAAGAAAGTGCATTTCATGGTTAATTTAAATTTAATTCTTAGATATGAGAATGACAAGAATGAAAAATTTAAAACATGCATGCAAACAAAAATAACAATATTACCTTTTCCAAAAATAAAAAAAACTACATCTTTGTTGCAATTAGTACATAATGATGTTTGTTATTTGCATGGAATACTTACTAGAGGTGGTAGTACATATTTTGCTACATTTATCATTGACTTTTCAAAATATTGTTACATATATCTTTTAGACTCTAAGGATGATGTGCTTAATAGATTTAAGACATATAAAATGGAAGTTGAAAATCAATGTGATACTAAAATCAAATGTTTTAGATCTGACAGAGGTGGTGAATATCACTTTCCTCAATTTTGTGAAGATATGGATATTATACATGAAATTACTAAACCTTATACACCACAACAAAATGGAGTACCAGAAAGAAGAAATAAAACACTAACTGAAATGGTTAACATAATGCTTTCTTATTCTGGTTTAAATAAAGGGTTTTGGGTAGAAGCACTTTTAACTCCGTATCATATTCTGAATAGAATACCTGTTAAAGATAATAAGAAAACTCCTTATGAATTATGAAAGAATAAAAAGCCTAATTTATGTTATCTTAAAGTTTGGGGTTGTAGAGCTATTGTAAGACTACCAGAAACTAAGAGAAAGAAGTTAGGAAGTAAAGGTGTTGAGTGTATTTTTATAGGTTATGCACGAAATACTAAAGCCTATAGATTTATGGTTAGTTAACCTAATGATTCTGTTGAGGTAAATACTATAATTGAATCTAGAGATGCATTTTTATATGAACAAAGGTTTTCTTCTATTTCTAGAATAAATAAAGAAAAAGAAGTAAATACTCCTTCATAATTAAATGATACACCACGAGTAGAACAAGAAGAGATTAGAAAAAGTAAAAGACCAAGAAAAGAAAAGTGCTTTGGTCCTGACTTTGTAGTCTATCTTGTTGAAGGAACTAGAGACACACCTTTTAATCAATTTTCTTTGACTTTTAGTGTTGAAACAGATCCACAAACTTATAATGAGGCAATTAAGTCGTAGATTTAGCATTTTGGAAAGAAGACATAAATGATGAAATGGATTCAATTGTGGGAAATAAAACTTGAAAGTTAGTAGACTTACCTCCAGGATCTAAACCCATCAAGTGTAGATGGATTTTTAAAAGTAAAATGAAAATAGATGGAATAATTGATAAACTTAAGGCAAGATTGGTTGCTAAAGGTTTTACATAAAAAGAGGGAATTGCTTATTTTGATACCAATGAACCAGTTGCTAGAACTTCTACTATTAGAGTTTTAATTGCATTAGCATTTATATATAATTTTGAAATTCATCAAATGGATGTGAAAACTGCCTTTTTAAATGGTGACTTAGAAGAAGAAATTTACATGGAACAACCTGAAGGATTTGTTATGCGTGGACAAGAACATAAAGTATACAAACTTATTAAGTCCTTATACGGCCTAAAATAAACACCTAAACGGTGGTATGAAAAATATGATAAAGTCATTATTTCTTATGGTTTTAAAATTCATGAATCTGATAAGTGTGTTTATAGTAAATTTGCTAATGTCAAAGGTGTGATCATTTGTTTATATGTAGATGACATGTTAATTCTTGGTACTGATTTAGAAAGTATTAATAATACAAATAGTTTTCTGTCTTCTAAATTTGATATGAAAGACATGGGTGTAGATGATGTAATATTAGGAATGAGAATAATAAGGAAAGATACAAATAAAATTATCACTCAATATCATTATGTTGAGAAAATTTTAAAGAAATTTAATCAGTTTGATTGCACACCTAAGTGCACCTTTTGAACCAAAGCTAAAGATGATCCCTAATACTGGTAAAGCTATTTCACAATTGGAATATGCAAGAGTAATTGGTAGTTTAATGTATGCCATGACATGTACTCGAGTTGTATTGCAGATGTTGTTGGTAAATTAAGTAGATGTACTAGTAATCAAAGTTTATTGCATTGGCATGCTGTTAATAGAACATTAAAATATTTAAAGGGAACTATGGACTATGGTATATAATATAGTGGATATCCTTCAGTATTATAAGGGTTTTCTGATGCTAGTTGGATAACTGAGCGGGAGGATCATTCCTCAACAAGTGGGTGGATTTTCACTCTTAGTGGAGGAGATGTTTCTTGGGGATAAAAGAAATAGACTTGTATAACTGACTCTAAAATGGATGTTGAGTCTTTAGCATGAGTTGCAACTAGTAAAGAGGCAGAATGGTTAAGGAATTTGTTAATTGAAATTCTAGTTTGGCCAAAACCAATGCCTCTAATATCTATACATTATGATAATGAGTCTACACTTTCTAGATCTTATTGTAAAGTATATAATGGAAAATCTAGACATATTGGTCTGATACATAGTTATGTCAAACAAATGATTATAGATAGTGTAATCACAGTGGATTATGTAAAATCAAGGTTAAATTTAGCTGATCCAGTTACAAAAGGTCTTGTAAGAGGACTAGTGTCAAAGATCTCAATGGGGACGGGACTAAAGCCCATTAACAATAATCACTCTTGATGGAAACTCAACTTGATACTTGAAATATTCAAGTCTTAAGTTCAATGATTAAAGTACATCATATGATGTGATTGAGCACTACAAAATCAAACATCCCAAAGATAAGTGCTTAGTACAAGTAATGAATAATGAATAAGGATGAGTTTTATCTTAATAGACTTACGGCGTTTTGGTTACATAGACACATATAATAGTCTACCTATATGCTTGTGGAAGTGGTGCCGCTTCCTATGAGAATTGGGCTTGACTCTAAAGAACGCATGAAATCAAGGTACAAACACAAGGCCTAATATATGTGTCGGCTTATATGGATAATTAGTAACTAAAAGATTTGTGTGTGTAGACAAGTCTGGCTTATCAATAGAGTTGATAGTTCAAAGATATGTTTACTATACTTTCATGGTTAGCCTTGACGAATCTTCACAGTGTATCGATTATAGTAGTGAGACACCAATACTTATACACAGTCTTATAGGCAATCAAAGATTTACAAAACTTATTTTTAAAATGGCGGAGGAATGTTGGTGATTTTTAAAATAAGAGAGTAAAAGTGGTGTGTGAATGCTTGTCCCACATTGGAAGTGTGTGCAGAAAAGTGGGAAACAAACCCAATATAAAAGGGGTAGTGTCCCACATTGGAAAATGAACAAAGCTAAGTGAAACCCACTAAGCTTTAAAAGAAGTAGGCAACCTTTGTGTCCCACATTGAAAAGATATAAAAATGTGTGCACTTAATAAGTAAAAATGGAAGATGAAGATTTACTTCATCAAGAATTTAAGAGGGCTATTCAAGAGAGCAATAATACAGTGCGAAGCACTATACACATGCATACGCGAGGGCGCGGGCGAGATAGTGGGCTGTAGTGGCGCTAGTGGTTCACTTTGCTTTTCACGTGTCTGCAGTGGTAGGGGGTTATCGGGATTCATTCGGATCAGATCACTGTAGCTCGGGCGAGATCCCTTTTTGGTTGGTCCATGTAAAACTGGTTCGGTTTAATTTTAGCTGTTTGTAAATGGCTTATGACTGTTGGTAATTAACACTCATTCCATTTTAGAATTAATTAAGACTGTTCATTCAATAGTCACGACTCTTGAGGACAAAGCCTTTCATTCACTATAAATAAAGGTTGCCTAATTCGAAATTCCACATAATCAAGAAAAATCCAGTTTAAGATTGCCAACCCCTGAAATTACTCACTTACAATTTTCAGGAGATACAAAATTATCTTATTCTGTTTTGTGCACATAAATAGAATAAGAACTTAAAGTTGTATGTTCTTCGCTGCTACATCCAAGGGATGTTTTCAAATATTCAATTTGTAGATAGTGAAATTACCTTATTGTATCTTGAGGACGAATTTACGAATTCCCATTTGTATACCGAATTATCTTTGTAGGGAAAATACTGTATTTAGGAAAGTGACATCATGCCTTGAAGTTTCAGAATTATTTTGAAGATAAATAGAGTTGTATTCAGAAGTGTATATTATTGTATTGAAGTTGATATTATTGTTATAAATAGAAGAGTTCCATTTCTGCCTTTGCATACATCTTTTCCAACAATCTAATAAAGTATCACCAGAAATGGCAGACTTCCAAATCATTTCGACAAATAACATAAGGTTTTGTAAAATTGGACCGTTTTGACGGTGGTAATTTTCTGCGTTGGTAGAAAAAAGTTCACTTTCTTCTAACAACATTGAAGATTTTGTACGTCTTGTCACAATAGAAACCAAATGAAGAAGAAAATGAAACCGTGGAACAGACGAGGCAATGCACAAAATAGGAGACCGACGATTACTTATGTCGTTGTCACATTCTCAATGCACTTGCTAATATTTTGTTCGACTTGAACCAAAATGTTGGGACTGCAAAAGACTTATGGGACAGATTGGAGACAAAATATCTTACAGAAGACGCTACTGAAACACCCTAAATCTTTGACTTACTTGAGTCTATATTATTTTGGCATTTCAACTAATTTGGATATTGTGTCAAAACATATTTTTAGTACGAACCTTCTCCTTGGTACATCAAACAACGTTACAGGACGAATCAACATGCCTCGACTCAAATTGAACGACATATCCGAGTAAAGGTATTCACGTGTGGATGCACATTTTCACTTGACACTTCAGACACACATGCATATATTAATTGAGATTATGTGATTGTTTGTCTAAAAGTAAAATTACATTATTTTTGCTTAAAATAAGTTTTTGAATAAAATTGGTATAAGACTTGTTTAAAATGAATTTCTTAGTTTTAAAATCATTTTCGGAATTTGTTGATAAAAATAATTTTTCATTTTGAAAAATAATTTTCAAAAATCAATTATCTGTTAAAATAATTTTTTTAACAATTCATATGGTTGTAAGTCTTTATGTATGCGTGGCTTCTGATGATTTAGTTTTGAAATATAAAGATTTGACCTGTTACTTTTGTGGTAACAATATCTTATGTTAGCCTAAGGATTATACCCATTTAGTTAGGTTACTTAGAGATCTTGGCCATATCTTTTGGTTGTCTACGATTAGACCTATTGAGAAGCCTTAGAGAAGCCACCTGCTATGACTTTCATCCTTTTGTGAATCTTTAGACTGTTTCGGCTATATACCCGTAGGTAATGTTAGTTGACCAAGGTTTAAACAGTAGTTGAAGACTAGGAATACTTCTAGCCTTAGAGATTTCGGTCCTATAATTGGTTGTACATATATTGACTCATGCATGAGATTTAGACATCTGCCAGTGTATATTAGGATTCGTACAGTTAGAAGCCTTTAAACCTTAGTTGATTGCCAATACATGTTAGTAGGAACTTGTTTTGACCGAGAGTATAGCTGTTGGCCTATAATGTTTTAGAGCTTAAGACTATAGCCAGTACCTTGAAGCTTTTGGCCATACCATGCCTTACCTAATTTATTTGGCCGTATATAATTATCTGTGACCGTGTTAGATTTTCCCAACTGTTAAAGATATGGATTGATTTTAATCAGCTCCTAGATTTTTGATAACAGCTTTAGGGTTGTACCCACTTGCACAGTTACATTTTTTTAACTATGAGTTATATATTAGATCTCATTGGTTTATTTGGAGTATATGCGAGTTGTCCTAAATATATACGTTGAGAGTTTGTTACACTAAAACCCTATACCACCTTGTTTATATTTGTTAGTGGTTTTAGGTTCTTGAGATGTTTATAACAGACTTAGTTTGTTAAGTTATTAATAATCTGTTAATTAGTTTTAACTCGAATTAATCACAACCCTGAGATTAAAACTTTTGATCTGAACCCTTGATTTTAGAGTTCCTAGAATATTGTTTTCTCACCTATATAAACCTCATTTGAAGAGTTTATTGGAGTTAGATTGGTTAGATATTCAGAACATATTTTCTAGAGTGAGAAACATAAAAAGGGTTAGAATTTGTAGAGAGAAAAATATAGATAATTAGAGAGAATATCTAAGAGAGAGAGAGATTGAACGTTATATTACATTGTGTTTATTTCTACTTCATCTCTTTTCTGTTTTTGTTTTTGATGCTCAATGATCTTGCACATCATCTCATATTTTAGAGACTAAAATATTGTGTTATTGTAGAGAGAATTTATGTGCTTTTATGATGAAATAATTTTTTACAAAAACTAGAATTCCTCAGATTTTTAGATCCGAATTTTATTGAAAATTTTTATGATCTAAATATTCTGATTTTTATTTTAGATGTTATATGGTGTTTAAATAAGAATTTCTCCGGATCTTGCATGATTATTGAAAATCTTTTAAAGATATGTTTTCTCATATTTGTGAAATTATTTGTATAACACTTTCCTCATAAAATTGGATTTTATATTTTTGAGAGACTGAGAACACATTTTTTTAATGATTGAATGATCTTGTTGTGTCTCCATGATAAGTGTTGTATGTATTTCTTAGAAAGAATGTTTATAAGATTTTTGATTGAAAATGTATTTTTCTTAAGTTTTTATAGAAAACTTATTTTCTTGATTACAAATGTTTTTTTGTTAAGTTTTTGAAGAAAACTTATATGCTTGAGATTTGAATTCAGTTCTTACATGGTTTGTATTTAGAACATATTCACTTACACGTTTTGCACAACTAGTATGTTGTTGAGAGATCAGTTTTGACTGAGTTGGAATTCGCTAAAAGGAGTGGAGTTAGGAAGTTGAGAGAACAACTACAACATCAGAGCCTTGGGAGAAGTCAGAATAATCCAGAGAAGTTGATAAAAATTATGTACTTAGAATAGGTCTGTTTGTGTGTTTAGTTTGTTATATAGCTTGTAACCTACATTATTTTTTTGTGGAATTTTTGTTTTGTGGCGTAGAGGTCACCGTGGATATTTTCCCTAGTTGGGTTTTTTACCACGTAAAAAAATCATACATGTTATTCTTCTTTTCCTCATCTTATTCTTTGTATGATTTAGAATTAAAATTGTTACATGTTTTAATTACTTGAGTTAGAATAATTAATTATATTTGATATATTGAATTGTAGCGTAGTAAATCATATTTAATTGATTTTAATTTCCGCGTGTATTAAAATCTGATTAATTGAATAACAAAGTTTTTCTTGATTTGATTAGATATATGTTATTAGAAAAAATTGCATGAAATCTAATAATGTTAATTTGCGCATATGGCATTATTTCATGGGTGTATTAGGGAATTTCATCTACAAGTAAGAAGTTCCTTATTGGTCAGTTTTTAAGTTTTAAAATGCATGATGATAGACCTGTGCTAAAACAATTTCATGACATCCAACGCATCTTAAATCATTGCAAACTTAAAAATTTAAATATGTATGTGTGACAACCCGCTCACCAAAATAAGGGGTGGCCAGCCCAATACTCCAATATAACGGAATCATGGATGGAATCATTCTCAGCATCATAACAAAAATATAGAGTATCCAGGATAACCACCCAATATTTCAGAAAAACGGGTTGCCAAAAATTTTGATTTGAAAGTAATTAAATGAAAACAAACAACCCAATTCCTGAAAGATAAGGGAAACCCCAAGACATATATAAATAATACAACAAGAATACAATAAAGAGACCGAATATGTAACCGGTCACTTAAACTGATACACCAATAATACACAAGTACAATAAGTTACTTATTACATTACATTAGACATTTACAAAAGCTTGGGCCTCTCGCCCGAATAAAAGACTCGATCTTAGCTAGAATGAAAATGAAAGCGTCTATACCAAATGTATCCCGTAACACCCGCAATGCATCACGGCTCGTCGAAAACATCGGAGTAGGAATTCAAATCAGGCATCCTTGCAGCGGAGTACCTGAGCAGAGACAAGAAGAATATGCAACAGGAAAATGTAACCGGTCAGGACCCGGTTCTATATGATTACCAGATGAATAAAGAGTATGACAGTTATGTAATATGAACCGTGAAGAAAGAGAAATAAGAAGCTACCTATACAATTTTAAACATAAGCTAAGAAAAATAAGAAGCATTAAACTAAAGACTTCACCAAAGGTGCCAATAATTTCATATATCTTTTCCTTAGCAGGAAATATATTTATAAACACAATATTTTGCTCTTTAAGGCAATTTATCTCAATTTTACCTTTTATAAAAATCCTTTCCTTATCATGAAAATAATCATTTTCAAATGCTCTTTGTGGCATTTATATGTGCTCTTTGTGGCACTCCATCATGCTCTATATGGCATATCAAAATACATCAAGTCCCACTTGATTATGAACTGTTATAATTATATACATATAACGAGTTCTAAGACCGCCCGTCCGGGTTTCCCCACTGAGCGCCCCCCTAAATGACCATCATCTTCCAGGGCCTCCAAGACAACCTGGGATCCTATCGAAACGTCGGGAAGCGGCCATGAGCCTGCGTGGTAGCCAAGACCACACCTGGAATCTCCCTACCCCCGCAGAAAAATAACCATAAGCGCTCCCATGGCCTAGGACTATATCCACCCTGCATTCATTAGCCAGGGGGCTTCACCTATCGTGCGGACTTCCCTTAAGATGGTATTTAGAGAGGTGTGTAACATCCATTTTAATTATCATTAACAAAATCAAGTAAATCATTATTTACCGGTTTCATGATTAAGTAAATTATCATTTACCAAAAATCAGTACCATTTCCCTTGCATTTCCATGTTTCATTTTATTCGAAACCATTACTATTTACTTTTAGAAACAGATAGAACTTATTATCCGGAGCCATACAATAAATTATATCATTACTACAACCTCAAAAGGAGTAAGCAATTTCTTAATTAACTCCAAACATTTTAGGGTATTCATTTTAGAGCCCCAATATCATCATACCTCGAAGGAATAAATAAACTCTCCATTTATTCTCCCAACATACTTTTATGGTGATAATGTAAACCACCAAGGTTAACATAACTCAATTTGAGCTTCTAGAATCTCTCAACATTCTTTTGGGGGTGATAGTACGAACCATCAAAACTAGTATAGCTTAATTAAGCTCCTAAGGTCTCCCGAACATAACACTACATCTCCTAGTCTTATAATAATTAACTAGAAGAAAAGAATGCCTTATCATTAATAGGCCTAACCTCGAAAAATCCCCACATAACCCATTCCTAATGTAGGGTAGACATCTAACTCATCTCACACTCTAGGACTCTAAGTTTACTTCATTCAAGAAGGTTCCTAGTCCCTATTTTTAAATAAAAGGATTAAAATTGAGTTATAAAAATTAACTCAAAAACAGCAGGAAAACGAATCGATTCGCCCAAGGGCCGAATCGATTCGCCCTAGCGAATCGATTCGCCCAGAAAGCGAATCGGTTCAGACAACTAAACCAACCTTCTGCAATTGACCGAATCGATTCGGCCTCAATCCCGAATCGATTCGGGTTATGCAGGCCTGCCAATTTCCCTTAGTGAATCGATTCGCCCAAAGGGCCGAATCGATTCGGACCTGCAAATTTGCCAAAAATGGCTACGAAGGGTTATAAACCCTAATTTCTCCAAACCCCAAATCTCTTCCATCTTACACACAACCAACAATATTTATCTACCCAAAGTGTATCCTACACGATTTAAAACCATTTTAGTCCACAATTTCATCATCAAAACTAAGATTAGGGCTTAAATTCCATAAATTCCATTTTTGATCTCCAAATGAATTTACATAAATATCATACAAATTATTCAACTTAAATCATATATTAGCAAGTAGAAAACTTGCCTTGATGTAGGGAATATCAGATTTCTTTGAGTAGGAGCATCAATCCATCTTCAATCTTCATTTTCTCTTCTTTCTCCATTCTTTCTCTTCCTCCCTCTTTCTCTCCTTCTCTCTATGTTTTTAAGACATAAAATGAGGGAATGAAATAAGAGGCAAGACCAAAAATAGGGGCTTAACATAATTCTCCCAACTTAAATGGTTAATACCACATTAAAATGACTCGCAAATACGCATATAAGCTGAAACCAGGTAAAAGTGCCCGAAACACAAAAATACAATATGGCACTTATTTTGACTGTCTCGCACCTTCCGAGACTAACTACACCATCTAAACTGGCATCCGGAAATTTATAAATTATTTCGAGTTCCAAAAAATCATTTTAACTAAAAGGCCATTTAAATTACATGACACTACAGACATGCAACCTGATGTTATTTACTTTCACATGCAGTAAATATGCATCAATCTAGCAAATATTAACTTTCAATTCATTAAATTAATATTCACTCCAGTCCCCACATTTTATATAATTACCTTATGCGGTAAAATTAGTATAAAATGAGCCTCCCAGAATCGAGGGTTGTTACATACTCCCCCCCTTAAGAGGGAATTTTGCCCCCAAAATTCGGGCATACCCAAATCCGATAAGGGTATACTACTCTAAACTAGGATTCTAACATCCTAAACAAACTCCTCGTTATCGCAACGTCCCAGATGGACTCGGACTAAGGTCGACCCTGTCGATCTCAGTCAATCATCATTTGTTCTCTAGTCTAGTAGCACAAGGCGCTCTTCGCTAACCATCGATTCTAGCTTCCTATGGAGGTACATGATGTCCACATGACTCGGCACAATTAGCCAAATCTTCAGAATTAAGTTACATCTCACCTCGGGGCATCCATACCGGCTCTAAGTGGCTTAGCCCCAACGCTACTCAGCTATCCCCCGCATCGACGTATCTCATCAAGGCGTGTAGCTTAAAAGCCAAATCTCTAAAGAAATGTTCCGAGACAACTCCAAGTCCAAGGAACATATTACCCATTGGTTCCATCCAACGAGTATACGAATTACTCAACCGACCACGCTAGGCCACTCACAATACCATGCCTTAGGAAATGATCCATAAGGCCACTCCAAAACCTAATAGTTGCACGAAAATCTCCATCCATACCATTACTGCTCCCATCTGCTATGTATACTAAGGCGCACGTTAGTAATGTGCCTTTCGGCATAAGTAAATTTCCTCCCTTTCATCCATCCACTTTAGGGTGGTAGGATATACGCCATTTCCATATGGTTCCCAGTACTTCGCGGAAACTTTTGCCAAACCTTCGACACGAATATATAGTCTCGGTCCATCCTATTATAATAGGTACCTCCCACGGTTCTACCATTCCCCATCGAGAATGGGGTGTACTCTTCTACATGTAGTCCGTCCATAATGGGCGGAAAAGCAACAATTGGGTCGACGGTCACCAATTTTCCCAATTGGGATCATGACCAGTTCGATGCCGGTAGTTCCATGCAAACGTCTATGAATACCCCTCTTCATTCCACCACTACTCTCTTTACACGAGTAGGTGAAATTGTCAATCACAGATCGAAATGCTCTCTCTAGAGAGTCTTCTGAGTCATACTCACTCTACTTGGCCTTCCATGCCATAACCATTTTCCTTGACGAGTTCTCTACTCGACACGTCCACTAGCCCAATCGCATTTCCTTAGCGAATGGGAAAATATCCAATCACTAGTTCTTTTGAACTCCGAGCACCAACTCGATTTCTCCCACAACATATTGCAACAACTTGTTGCTTACGAGAAGGATCAAATTTCCTGCCCAGGAAGTAGTGCCTTATCTATTTAAGGTGATCACTACCACGATGAATCTTAATTCAAGCACGGGATATTACTTTCCACGGGTTTAAGCTTGTGCGACGCATAAACAGTGAGTCTATGCCCTAGCATTATTACTCCCCAATCCTGGCAGAACTTACTCATTAAACTCACTCTCGAGCTTACAATCATGGCTCAGGAGTGAGGATCCACCCGTCCTTATTAACTCCCCGGAACTGAAGTTACCAACGTAACCTTTTCTCTAAGAAATGCCTCATCTCTTTCGGCCGAACCTACCAAACCTCTCGAGACCCCATAATCTCGTTCCTAAAGGATCTAATCTCTTATAGAGTTAACCCACAACTTATTAGTGGTCAACTCCCTAACGCTTTCCTAAACTAACACCACCTACCCTCAAGGTCTTACATCCTAAAAATCCTAAGGTCTATCTATATATCCTACCTAAATCGTAAGCATATAATACTAAATATATCCCCAGTGCCCAAGACCTTACTCAATTTCTGACATTTGCTCGGGTTCATGCGTGGGACGTCTCGCCGAAGCGAAATCCAGACAAGGAACCCTCCCGTTACACTACTACCTTGCATTGTCGGTCATTAAGATGTGACGGTCTAAGACACATGATCGTAATCGGTACAATTCTACAAATAAGATTTTACTTCTAGACTCACCTTAGCATTCTATATATGAAATAAGAGAAAGGAAATATGGCATCTCTCCACTCCCAACGTCGTTAAGGTTCACGCGTGGAGCGTCCCGCAAAAGCGGAATCCAAACAAGGAACCCCTCCTATGCATTACTACTTAACTTTGTTGGTCGTGGAGATAAGTCATAGCATCCACACACAATGCAAGTAAACAATAGGACACTCAAACCAAGTAACGCATATGACACATATACATATAAAAATATCATCACTCGCTTCATAACGAGTGAGAAAAGATAGAACTTCCATACCACGGAAGTCATATAATTACCCTTCTATAATAACGTAAATACTACTACAAGCTCAAAATACACACCCGAGTCTATCGTAGAAACAATACTACTAAATCTTATCCTAAAGAACATACACTACCCACCTATAGGGTAGAATTCCCTCCGCCATTTGCCAAGCACTCCGGGTCAATACTAATGGTCCTCAGACTCCATATTCGAGCCTTACACATACCAACATTATCTCCACCAACCAGGCACTTTACTCTTGCTCTTGCTCTTCACTCAACGAAGTTTAAAAATGAGTGGTTCTACACTCCACATCATAGCCGTTATTCCGACTCTGGCTAACAATAATTGCCCATGCAGTCCCTCTTACTTTCTCAGTAAAAGAGGACACGCTCTTGGCCTCCTCTTCCTCACTTTAATGAAACTTCCCCAGGTGGGTGTCCACCGATGGGGTTTCACGATTCTTACTCCATCAGAAGTGTTAACAACACCTATTTTGGAGCCTATCACTTCATGGTGCATGGTCTCGACTCACTAACCGTACAACACCATATCCGCCATTGGTCTTTAACCGAACATTTTATGAACATTCGGGGAATCAACCTTTTCCTCAGTCCAGTTATCTCAGAGAAACTCGCCATGGCAAGTATCCACCGGGCCTCTCTATGGGCCAAACTTCTGGCACCCACGAATATAGTGACCACATTTTCACCACCTCAACACTCTTCTACGGGTGAAGGATTTTTCCTCCATTCTACTACAGGGCACTTCTCCACTTCAATATAACATCGCGTGAATTCTCAAGTTTAGTACCACTTCCTACTTCTTGCGGTACTTGGGAAACTAAATCATCTGAAATTTGTAGTCGTAATAGCGAAATAGAAATTGCTACAAAAAGGGGAGCGGCCTCTAAAGCGGTCCTCATCCCCGACCATAACTTACAGTTCCCCACAAACCTTCCCATAACGCCCTTCTTCTATCGACCTATTATTCTCACACGAGTACGCAAAAGATTTTATAGATTCTACCTCATGGTAGAAGAACGAAATCTTACAAGAGAAATCAATGATCTTAATCCTAAGGCTTTACATCAAATCAAGAGCAACGCTGAAAACTTAAGGCGTCCACACAGATTCCTAAGGACTCTAGAACCTGATGCTCTGATACCATCTGTGACAACCCGCTCACCAAAATAAGGGGTGGCCAGCCCAATACTCCAATATAACGGAATCATGGATGGAATCATTCTCAGCATCATAACAAAAATATAGAGTATCCAGGATAACCACCCAATATTTCAGAAAAACGGGTTGCCAAAAATTTTGATTTGAAAGTAATTAAATGAAAACAAACAACCCAATTCCTGAAAGATAAGGGAAACCCCAAGACATATATAAATAATACAACAAGAATACAATAAAGAGACCGAATATGTAACCGGTCACTTAAACTGATACACCAATAATACACAAGTACAATAAGTTACTTATTACATTACATTAGACATTTACAAAAGCTTGGGCCTCTCGCCCGAATAAAAGACTCGATCTTAGCTAGAATGAAAATGAAAGCGTCTATACCAAATGTATCCCGTAACACCCGTAATGCATCACGGCTTGTCGAAAACATCGGAGTAGGAATTCAAATCAGGCATCCTTGCAGCGGAGTACCCGAGCAGAGACAAGAAGAATATGCAACAGGAAAATGTAACCGGTCAGGGACCGATTCTATATGATTACCAGATGAATAAAGAGTATGACAGTTATGTAATATGAACCGTGAAGAAAGAGAAATAAGAAGCTACCTATACAATTTTAAACATAAGCTAAGAAAAATAAGAAGCATTAAACTAAAGACTTCACCAAAGGTGCCAATAATTTCATATATCTTTTCCTTAGCAGGAAATATATTTATAAACACAATATTTTGCTCTTTAAGGCAATTTATCTCAATTTTACCTTTTATAAAAATCCTTTCCTTATCAGGAAAATAATCATTTTCAAATGCTCTTTGTGGCATTTATATGTGCTCTTTATGGCACTCCATCATGCTCTATATGGCATATCAAAATACATCAAGTCCCATTTGATTATGAACTGTTATAATTATATACATATAACGAGTTCTAAGACCGCCCGTCCGGGTTTCCCCACTGAGCGCGCCCCTAAATGACCATCATCTTCCAGGGCCTCCAAGACAACCTGGGATCCTATCGAAACGTCGGGAAGCGGCCATGAGCCTGCGTGGTAGCCAAGACCACACCTGGAATCTCCCTACCCCCGCAGAAAAATAACCATAAGCGCTCCCATGGCCTAGGACTATATCCACCCTGCATTCATTAGCCAGGGGGCTTCACCTATCGTGCAGACTTCCCTTAAGATGGTATTTAGAGAGGTGTGTAACATCCATTTTAATTATCATTAACAAAATCAAGTAAATCATTATTTACCGGTTTCATGATTAAGTAAATTATCATTTACCAAAAATCAGTACCATTTCCCTTGCATTTCCATGTTTCATTTTATTCGAAACCATTACTATTTACTTTTAGAAACAGATAGAACTTATTATCCGGAGCCATACAATAAATTATATCATTACTACAACCTCAAAAGGAGTAAGCAATTTCTTAATTAACTCCAAACGTTTTAGGGTATTCATTTTAGAGCCCCAATATCATCATACCTCGAAGGAATAAATAAACTCTCCATTTATTCTCCCAACATACTTTTATGGTGATAATGTAAACCACCAAGGTTAACATAACTCAATTTGAGCTTCTAGAATCTCTCAACATTCTTTTGGGGGTGATAGTACGAACCATCAAAACTAGTATAGCTTAATTAAGCTCCTAAGGTCTCCCGAACATAACACTACATCTCCTAGTCTTATAATAATTAACTAGAAGAAAAGAATGCCTTATCATTAATAGGCCTAACCCCGAAAAATCCCCACATAACCCATTCCTAATGTAGGGTAGACATCTAACTCATCTCACACTCTAGGACTCTAAGTTTACTTCATTCAAGAAGGTTCCTAGTCCCTATTTTTAAAGAAAAGGATTAAAATTGAGTTATAAAAATTAACTCAAAAACAGCAGGAAAACGAATCGATTCGCCCAAGGGCCGAATCGATTCGCCCTAGCGAATCGATTCGCCCAGAAAGCGAATCGGTTCGGACAACTAAACCAACCTTCTGCAATTGACCGAATCGATTCGGCCTCAATCCCGAATCGATTCGGGTTATGCAGGCCTGCCAATTTCCCTTAGCGAATCGATTCGCCCAAAGGGCCGAATCGATTCGGACCTGCAAATCGAAGGGTTATAAACCCTAATTTCTCCAAACCCCAAATCTCTTGCATCTTACACACAACCAACAATATTTATCTACCCAAAGTGTATCCTACACGATTTAAAACCATTTTAGTCCACAATTTCATCATCAAAACTAAGATTAGGGCTTAAATTCCATAAATTCCATTTTTGATCTCCAAATGAATTTACATAAATATCATACAAATTATTCAACTTAAATCATATATTAGCAAGTAGAAAACTTGCCTTGATGTAGGGAATATCAGATTTCTTTGAGTAGGAGCATCAATCCATCTTCAATCTTCATTTTCTCTTCTTTCTCCATTCTTTCTCTTCCTCCCTCTTTCTCTCCTTCTCTCTATGTTTTTAAGACATAAAATGAGGGAATGAAATAAGAGGCAAGACCAAAAATCGGGGCTTAACATAATTCTCCCAACTTAAATGGTTAATACCACATTAAAATGACTCGCAAATACGCATATAAGCTGAAACCAGGTAAAAGTGCCCGAAACACAAAAATACAATATGACACTTATTTTGACTGTTTCGCACCTTTCGAGACTAACTACACCATCTAAACTGGCATCCGGAAATTTATAAATTATTTCGAGTTCCAAAAAATCATTTTAACTAAAAGGCCATTTAAAATACATGACACTACAGACATGCAACCTGATGTTATTTACTTTCACATGCAGTAAATATGCATCAATCTAGCAAATATTAACTTTCAATTCATTAAATTAATATTTACTCCAGTCCCCACATTTTATATAATTACCTTATGCGGTAAAATTAGTATAAAATGAGCCTCCCAGAATCGAGGGTTGTTACAGTATGATAATGTAATTAGTTGTGCCATAATTGAAAAACTTCCTCCTTTATGGAAAGATTATAAGAAAGAACTCAATCACAAAAAGGAAGATATTTCACTTGAAGAATTGGAGACTTATTTAAGAATGGAACAAGTTTCTCGAATTCTAGCGGTAAGGAGGAACTGGAAAATTCTATTTCTAAGGTCCATTTGGTGGAGGAAGGAAATGAGCAAAAATTTGGCCATCATGGAAAGAATAACAAGCGGAAGAATTTTTCAAATAATTCTAAAGCAAAGAAAAAGAAGAAAGAAAATTGTTTTCATTGCAATAAACTAGGTCACTTCAAGAAGGATTGTTGTGAGTTTAATAAACTAAAAGAAAAAGGAGGATCATTGGACACAAAGTAAAATTTTGCTATTATGATATCCAAGGCTAATATGCTAGGAGAAACTAACTCTTGGTGGATTGATTCTGGTGCCACAAGGCATGTATGTAAGGACAAGAGCCTATTCGCTGCCTATGAAACTGTGGAAGGAGATGTTCTATATATGGGAAATTCTTCAACTGCTGCGGTTAAAGGGAAATGGACAATGGATCTCGAATTCACTTCCGAAAAAATCCTTAGTCCCACCAATATTTTTCATGTTTTTGTTGTTAAAAAAAAATTAGTTTCTGGAAGTCTTCTTAACAAGTTTGGCTTTAAACTTGTACTTGAGTCAGAAAAAATTATTCTGACTAAAAATTGTACCTTTGTTGGAAAAGGTCATTTGTATGAGGGCTTGTTTCAGCTCAACATCAATGAAAAAGATTCTTCTTCTTATTTTGTTGATTGTGTTTCATTATGGTATAGTCATTTAGGACATGTTAATATAAAGAAAATGCATTGCATGGTGAATTTAAATTTAATTCCTAGATATGAGAATGCCATGAATGAAAAATGTACAATATGCATGCAAACAAAAATAACAAGATTACCTTTTCCAAAAATTAGAGAAAACTACATCTTTGTTGCGATTAGTACATAGTGATGTTTGTGATTTGCATGGAAGACCTACTAAAGGCAGTAGTAAATATTTTGCTACATTTATTGATGATTTTTCAAAATATTGTTACGTATATCTTTAAAACTCTAAGGATGATGAGATTAATATATTTAAGACAAATAAAAATGAAGTTAAAAATCAATGTGATACTAAAATAAGGTGTCTTAGATCTGATAGAGGTGGTGAATATCACTTTTCTCAATTTTGTGAAGATGTGGGAATTATACATGAAGTTACTACACCTTATATACCACAACAAAATAGAGTAGCAGAAAGAAAAAATAGGGTACGCTATGCTTTCTTATTTTAGGTTTAAATAAAGGGTTTTGGGGAGAAGCACTTGTAACTCCATGTCATATTCTGAATAGAATACCTGTTAAAGATAATAAGAAAACTCCTTATAAATTATGGAAGAATAGAAAACCTAATTTAGGTTATCTTAAAGTTTGGGGTTATAGAGATATTGTAAGACCACCTGAAACTAAGAGAAAGAAATTAGGAAGTAAAGGTGATGAGTGTATTTTCATAGGTTATGCACAGCATAGTAAAAGCCTATAGATTTATGGTTAGTCAACCTAATGATTTTGTTGAGGTAAATACTATAATTGAATCTAGAGATGTAATTTTTTATGAACAAAGATTTTCTTCTATTCCTAGATTAAATAATGAAAAAAAAGTAAATACTTCGTCTCAATTAAATCATACACCACCAATAGAATAAGAAGAGATTAGAAAAAGTAAAAGACCTATTAAAGAAAAGAGCTTTGGTCCTGACTTTGTTGTCTATCTTGTTAAAGGAACTAGAGGCACACCTTATAATCAATTTGCTTTGACTCTTAGTGTTGAAATAAATCCACAAACTTATAGTGAAGAAATTAAGTCAATAGATTCAACATTTCGGAAAGAAGCGATAAACGATGAATGTAATACCCTAGTAATTTTATAATGACTTTTAATATGAGATTAATTAAAAGTAAAATGGAGGTTAAGGTTAATTGGAATTAGTTATGAATAACAATTGGAATTAATCCGGATTGAATATTACTAGAGAATAAAGGTATATGTTATTAATATTTAATATTATTTAGTGATTAAAAGTAATATATGATTATATGGTCGCGAGTGAATACTATGCGAATTATTGAAATTAAGTCAGGACACGCATGTGAGTCGTGTCGGGACTAAATTGAAAGTGATAAAAGAAAAATTAGTTTTAAGTCATTATAATGGTCATTTCGAGTGCACCGTTGAGTTTGAAAGGGTCGAAATAGGCAGAAAAGTCTACCCGAGGGTTTGATTAAGGTCTCGGGTCACTTTGGAACTAAGAGGACACCCCCGAGGGGTATTTTGGTTATTTTAATTGGGAGGTGAATAGTAACTGAAAAAATTGGGTTTTATTATATAAGTGAGTAGATTAGACAACTTAGGTTCATTCACCCAAAAGTAAAGGAGAAGAGGAGGGGACTTCCTAGACATATCTTCTCCAAAGGATCAGACATACACCTTAAGGCAAGTGTAATTCTTACTCTAATTAGTGAGTATATTCTCCAGGTTAGGATATAATTAATATTCATCCATGGGAATTGTGAAATTGGGCATGTTTTGGAGTGATAAAAACAAATTGATGAATAGGTATTGCATGTAGTTGAGAAATTCATATACAGAGGATATAAAAATTATGGTTTAGATTGAAAATCACGAAATTAATTCTGGGTTTTATTATGAGCATCAATGGTTAAAATATGAATTTTGAAACCTTTTTGAGTTTAATTTATTTTGATGCAAACTCTTATATAATTGATGATTATTGAGGAATTTATGAACCCTATATGGCAGATATGATCCATATATGTTGTTATAACATTTAGTTTAATTGGTTGGGAGTTTGGGATTTCCATAAATGGAATTGGTAGAGATAATGGCTGAAATTCGGTAACTAGGGAGCAGCGGGGCCGGTCCAAAATTACAGTGCTGAATCGGTTCGTTTTTACAGCTGGACCGATTTTTTTTACAGTGTCGGATCGGTTCGTTTTTACAGTGTCAGATCGGATCGGTCCGGTCGAGCATTTTTTTGTGTGTAAATTCGATTCCCGTGTAGATTTCTTAGGGACTATTTACTAAATTGTTTCCAATTATATAGAGATAAATTTTGGAACCTTGGAATAAAATTGGTAATGTTTTAACACCACTAAAAATTTGGTGGATCATAAAGAGGGTGAAATATTATAGTGTATTAACTTGAGGCAAGAAACTTGGGTTAATGTTGGGAAATTAGATGTGGAATCAAGAAAGGAATTATGTGAGTGATAACTACATAATAAAATAATACGACAATGAGATTGAATCGTAATTAACATGCAGAGGTAGTATTCGAGAAATACAACGGGTACTTGGGGTAGGATGAATTCCTAATATGAGACATATGTCGAGTGTGTACCTATTACTATTTAGGTTGAGTATATACCTATTGCCTGATGATTTATGTATTTGACATACCTAGCCTACTTGCTATCGATAGGAGGTTTGTGCGTTAAGGGAAGTCATATCATGATGAGCCTTATGGGGGATTTTTGACTTTTTACCTCAGAACATAGGACTTAGGTTGGATTACCATTAGTGAGAACAATGGTATTGAATGGTCATTTGGGTGTGTATGTATGTTCATAGCCCAAAGTCTTAGGACTATGTTTGCCTCCACTACTTGTGTTTTGATATTTGTGGTTCGATGGATGTACCAAACCAACAGTCCTTTATACAGTGACGAGATGTATTGGGACTAGATAATAGAGTATGCATGCACCGCAGTTGTGTCTAGGGGTGCAGTATTGTATAAATATAATAGAGTGAATGTATATATATACTTGTGATATTATCTACTGTGTGGATTAAGTAGACATGAAAGATAGTGAAATATGAAATTAATTAAGTTTGAGAACACTTAATTATACTAAGAATTGAACTAATATATATTTATTTATTCCATGTGTTGTGAAGAAACTACGTGGGGAAGATAAGGGCTACGGATAGTTGACATAGTGATTTAATCTAGTGAAAGTGGGAATAATAACTAGAATAACTTGGAGATACATTAGGGGCGCACACTTGATGAGTGATGAGAATCTCAAGAGAGAGTTCGAGAATCTAACATGTATAATAATTGCTAATTGTAGAATTTATTCACTTTCTATTTTTAAAATCTTTTATAATCGGGCTCTTACACGTTTTCTCTTGCATATTCTCTTCCCTCTTGTATATACTATAGACACATCATTCTATTGATTCATGTACTCTGTAGTTATTTATTTTATGGCATGTTGCCAAAGGGTTAGTGTCATTTACAGTCTATCTCAATCAATGGTTTTATTTGTGTCGAATTTGGATACATTTGGTTTTAATTGGTTTATTGTATTGGGATATTTGAAACTGGGAAGTTTATTCCAGTCACATTAATTAAGTTATGATGATACTTATTCATTATTCATTATTGTGGGATGGTTTATATTATAACTTATTGGAATTGTTAAAAAGAAATTTTATTAAAAATACAAATTGGAAATTTTAACACTAGCTTAATTGATTACTAGGTGGTTAATAAAGAAAGAAAATTATTTTCGACAGTGATGCTAAGAATGATCCAACTGAATAATTCGAGTTAATTGGGTAAAGGATTGGTCACCCGATATTTAATTAAGCGGGTTGTTACAGGTGGTATTCGAGCATCAGGTTCTAGAGTCCTTACGATCTGTACGGACTTCTGCGTTTTAGCTTAGCGTTCTTTGATATAGGGCCCTATTTTTAGGATGTTGTATTCCTCTGCGTATTACGACTTACATGCTCCTACCAGGAAATATAAGTGATGTAATTCTTATACGAGCTTGGTCGGGCATTGATGATTAGCGAGGGTCGTTAGAAGAACAACAAGAGGAGGACTAATCCAAAGATATAACCTGCTAAAATTTTTGAGATATAACCTGCTAAAATTTTTGTTTAGGCTGAGCACAATAAAGAAGACATTCGGGAGCTATAGTTTCCCCAAGCACCGTCATGGATGACGTTTGTGCCATTCCAAACCTACCCAGCACTGTCAGTGAAAAGTTAAGGAGATGGAAGAAATCTTGTGAAGGAAGAAATTCGAAGGTTTATATAGGGTGAAGTGTAGTAAACACACATGACCTGAAAATTTCGGACGAAAGTTTTGGTTATAGGAGTAATCTAAAGTGATGAGAGTTATACATCACATATAAAGAAGCATGCGTGAAGCTAAATATGAGAAATTATAGTATGGTTCGACTGTGAAATCATCCATTTGATGTTTAATTGGGATAGGAATAGAATTTTGAAACTTATTTTATATTGGCGAGAAAGAAAGCCCAACGCGAGAGAGCAATCAACTTGCTTAACGAATTCCTTACCCACCGAAGAACGGGGTACATCGAGGATAAGAAGAGTTCATTGTGTGAAAGACCTTGTGAGTTAAAAACTCAAGTGAAAATGGGAAATCTGACGAAGACAACTAGTGTTGATGTCGCCAAGAAATTTTTTAACGCCCCCAGAAAAAAGGGAGCCAGGAGGGTTGGGGAAAACCTAGTCGCAAGGCAAGATTAAATTCAATGGTGATAGTAAAATATTACCGGAAGGTATATTCAATAGGGGACCTATTTAAATCCTTACTAAGCGGTGATGAATTCATCCAAGACAAGCGAAGTCGACCATGAGTTTCATGGGACTTGTAGATCCAAAGGAAGAATTGAAATATAAATTGGGAGCTAAGACTGCCCAGTCCAAGAGAGGGACATTCCAAAATAGTCAGTAGGACCAGTGATGAGGGAATGACAAAGGAAATTTCCATATGTGTAGAAAGAGAGACTAATAGTGTTGAATGTGTCCACCTTGAGAAGTGAGACTGATAAGTTTGGGAATTGTAAACCATGCCAGTTAGGCATAAAAATTGGAGGAGTGAGATTTCCAGTGAAGAAATTGGGTCAAGAGAATTGGGCTCAAGAATTTACAACCCGAGAGTCGACGAGGCCCATGGAGTAAAAGGGAGGCCAGTAAAGCCTTAAATGAGCCTAGAGATTTTAGGGAAACATTTCAGTGATGGGCGTGTAAGCCGTAGAACTGAATAATTTGCCCACTACGAGGAGGGGGCAACTATTGGATGAAATCCTAGATGTATAATAATTGCAGATGCTCATGTGTCGTGTTGGAAGCTAAGTACTAGGACCCTACGATTGGGCGAGACTGGTGAACTTTTTGTTTCATCCTTGTGAGTAAAGGATTAATTCAAGTGGCACGGGTGTGTCACAATATATATGAATTATTAATACTAAAATTCGTGTGCGAGTTTAGTTTAGTGGGTAGGTTGGTTTTAAGAGGCGGGCTGCAAATGTATCTATAGTTGAAAATGGGACGTTTTGATGTTGCCCATGAGTGAGCCGGTTGGGCACTAAGAACATATTTTATCGTCATAATTTACTATTACTTTGGGTTAGCAAAGTAGAGCTTATTATCGTAATGTGTAGTGATTAATTACCGAATGTGTGAACGATAGTAGATTGAATGATAAGACTATCCTGCTGGATATTCTGAGTGAGTAATATTAATTTTGTGAGGTGCCACCTGAAATAGGGTTGGGCCTACATATATATGTAAATTTCATGATATCGTAGACTTCAGTGAGTATATTGTCTAGTAATAATGTGATCCCGGTGCATAGGGATTTATTTACTGATGTGATTTAGGATACATTATGATCTTTATTGAGAAGCGAGATATAGCTCGTTATATATATCACCAAGAAATTGAGGTAGTGAGCGCCAGGTTTCATGTTATTTCTAAGGGACAAAAGTAAATTCTTTAACATACGGAGATTGTGAGAAGGTACATATTATGGACCGAGGGACTTATGGATTTCGATAACCGTTTATGTTAGGTAGTAGTGTATCGAGGGGGTTCTTTGTTTGGATTTTATTTGTGATACATCCCACGCATGAAACTAGCGAACGTCGGGAGTTGGAGAGAAGTTTGGTCGACAGTACATAGGTTTCGTACTTTGGTCATTATACATATACAAGAATACAATTGAGAGCTGATAATTCTATTGCGACTTAAGGCCGGCAGAGATGCCTAGTCCTGGTATCATTATGAATAGAATATTGATGCCATTAAAAGAGTGACTAAGTTATGACTAGTGGGGTGGTTAAGTGTACTCCTACTCTATCAGCATGCCAAGTGCGTGAGAATTGATTTAAGAGTAGTACATATCATTGGTGCAATAATGAGCGAGACATA
Organism: Sambucus nigra; assembly: GCA_949130495.1. Taxonomy (NCBI): domain Eukaryota; kingdom Viridiplantae; phylum Streptophyta; class Magnoliopsida; order Dipsacales; family Adoxaceae; genus Sambucus; species Sambucus nigra. The sequence continues at coordinate 315,846,604 of OX422216.1, read as the reverse complement.
GGGTGTATGGGCGCCATAGATGATTGAATCAGGAAGTGGATTATGATTGTTGTGTGAATTCGACAACATTTATCCAGGGAAGTTGAACCTTATTTGGTAAGATTTGTTAGAAGCTTACGTTTCATAAGAAACTAATTTTTAGGGCGGGGAAAGGACTTGTGACACGCAGTGAGGCAAAGTCACATGGATCACAGTTAGAGGTACATTTGAGAGAATATAAGATATATCATGTGATAAATGACAGTGGTGATGGGCTGCAATGAAGATAAATATTGCTAAATATATTTTGCATTGGGTCACCTGTCCGTTGGTAAGAGTGGACCATCCGAAACCAGTAAGGATTTCTCAACCAGTAGAATGGGAAATAATTCTAAGAGTTTTTTTGTGAAGGTAACTACTTCATAGAGGGGTTACGATCCTATATGGGTGATAGTGTATCGATTGACCGAAGTATCTCACGATATGGAAGTTAGGAATGATCATACTACAGGACAGTATGCACAGATCTTTATAATCGAGATAGTGAGGTTACATGGGTTACCGCTTGATCTCGTGATCGATTGGGACAAGATATTTGTCTTTTAATTTTGGAAGAGTGTTCAATAGACCATAGGTATTGAGTTGTGATTTGAGTACGGCCTATAATTCACAGAATAATGGGCAAAACAAGTGGACTAATCAGATGTTGGGAAATAAATTATATATGTACCCTTGGATCTTAGGGGAGGACGAGAGTAGTGTGACACCCCAACTAATTAAATACCGGGTAGCTACTCCTTTATTAAATTAATACAAAATGCCAAGTTGGTTCAGTTAATAGCATCACTGTCGAAAACATTTTTATTATTACTAACCACCTAGTATTTAAAAAGTGAGTTGTCAAATTTTAAATTAAATCTGATTAACATGCAATAAGTGAAATATAAAAGAATAACATAACCATTCACAATAAAGTACCAATAGAGTAACCAACAAATAATAATGAGTCTGGAGGAAATACTCCTCACAACAATCCCAATAGTGAAATAAGTAAAACAGTCTGCATCCAGAATTAATTACAAATCAAAGTCTGAATAACGGAAATATAAAATGTCTCTAAGGAAATGGGGCGACATGCCCAACAACTGATAAACTGAACATGGAGTCAAGACTAGAAAAGGAGGCGTCTACTGTCAAGGCCCTGTAACTTCCACAACAGCTACAACTCGTCACCTGAGTAGAATTCCTAAGCATGGTGTCCTTGTGGCTGGGCACCTAAAAAGGTTTTTTACAAAAATAGATTTGAAAGCAAATGGGTCAGAGCCCGAATGTGGAGAATATTTTAAAAACAGCAAGTGATTTAATAACTTTTAAACAATGAATGCAAAATACATGTTAGGACGTGTTCTCGCATGAAATACTCACCTCTCTACTAATTGTGCACTCCTAACGTACCGTACCCATTCAAGTGATCCTCATATCTATCTAAACCAAAATGAATTCTAACCTTTCTACTCGATTCGTGCTTTAATTCCAACTTCATCAATTAAATAGAGAGTTTTACTTAAATTCTCGGATCCTCAATTATTAGCAATACAATTCACTACAGGCTATCCCTTTTTATCTTTAGCGATCATTACGATAATTTACACTTCACAATTTAAACATGACAATTCTTTTCAGTTAACCGTATATTATTCACGTCATAAATATACAATACTAGCACCCCGAGACTAAGCTGAGGTGCACACACACTCTGCTATCCCATCCCGGTACATCACGTACACAAGGATCACGCATTCCGAATCTCTCAGGAATTGTTCTCAGATAATAGCAAATCACAAACAATTGAAACGAACATAGTTCACATCACATGGGTCACGCACATACCTACGCTCCCATGATCAGCAGACTTATTAACTTCACAATAAGTCCTTCTCTAACCTATGTCCTCGAGGTACCAATCCAAATCCCCCCCATAGGCACACAAAGATTAGATAGCCCTAAACGAACACAAATATCCCGTGATAGCAAGTATGGTAGGTATGTCATACACATAAAATCATATATACTAAGCATGCACACATCTTAGTAATTACCATATTTTTAGTAGTAGTATACTTCTTGTTCTTATACCGACTTTTAGTATTACACAATCACATGCCCCCGGTTTATATGTATTTAAGTCATCAATTATCCTCGCATCGTGATTAGTCACTCGCGTCCTAATCCACAAATATCATTTGGTTCAAATCACTCTTCTATATGTTACTCCTCAATATATCCCAAATCTCCCAACTATACCAATTAGTTAACAAGGGAAAGTTATCTCATAAATTAAACAAGGTCACGGGACACTAGAAATCAAATCAGGCCAAAAAGGCCATTCTGTTAACTCGTTAGAAGTCTCGTTAGAACGAGAGGTCGTTCGAAAGACAGGGCATCGAACGAGAGTTCGTTCAAACAAAAGGCATCGAACGAACTACCAACTCGTTAGAAGGCAAACTTTCACCTCGTTAGAAGCTCGTTCGAACGACCTGGACAGGTCTTGTAACGAGATGGCAGTTTCGAGCCCAGAATTTCCTACTTAGTTTTTCCAAATTTTCTTCACCTCTAAACTCATCTAAAAATAATCCCAACAGTATTTTAAGGTTCCTCAACATTACTAAACCTTCTTAGGTTGTATTTTAACATTTATATAGGGGCCAATCTTCCTAAACAACATCTGATTATAATATCTCACCAATTTTCCCCAAACCTTATGAGTATGAACCCTAGAAATTTACAGTCTTCAATTTCCCTTAATAAATACGTTTTTGCATCATAAAAATTCGTATTTCTTTTAGTATAATCACCCAATAACATTCTATATGCAATCCCTATATCAAAACCTGAATTTCTAACTCCAATTTCATGGGTTTTTATCAATCTCCCAATACAATGCAATTATATAAATTTCTAAGCATGGAAGAAACATTCGCTTGAAATTAACATAATTAAACCACTTGACTGAGATAGGTCTCTGAATTTGATGTCGAATGTTGAAGGTTGCTCTCTTTTTCTCTACAATTTCTCCCAAGGTTGAAGGTTGAAGATGGTGGTTATGGTTTTCTCTTTTGGGAACCTCTTCTAACTTCCTCCTATAACTCCAGTAGCCCTCTAATTAGTTAAGTGCTGGTAATGGTTTAGTGGGTTACTAAATATCCTATATTTAATTCCCAAAATTCGTTGGTTATAATTTCTAAAATTTCAAAATTACTAAAATACCCTTTCAAGTTGCCGGTTTGGCTTAAAAATGCCCTGGGACCCAAACTAAACCTCTGGCTAGTGTTTTCTGACTATTTCGACCCTTTCGGACACGCTGGCGCACTCAAAATGACCATTTGGTTGATAAAAATAAAATTCACTTTTAAATTCAAATATTAAATTCCTGACGCGACTGGCCCGTGCGTCCCAACTAAATTTCCCGAATTGCCGTATTTCAGTCTCGCGACAATTTCAATAGTTTAAATATTCATATATTGCCATATATACACATTATAATCAAATACCAACTCACATCTCGTTAGTATTTTATCCGGATTAATTCTCAATTAATTCACATTTAATTTAATTAATCCCATAAATAAATATCAATAAAAGTACGGGGTATTACAAGTAGTCCCTTCCACTCATGAAGTTTGTGTACAATAACTTATATAAGTTCACTTTGGGTCATGTTTCCAGTTGAGGTATGGCACGGTAAGCCTTGTTGTTCTCCTCCTTGTTAGTTAAAGGTGGGGGACCAGGTTCTATTGAAAAGAGTTAGGGATGAGTTGATACTGAGTATATAATGTGTATAAAATATATATTGCACAAATAACCTACTTTTGTGCGATCGTCGATCATATGTATCTAAAGAACGATTAATCTACTAAGGTGCGAATAGTAGAAGGTTAGATAGTGAATATTTAAAATAAAGTTTAAGTAGGGAAACTTAAATCGTAAAGCTTGGAAAAGAACCTATGTGGTCGGGTAACCTGGAGTTTAAAACGCACATATGTGAGGTGCTCATTATTAAGGGTATTTTATAGCATACTGTATGGGCGGTATAGAGTAGTTTACTTGTAAGTGCAAATATGCGATTCGCAACATATAGCCAGAGTTGTTCTTATCTGGCATACTTTTTTCGAATTTCGAGATGAAATTCCGTTGTAAGGGGGAAGTATGTAATACCCTGTAATTTTAATGACTTTTAATATGAGATTAATTAAAAGTAAAATGGGGATTAATTGGAATTAATTATAATAATACTCCGTATTTTTATGGCATTTAATTATGGGATTTATTAAATTAAATTGGGATAAATTAATTTAATATTAATCTGAATTTAAAAATAAATACTTACTAGCGTGATGAGAGTTAGTAATTATTGGTAAGAATTATGTTGAATATTACTAGATGCGTAAAGTAATATATGAGAATGAATTTATCAAAATTGTCGCGAGTGAACAATACGATAATTATAGAAATTAAGCTGGGGTGCGCGTGTCGTGTCGGGACTAAATTAATGGAATAAAAAGTAATTTAATTATAAGTCAACCATATGGTCTCTTCGAGTGCACCAATGCGTCCATAAGGGTTGATATAGTCAGAAAAGTGTACCCGGGAGTTTAGTTTGGGTCTCGGGACATTTTTAGGCCTAACCGGTAACCTGGGAGGGCGTTTTGGTAATTTTCAATTTTAGGCCTTAATTATGGACGAAACTTGAAGGGTTATATTTGACGGGAGTTAGAGTCACATTAGAGTTGCATAGGGGCTAAGGAAGATAGAAGGCTTCCAAGGAGGAGACCAACCAACCCTACACCACTCTCATCAATTCCACCACCAACGCGTATATCGGAAGAAGGGAATCGTTCCTATACCACTATAATCTGTCGGACCAGACCTTTGATTTTCAAGAAAGTATCTAACTTACTATTCTTTAGTTCATAGCACATCTAATCTAGTTTAGGAGATGATAAATTTATGTTTCATGGAAGATAAATGATAATTTGGAGATTCATATTGAAAGTCTGAATAGAAATCAGGTTAGGACAACCCTATTGTTATATGTAGAGGATTAACTACGAAATTGATGTTAACTAGAGGTTAAATTATGAAAGAATTAGGAAAATAATGACCATGATGATAAAAATAGGTTTCTTGCTATATTAATTTGAATTAATCCTTTTATTGATGGCCCTTGATGAATTCGTATATGTTTTACGTTAGAAATCATGTGTGTAGGGTAATATAATTATTGGTTTGATTGTTTGGGAGTTTGGGATGAATTAATAGATCTTTTGAGGAGATATGTTAAGGAAACCTGTAGGTAAGAAAATGCAGAAACAAAATTGGGCAAAGAACTGCTCGATCGATCGATCGACTCAAGAATGTCGATCGATTGACTGGATCGATCGATCGACCCCATTTCAACGATCGATCAACTCCTCCTAGAAATGGAAATTTTTTTCCCCTTTTTAAATGTTAATCCAATCCTAATGTGTAAGTACCCTTGGGCTTAATTTAAATATTGTAATGGGACTTGAGGAGGACCAGTAGGGTATAAGTAGGGTCCGGGGAAGCCGATATTAGGTGACATTTAACCGTGAGATTTTGGGGGTATAAATTGACTGGAAAATTATGTGTACGTTAAATTAGGTCTTGCGAAAATTTAGAAGGACTTAGACGAGTAGGGTATTGAGTGTACATCTTTTGATTTCATATTTATCAAGAGGGTACACTTCGAGAGTCGAGAAGTAATTCATGATTTGCGGTAATTGAGACAATAAAAAAAATGATTTATTTATACGTAGAAATCGGGCGTAGTTCGCATGTATTATGGGTTGTGGGTATACCTAGCTGAATAATATATATATATATATATATATATATATATATAATGTTGTATCTTTGTGTGTAATCATACCCGTGCTACTTGCTGTCACGGAGGTTCCGCGTTGGGACAGTCTTATCTCGATTGGACCTTTTAAGGGGGATATTGACTTGTACCCTAGAACATAGCATCCTTGGTATAGGCTATTCTAGAATGATAGTCAGACGGTCCTAAGAGACGTGAGCGTATATGCTGACCTCTTAGTGACTTGGAACTATGCTTCGCCTCCATTATGTGTGTTTTGTGTTAATACAGTTCGAGAGTGATTCCAAACTAGTATTTCCCTTTTATAGGAGTGATACGGGGACTTGATAGCAGAGTATGACAACACCATAGACTTATGTGGGGTGCCCTACTAGTATATATATTATGGGTGATAAATATAAGTACCTATGATTAATCTACTGTGCTTGTAAGTAGATAGAATTGAATAATTAATAATAAATGAGTTAAGTGGTTGAGAACTTAAGTCTAAATTGAGATAAATATAATTGACTAGGCAAATTCCTAATAAAAGGGTTATCATATATAAACTACGGTTATACGATTACTTAGATTAGGCTTGGTGGATGAAAACTGGGTTAGACTAGTTAACTGGGTTAGATTTAACTAGGTTAACTCGGTAGTACATTAGGAATGCACACTAGTTGAGAGGTGAGAATTCTCAAGTGAGTGTGGAGGTACTAAAATGTATGTAATATCAACTGGTATGAATTTTAAATACTTACTAAACTATTTTTAAAGTTGTTTTACACTCGGGCTCTGACCCGTTTCCTGTCATCTCTCCCTTCTCTTATATATATATATATGTATTACAGGTGCCCAACCACAGGGGCATCAGGCTTAGATCTTTGGACTATCGACGTGCTGCAGCTAGAGTGGGAGTTACAGGTCCTTGCAGTAGACGACTGCATCCTTACCTTCTTATTCTCTTATTTAGTCATTTTTAGTTAGGGGATGTGTCGCCCATTCCCATATTTCTTTAGTTCAGAGAGAGATTTGTACTCTTTATTATTTCAGTATCCAGTTATTATTGGGATTGTTTTACTTACTACTTTGTCCTGCAATTTGGGATATTATTATGGATTGGTTAATCTCATTTGGTTACTTCATTTGGATGGTTTAGTTTTAATATCATTATCTATGTTTTTAAAAATGATTTCGTATACTAAATCATAACAATACAACTTAATTAATAGAATAAAATGTTTTGACACTTAGCTTAATTATTTATTTGGTGATTAATAAAGAATTTTTTTTACGACAGTGGTGCTAAGAATGAACCAACCGAACAGTTTGAATTAATTTAATAAAGGACTGATCAACCGATATTTAATTAGGCGCGTGTCACAGTTGGTATCAGAGCATCAGGTTCTAGAGTCCTTTAGGATCTGTACGGCTTATTATGCTTCCAGCTTAGCGTATTTGATTTAGAGCCCTGTTTTTAGGATTGTTGTACTCTTATTCATGCGAATACGTCTTTAGCTATTTGAGATTTAATAATAACCATGGGCTAGTAAAATTCTTTCTCGTCTCAGATGCCTCCTCGACATGTACCATGAGACAAATAGGCTCGACAGGAGCAGCCAGTAGTTCAGGCACAGGGAACAATGAACTCAGTCGAGGTTGCAGCCTTAGTTGTTTAGGCAATGAATACAAATTTAGTGGTGGTACAGCAGGCCCCACCCCAGGTTCAGGCTGTGGTGCCAGTTCCAGCTCAGTTTCCCACTGCATGGGATAGGATCAGGGGTGCCTTTCAGAGGGCACATCCCCCAGATTTCTCGGGCGATTCTGATATTGTCATCGCGAGCCAATGGAAGAAAGACATCCAGAGGCATCTTCGCATGTACGAGTGCACAGACATTCAGAGACAGTTACTGACTTCCTACAAGCTAGTGTGGGCCGCCTTATAGTGGTGGGAGTCCACTACCACCTTGGAGGGGAGGGTTAATATGATGATTCGGAGCTTTTGGGTGCGGTTTGACCAAAAATACTTTCCTTCTGCCGTGTAGACTGAGATGAGGCAAAAATTGTTGAACCTCAAGCAGGAGAGTATGACTTTAGTGGAGTATGAGGAGGAGTTCACGAGACTGATTACTATTGTGCCAGATGACGCACTTATCGAAGAGAAGAAGATTCAGATGTTTATGGATGGTTTGACCTGGAGGATTTGCTATCACCTCTTGGGTAATCTTTTGTTGGGTATTTATACTGACGTACTCAATGCTGGCCTATTGCATTGCCAGAACCACTGATTCCACCAACAGGGGAGAAAACGATCCGGGGAGTCCAGTCAGCATGTTCCGACAAGAGGTACTAGTAGTTCCAGTGGGGCACCAAAAACTCAGGGGCAAGTCCATCAGGGTGAGTAGAGTTCCCATCTGTGGGGACCTACTAAACGATTATGATTTGGCGACTCTAGGCAGGGATATGGAGGCTATAGACAGGACCAGTAGTGCCCGTCCAGTAAGCAAGGCCAACTTAGTTATCAATAGGCCCAATAGTAGGGCCATCAGGGCCAACAACAGTATCAGTAGGGCGTGGAGGGCTGGTAACGACCATCAGGGCCTGGGACAGCAGGGATATATGGGAGGAAACTTCAAGGGCAGATGTTTTGGTTGTGGCAAGAATGGCCATAGACGCCAGGATTATCTCGAGGGGGATAGGGGCCTGCACAGCTGGCCTTCAGGAGCCACAGAGACCGATCTTCCCAACCTCGCTCCCCGTACTGCCTCAGATGCCAGCCATCCCAACTGTTCCAATTCAGCAGGGATAATTATAGTATGGATGTGTTTATAACGTCCACCAAGTAGCAGCACCGCAGGCACCACCCGCAATTGAGGGTAAGTTTCCTATCCATGGTACTATAGGGCACATTTTATTTGACACTAGGGCATCACGCTGCTTCATAGTCACTAGTTTTGCAGGAGCCACAAAGTTGTTAGACTCGGTAGAGAGTATAGTGACATGTGTAGACTCACCGTTGGGTAATGGGTCATTAATTTTCTTTATATGTCGGGGAGTAGGTATAGAGATTATTAGTCTGATTTTGCCTGTAGACATGTTAGTCTTAGATATGAATGAGCATGACGCCATTATTGGCATGGATTGGCTTGCTGCTTATAGAGCCATGATAGACTGCTTCAGTAGAAGTATTATTTTTGCTATTCCGGGCCAGGAGACGTTTCTGGTGGTGATGCCTCATCCTGAGGGAGGATCTTCCACTCATTTATATTACATATAGGATGAGACCTCTAAGGAGGTAGTGATTCCTATTAATTCGATTTCGGTAGTTTGTGAGTTTTTTTTACGTGTTCCAGGAGATACTGGGACTACCGCCTAGCCGAGAGATAGATTTCATTATAGATTTGATGTCAGGCACTCGATGGATAGCCCGTGCACCATACCGTATGGCTCCTACTAAGATGAGATAGTTGCGTGATCAGATTAAGTAGCTGTTGGGACAGGGCTTTATCCGTAGGAGAACCTCACCCTAGGGTGCTCCCGTGTTATTTGTGAAGAAGAAAGTTGGTTCATTGAGGTTGTGTGTAGACTATAGAGAATTGAACAAAGTCATAATACAGAATAAGTATCCATTTCCCCGAATTGATGACTTGTTTGACCAATTGAGATGAGTTGCCTTATTCTCAAAGATAGACTTAAGGTCGGGATATAATCAGTTATAGATTTGGGAACAGGATGTGTCGAAGATTGCTTTCTTGACGCGATATGGATCCTATGAGTTATGGGTTATGCCATTTGGGCTGACAAATTCCCCAGCCGTGTTCATCGACTTAATAAACATGGTGTTCAGAGAGTTCCTGCATCAGTTTGTCATTGTCTTCATAGATGACATTTTAATATATTCCCAGATTGAGGAGGAGCATGCCGAGCATTTGAGACGGGTTCTTCACACTCAGCGAGATCATTATCTATATTCTAAGTATAAGAAGTGTACGTTTTGGTTACGCAAGGTCCAGTTCTTGGGACACATTGTCTCCGCCAGGGGGATATCCATGGATCCAGGAAAGGTGTTCATAGTGAGAGAGTGGGGGCAGCCCACGACACAGATAGAGATCCGTAGTTTCTTAGGATTGGTAGGGTACTACAGGCGGTTCATTCGAGGATTCTCGAAAATAACGGGTCTATTGACTAATCTGACTCGCAAGGGGGTACCTTACGTGTGGGATGATGCTTGTCAGTTGGCTTTCGATGAGCTAAAGGACAAATTAACTTCGGCACCAGTTCTTGCTTTACCCAGGCCAGGAGTGGAGTACTTGGGGTATACTGACGCTTCCCTATAGGTACTTGGTGGAGTACTTCAACAAGAGGAGCAGGCTATAGCTTACGCCCCCCGCAAGCTCAAGCCTCATGAGAAAAATTACCCCACCCATGACTTGGAGCTAGCAGTGGTCGTGTTTGCCTTACGGAATTGGAGACACTACTTATTAGGGGAGAAATTTTGCCTTTTCATAGACCACAAGTCACTGCAATACTTGTTCACTCAGTGGGAGTTGAACATGCGTCAACGCAGGTGGATGGAGTTTGTGAAAGATTACTAGTTCGAGATACAATACCACCCGGGGAAGGCTAACGTAGTTGTTGATGTGTTGAGCCGTAGACTAGTAGGTGAGGTGGCGGATGTGTGAAAGGCAAAGTGGAAAGAGTTGGGACATCAGGAGGCAGTGGCCCAATCATTTATATCCGTCATGACAGTTATACCAGAGATTGTTACGGGGTGGTCCAGGCCCAAGCAGAGGATTCGTTTTGCCAGGATCAGATTGTAAGACTCCTACCCGAGGGTGCAAAGTCCTACTTAATAAGTTTGGATAGAGGATTGCGATTTAATGTGAGGCTACTGGTCCCGGAGGGTGAGGACTTACGGCATGCAGTGGTGACAAAGTCTCATATATCTTGATTTATGGTATATCTCTGAGGGGATAAGATGTACTAGGATATGAGGTGAAAGTACTGGTGGAGTGGGATGAAGAAGGACATTGCGGAGTTCGTGTCCAAGTGTGCCACCTGTCAGCCAGTAAAGATGGACCATCAGAGACCGCCAGGGTTACTTTAGCCGCTAAAGATCCCTATGTGGAAATAGAAGAGCATTTCCATGGATTTCGTCACTGGGCTGCTGATAACTTGACTTTTGGGTGTAGCGTTGTTGTTGAAAAACCAAGTTAGTCAAAATCCTCACATACCTACAAAATAATATTAAACTCAAGTGTAGAGTGGTAAGTAAGGGTATCAATCCACTTTCTAGGGAGTAAGCTAGAGACAAATTTAATTGTAATTCACTTTTTATTTTCTTTTTGTGCTTTTTCACTTTTCTAATTTTTTTTAGCCTTTTCAAATATTAAAACAATAGGGTGAGGTGAGGTTTTAAACTAAATTAAATTAAGAAGAAAATAACTAACTAGAAAGTGACTAAAATGAAAACAAAGTCTAACACTAAAATAAAAGATAAAGTGGGGTAAATAATTGTGAGACCAATCAAGGAATGGTATTACGCCATAGATTTTAGTTATTCTAATTAATTAATTTAATTATTTGAATTCACCCAAATTAATATCAAAACTACAAATCAACTCTCGTTGCAAATGTAATTTGAATAATAACATTTTAGAATATTAAGTTTAACACCCCACAACTCTAGAAAAATAGATCCACACTCCTTTTAATTAATCACCCGCTAAGATCGATCAATTAGAATTTATGTCAATCTTATAAAATAAATTTAGAGTTGAAATTCAAGTGATAATACCCCACTTAAGAAACCCCTATTTCTAGTTCGAATCTAAAATGGGTATTATCACTAGAATTTCGGTTTTCTCTCGAAAATCATTTACCCTCTCTCGAGGCGTAAATCTAAGGGCGAGGGATCAAAATTAACATTCAAAGGGACTTTTCAAGTAATTAAACTAATTAAAGTAAAATAACATCAAATAAGGGTTTTACCCCACCCCTTGAAAGGGGTTTTAGCCTAACATGGTATAAAATATGAGAAATTAATAATCAAAGCCATATATAATAAAAGAGTAGAGAAAGAGAACAAATCTTCAACAAGTCTCCTTGAAATTGGAAATTTGAACTCTATCATCTTCCATTCAATTCAATTACTCACAATTAATTCTCAACAAATATCTAAAAAAAATAAAAAGGAAAAACTATTTACAAAATGGTGTTTATCTCTCTACAATTCTCTCTCTAAAAATTCCTATCTAAGAGCTTTTTTTTTAAACCTTGGGGTCTTGATCTTCATTTTATACAAGCCATGGAGCATGGGGGGTTAATTTGGGTAATTGGTATAAGTGTGCATGTGGTTTGGGTGTGTCATGGAAATGGGGTGTGAGGTCATGTGGGTAGTGAGGGGATGAGGTAATGGGATAAAAATATGATATGTTTTATGGGGTATTTTGGGAAAGTGGGTAAAAAGGGAATTTGAGGGTATTTGGGTAAAAAGAGAGTTAAGTGGGTTATGGGGTTTTATTAGTTGACTTGGTCATTGGTTTGGTTTGGCTTTGTTTGGTGTGGCCTTTGGCACCTCACGATTTTTGCTTCATGGTTTAAGGGAGCTATAAGGTGGGAAATGGGTTTTGTTGTGAGAGAGGAAAGTGGGTTATGGTGGTTTAGAGGAGAGATGGGTTTGGCCCGAAGCGGGTTTGGACGGGATTCCGACGCTGGCCGGAGGTTGCGGCGACAGGGAGTCGGTTAAGGTCGCCGACGATTTGGCAGGGCGCCGCCGGAGGGTTCCACGCTGCTGGAGGTATAAGGAGGGGGTTCTGGCGCTGGGGCTGTTTTGGTTGGAGGGTCGCGATTCCGGAGCAGAGGGGACGACAGTAGGGTCGCGATCGGTGCTCGGTCGGAGGCTGGTCGGCCATGGCTGCCGGCGGGGTAGTCCGCCGGTTTCGGGTTGCCACCCGGAAGGGTGGTGGTTGAGGTTAGAGATGAGAGATGGGTGTTAATGGTGGGTGAGGAGAGAGAGTTGTGAGAGGTGGAAGATGATGGTGGGTTTTTTTAGTTATGGAGGTGGGTGTGAGGAGAGAGAATAAGTGTGTTGTTGGGGAAGATGAGGGTGAGGGTGTTAGGGTGTGTGAGTGTGTATGGTGTATAGTGGGAATGAGGGTGTAGTATTAGTTTAGGGTGTAGGATAAGTGTGTTTGTTAATGTGTGTGTTAAATTTGGACCCTTAAAAGTAACACTAATAAAATTAAATTAAAACTAATAAACTAAAATAAAAACCTAATAAAATCTAATTCTAAAATAAAATAAAGACTCAACTAAAATTGAAACTAAAAAGAAATGAAAATAAAAAAATAGAAATCTATTAAACTAAAACTAAGATCTTAAAAAGAAAATGTAAAATCAAAATAAACTAAAAATAAATAAATCCTAAAAAATCTAATCCTAATAAAATAAGATAAAATAAAATAAAAACTAAGACTAAAAACTAATAAAAATCAATATAAAATAAAATTATATTAATAAAAATAAAATAGAAAAATAGAAAGTAAAATCTAAAAATTCTTAAATAAACCTAAAATTAAAATGACACAAACTAAAAATCTAAAAATTGATAAAAGGGCACAAACTCAACACACACAAGGTTTAGACTCGGTTTAGGCTCAGTTTGGGTAGGCTAGGGTTACGGAATAAGGTATTTAGCTCCATTTATACGCAATTGCTTTGATTTAAATGCTTGAATTATGCAACGGACAATTAAGCCTACAAAATAAACATTTAAGCGCATAAGACCCGTATTGTCGAGAATTAGCAATTAAAATATATCTATTCGGGGTATAAATTGTACAGTTTTGGGTTCTTATCACACCACCCCCAAACAGAGCATTGCTAGTCCTCGAGCAATAAGATAGAGATAAAGAGAATGATAAGTAACCAAAAGTGTACCACTTTCGCGGGCACTTGCGATTGCACTTAGCATGTGCAACAAGCGTTTGAACCTATAGGTTGCCCTACAAGACGAGTTGTGTCTCGTGAGGGTTTGCAGGGAATATACCCACAAAATTCTTTATTTGCAAAAATTTATTAAACGGCAGTCAATCTCTTATTAGACATAGAATAATCGCACAATCCATCACATGAGAAAATGATTTCAGAAGTACAAGCTAGAAGCGTAAAAAGTTTAGCTAAGTAAATACTCAAGGCACATCCTTCCTAGAACTCAACGTGTGTAGTGTGAATCAGTCAAAACGGGTCGAGTATCATAAGAGTAATTCCTAGATTGCCTTGTCGGAATCAACGCTTCAACTTCAAATCTCACTGGATATAACTCTCTCAAACGAACTCTCGAGATTAGAATCAGTGTATCGCTCTTGTGTGTGAGGAGGTGAGTAAATGTAAGAAAGTTCAAACGTCTCACACACATATAAGAAAGAACTAACAATTGAAAGGAAAATGATCTCATGAAAGAATGCTAATCACTATAGTGAGAACGTCGAGTTATTCACCACGTCGACTTTCATTTGCCCGAACACCAAGGGGAACATATGGATGAAATATGGGTGAGGGGAAAATGAAATGGGAAGGATGGTATAAGGTGTGGTATGATGGATGTGTGATGTATGGATGTGGTATGTAGGATATAATGGTGATATAAATGATAAAGGATGATGGATGAATGTATATGATAGAAGAGTGTTCTATACTTTAGGCACAAATGTCTTCATTACATAAAAATTAACTACAACTCTCTTTCTTTTCTTTTCTTTTTTCTCTTTTTTTTCTTTAATTTGCTATTTTTCTATTTTTTTGTTTTTTTTATTTTTTTCTTTTGCTATTTTTTTGTTTTTGTTTTTCTCTCTCTTTTCAAACTAACAATGAAGACATTTACATTTGAAATCACACTCTTTTATTTGAAAATGATGATGGGTGATATAAATGAGGTGATAGGTGATGGTGAAATATGTGGATGGTGAGGGGAATAGATGTGATTATGGAATAATATGGGAAAACATGGGAATGTAATGAGTGAAGTGTATGGGTGAAAAATGGATGTGAAATGAAAAAGTGGTATGTGTATAGATGAAAATCTAGTATTCGGGACAAATTTCAAGACACGTGTTTCTTACAACTCGAAAGTGATGTCGTTCTCAGTGATCAAGCCAAAATTTTATGAAAGATAATGAGATCATACTACAATTTAAGTGCGGACCCAAACGAAGTTGAATAAACTTGTGACTCGGAGATTGCATAAAACACTCAAAAAGGGTGAAAGGCACAAATCTCACAAGCTAAAGTCTCTACTAGTGATCCTTAAGGTTCTCTTTAGAATTGTAGTACTCCTCAACTCTAACCGTAGAGACGTGATAAGTGCGCAAATTTTGTTGAGTCTAGAAATTCATGGTGCAAAATGCATTGTTATGTATTACATAAGCTATTTTAGAAAAAATATTCTCTAGCTTGATTCCTAGACTTTAAAAGATGGATGATTGAAAATTCACATCAATGAGTGAAATGAAAGAAACTGCACGAAATTTTAAAAATCAGGTTTTAAAATCAAAATTTTTCAAAAGAGGCACGATTTTGATAAAATTCCCCACCCCCAAACAAAAAGGAACATCGTCCTCGATGTTAAGTAAAATGATTTTTAAAATTGAAATCATAAGGTGGAAAGAGATTACCAAAATGAACCGCTAATGAAGTGAACAGATATCGCCAATAATAAACTTGAATGAGAAGAAAATAAAATGGTACAAGTCCATAACATGGTAAAGCATAGGGTGATGTGAACACCACCCCCAAACAGGATGAGACTAGTACAAGAAACGCGGGCTGCCTCCCGGTAGCGCTAAGTTTAATGTCTTCATCCAGACCGAACCATTCTCACCCTAAAGATAAGAACTAGGAAAGTGCGGGGTGGCAGAAAAATTAGGCATTTTGGTGACTAGACCATAGTGAGAGAAAATTGAGGTCGAAGGTAGTCCCACTTGTACGGGTCCAGTGGGTGCATCATAATGTAGAGGAGTCCACTTGGGAGCGCGAGGCGGATATGCGTGAAAAGTATCCGGAATTGTTTTTACCAGGTATGCCTTATTTTTCGAATTTTGAGATAAAATTCCGTTATTAGGGGGAAGAATGTAATACCCAGTATTTTTATGGCATTTAATTATGAGATTAATTAAATTGGGATAAATTAATTTAATATTAATTCGAATTTTAAAATAAATATTTTCTAGCGTGACGAGAGTTAGTAATTATTGGTAAGACTTATGTTGAATATTACTAGATGAGTAAAGTAATATATGAGATTGAATTTATTAAAATTGTTTCGAGTGAATAATACGACAACTATAGAAATTAAGTCGGGACGCGCGTGTGTCGTGTTGGGACTAAATTAATGGAATAAAAAGTAATTTAATTATAAACCTCCCGTATGGTCTCTTCGAGTGCGCCAATGTGTATAGAAGGGAGAGTGTACCCGGGGGTTTAGTTTGGGTCTCAGGACATTTTTAGGCCTAATTGGTAACCAGATAGGGCATTTTGGTAATTTCTAATTTTAGGCCTTAATTATGGACGACAATCGAAGGGTTATATCTGATGGGAGTTAGATTCCTCGAGGGTTAGAAACATTAGAGTTGCATAGAGGCTAAGGAAGAGAGAAGAGAGAAGGCTTCCAAGGAGGAGAGCCACCAATCCTACACCCCTCTCACCAATTCCACCACCAACGTGTAGATCGGAAGAAGGGAATCGTTCCTATACCACTATAATCTGTCGGACTAGACCTTTGATTTCCAGGCAAGTATCTAACTTGTTGTTCTTTAGTTGATAATACATCCATGCTAGTTTAGGAGATGATAAATTTATGTTTCATGGAAGATAAATGATAATTAGGAGATTCATATTGAAATTTTGAATAGAAATCATCTTAGGACAACCCTATTGTTATATGTAGAAGATTAACTATGAAATTGATGTTCAATAGAGGTTAATTTCTGAAAGAATTAGGAAAATAATGATCATGTTGATAAAATAGGGTTCTTGCTGTATTAATTTGAATTAACCCTTTTATTGATGGCCCTTAATGAATTCGTATATGTTTTACGTTAGAAATTATGTATGTAGGGTAATATAATTGTTGGTTTGATGGTTTGGGAGTTTGGGGCGAATTAATAGAGGTTTTGAGGATTTATATTAAGGAAACCCGTAGGTAAGAAATTGTGAAAACAAAACTGGGAGAAGAACTGCTCGATCGATCGATTGACTCAAGAATGTCGATCGACTCCTCCTAGAAATGGAAAACTTTTTTCCCCTTTTTAAATATTAATCCAATCCCAATGTGTCAGGACCCTTGGGCTTAATTAAAATATTATAATGGGACTTGAGGAGGACCAGTAGGGTATAAGTAGGGTCCGGGGAAGCCGATATTAGATGAGATTTAACTATGGGATTTTGGGGGTATAAATTGACTGAGAAATTGTACGTACATTAAATTAGGACTTGCGAGAATTTAGAAGGACTTAGACCAGACCTGCACCTTAAGGAAAGTGTATTTTTTTCTCTAACTAGTGAGTATATTATCCATGTTAGGATAAAATTACTATTCACCCATGAGAATTGTGAAATTGGGTATGTTTTGGATTGATAAAAACAAATTGATGAATAGGTATTGCATGTAGTTGAGAAATTAATATACAGAGGATATAAAAATTATGGTTTAGATTGAAAATCACGAGCATCAGTGGTTAAAATAGGAATTTTGAAATCTTTGGGAGTTTGATTGATTTTGATGCAAACTCTTATATAATTGATGATTATTGAGGAATTTATAAACCCTATATGGTAGATATGACCCATATATGTTGTTATAACATTTAGTTTAAATGGTTGGGATTTTGGGATTGCCATGAATGGAATTGGTAGAGATAATGGGTGAAATTCCATAACTGGGGAGCAGCCGGACCAGTCCTTTTTTTGTAGTTCGGATTGGTTCATTATTATAGTGTTGGATCGGTTTGTTTTTCCTTCAGACCGGACCGATCAGGTCGACTGTTTTTTTTTGTGTAAATTCAATTCCTTCATAGATTTTCTTCGGGACTATTTACTAAATTGTTTCCAATTATATAAAGATTAATTTTGGAACCTTAGAATAAAATTGGTAATGTTTTAACAACACGAGAAATTTGGTGGATCATAGAGAGAGTGAAATATTATTGTGTATTAACTAGAGGCGAGAGACTTGGGTTAATATGCGAAAATTATATGTCGAATCAAGAAAGGAATTATGTGAGTCATAACTACATAATAAAATAATAAGATAATGAGATTGAATCGTAATTAACAACTACAAGTAGTATTCGAGAAATACAACGGGTACTTGGGGTAGGATGAATCCCTAATACGAGACATAAATCGAGTGTGTGCCTATTATTATATAGGTTGAGTATATACCTATTGCTTCATGGTTTATGTGTATGATATAACTACCCTACTTGATATCGATAGGAGGTTTGCGCGTTAAGGGTAGTCATATCCCGATAAGCCTTATGGGGGATTTTTAACTTGTTTCCTGAGAACATTGGACTTAGGGTGGATTGCCATTAGTGAGAAAAATGGTATTGTACGGTCATTTGGGTGCATAGGTATCTGCGTAGCACAAGGGCTTAGGACTATGTTTGCCTACACTACTTGTGTTTTCATATTTGTGGTTCGAGGGATATACCGAACCAATTGTCCTTTACACAGTGACGAGATGTACTTGGACTAGATAGCAGAGTATGCATACATCGCAACTGTGTCTAGGGGTGCAATATTGTATATATATAATAGAGTGAATGTATATATATACTTGTGATAATATCTACTATGTGAATTAAGTAGACATGAAAGATAGTGAAATATGAAATTAATTAAGTTTGAGAACACTTAATTATACTGAGAATTGAACTAATATATATTTATTTATTCCATGTGTTGTGAAGAAACTACGTGGGTAAGATAAGGGATATGGATAGTTGACATAGTGATTTAATCTAGTGAAAGTGGGAATAATAACTACAATAACTTGGAGATACATTAGGCACGCACACTAGATGACTGGTGAGAATCTCAAGAGAGAGTCTGAGAATCTAACATATATATAATAATTGCTAATTATAGAATTTATTCACTTACTGTTTTTAAAATCTTTTACAATCGAGATTTGACCCATTTTCTCTTTCATATTATCTTCCCTTTTGTATATACTATATCAAGTGTCCCGCCACAGGGACGCCTACCATAGAGGATTGGATATTTTATTGTTATGGATACTATGGAGTTGTGGACTTCCCATTAGATGCATCACTCTATTGATTCATGTAATCTATAGTTATTTCTCTTATGGCATGTTGCCAAAGGATTAACGTCATTTCCAGTCTATCTCAGTCAGTGATTTTATTTGTGTCGAATTTGGATACATTTGGTTTTAATTGGTTTATTGTATTGGGATGTTTGAAACTGGGAAGTTTATTCCCATTACATTAATTAAGTTGTGATGATACTTATTCGTTATTCATTGTTGTGGGATGGTTTATATTATAACTTGTTGGTATTATTAGCTTAATTGATTACTAGGTAGTTAATAAAGAAAGAAAATTATTTTCGACAGTGATGCTAAGAATGAGTTAACTGAATAATTCGAGTTAATTGCGTAAAGGATTGGCCACCCGGTATTTAATTAAGCGGGTTGTTACAATGAAATGAATTCAAATGTGGGAAATAAAACTTGGAAGTTACTAGAAGTACCTCCAAGATCTAAACCCATCAGGCGTAGATGGATTTTTAAAAGGAAAATGAAAATAGATGGAGCGATTGTTAAATTTAAGGCTAGATTGGTTGCTAAAGGTTTTACAAAAAAAGAAAGAATTGATTATTTTGATACATATGCACCAGTTGATAAAACTTCTACTATCAGAGTTTTAATTGCATTAACATCAATGTGTAATTTTGAAATTCATCAAATGGATGTGAAAACTGCCTTTTGAAATGGTGACTTAGAAGAAGAAATTTACATGGAACAACCTGAAGGGTTTGTTATGCCTGGACAAGAACATAAAGTATGTAAAATTATTAAGTCCTTATATGGACTAAAGCAAGAACCTAAACAATGGCATGAAAAATTTGATAAAGTCCTTCTTTCTTATGGTTTTAAAATTCACGAATCTGGTAAGTGTGTTCATAGTAAATTTGATAATGACAAAGATGTGATCATTTGTTTGTATATAGATGACATGTTAATTCTTAGTACGGATTTAAAAAGTATTAATAATACAAATAGTTTTCTATCTTCTAAATTTGATATCAAAGATATGGGTGCATCTGATGTCATATTAGGAATGAGAATAATAAGGAAAGATAAAAATATAATTCTCACTCAATCTCATTATGTTGAGAAAATTTTAAAGAAATTTAATCAGTTTGATTGCACACCTGCTAGTACACCTTTTGAACCACAACTAAAGATGATCCCTAATACTGGTAGAGCTATTTCACAGTTGGAATATGCACGAGTAATTAGTAGTTTAATGTATGCCATGACATGTACTCGACCTGATATTGCATATGATGTTGGTAAATTAAGTAGATATACTAGTAATCCAAGTTTATTGCATTGGCATGCTGTCAATAGAATATTAAAATATTTAAAACGAACTATGGACTATGGTATATACTATAGTGGATGTCCTTCAGTATTAGAAGGCTTTTCTGATTCCAGTAGGATAACTGAGCGGGAGGATCATTCTTCAACATGTGGGTTGATTTTCACTCTTGGTGGAGGAGATGTTTCTTGGGGATCAAAGAAACAAACTTGTATACCTGACTCAACAATGGATGTTGAGTTTGTAGCATTAACTACAACTAGTAAAGAGGCAGAATGGCTAAGGAATTTGTTAATTGAAATTTCAGTTTGGCCAAAACCAATGCCTTCAATATTCGTACATTGTAATAGTGAGTCTACATTTTCTAGAGCTTATATTAAAGTATGCAATGGAAAATCCAGACATATTAGCATAAGATATAGTTATGTCAGAAAAATGATTACAGATTTTGTAATCACACTGGATTATGTAAAATCAAGTCAAAACTTAGCTGATCCAGTTATAAAAGGTCTTGCAAGAGGACTGGTGTCAAAGACATCATTGGGGATGGGACTATAACCCATTAATAAAAATCACTCTTGATGGAAACTCAACTTGATGCTTGGCATATTCAAGTCTCAAGTTCAATGATTAATGTATGTCATATGACGTGATTGTAAGCACTCTAAATTCAAACATCCCAAAGATAAGTGCTTAGTACATGTAATGAATAATGAATGAGGATGAGTTTTATCTTAATAGACTTGAAGTGTTTTAGTTACATGGACACTTATGATATTCTACCTATATGCGTGTGGAAATGGTGCCTCTTCCTATGAGAATTGGGATTGAATCTAAGGCATGTATGAAATAAAGGTACAGACATAAGGCCTAATACATGTGTCAGCTTATATGGATAATCAGTGATGAAAAGATTTATGTGTGTAGACAAGTCCAGATTATCAATATAGATTGATTGTTCAAAGACAAGTCTACAATACTTTCATGGTTAGCCTTGATGAATCTTCACACGGTATTGGTTCAAGTCATGAGACACCAATACTTATACATAGTCTTACAGACAATCAAAGATTTGCAAAACTTACTTTTAGAAATGGTGTAGGAATGTTGGAGATTTTTAAAATAAGTGAGTAAAAGTGGTGTGTGAAAGTTTGTCCCACATTGGAAGTGTGTAGAGAAAAGTGGGAAATAAACCTAAAATGAAAGGGATAGTGTCCTACATTGGAAAATGAATAAAGATAAATGAAACCCACTAAGCTATAAAAGAAGTGGTCAATCTTTGTGCTCCACATTGGAAAAATATAAAAAATGTATGAACTTAATAAGTAGAAATGGAAGATGAAGATTTGCTTCAATCAAAGATTTAAGAGGGCAATTTAAGAGAGCTCTAATATGGTGCGAAGCACCGTGTGTGCGGGGCTCTGGGCTGTGGGTTGTAGAGGCACTAGTGATGAACTTTGTACTTTGCATGCCACGTGTTCGCAGTGGTAGAGGGTTACCTAGATTCATCCGGGTCGGATCGTTGTAGCTAGGGCGCAGTCACTTTTTGGTAGGTCCGTTTAAAAAACTGGTTTTCTTTAATTTTAACTATTCATAAATGGCTTAGGACTGTTGGTAATTAACAATCATACGATTTCAAAATTAATTAAGACTATTAATTCAATAGTCATGACTCTTGAAGACAAAGCCTTTCATTCACTATAAATAAAGGCTGCCTAATTCGAAATTCCACATAATCAAGAAAAATCCAGTTTTAGATTTCCAACCCCTGCAATTACTCATGTATAATTTTCAGGAGATACAAAATTATCTTATTCTGTTTTGTGCACAAAAATAGAATAATAACTTGAAGTTATCTGTTATTCGCTGCTACATCCAAAGGCTGTCTTCAAATATACAATTTGCAGACAGTGATATTGCTTCATTGTATCTTGAGTATGGATTTACGAATTCCCATTTGTATACCGAATTATCTTGGTGGGACAAATACTATATTTAAGAAAGTGACATCACGCCTTGAAGTTTCAGAGTTATTTTGAAGATAAATAGAGTTGTATTTAGAAGTTTATGTTATTGTATTGAAGTTGACATTATTGTTATAAATAGAAGATTTCCATTTCTACCTTTGCATACATCTTTTCCAACAATCTAAATACAGTATCACCATAAATGGCAGACTCTTCTAAATCATTTCGACAAATAACAAAAGGTTTTATCAAATTAGACCGTTTTGATTGTGGTAATTTTTTGCGTTGGCAGGAAAAGGTTCACTTTCTTTCTAACAACATTGAAAATTTTGTACATCTTGTCATAACAGAAACCAAATGAAGAAGAAAATGAAACCATAGAACAAACGAGGCAACGCACAAAATGGGAGACCGATGATTACTTATGTCGTTTTCACATTCTCAATGCACTTCCTGATAATTTGTTTGACCTGTACCAAAATGTAGGGACTGCAAAAGACTTATGGGACAGATTGGAGACAAAATATCTTACTGAAGACGCTACAAGTAAGAAGTTCCTTATCCGTCAGTTTTTAAGTTTCAAAATGCATGATAATAGTCCTGTGCTAGAATAATTTCATGACATCCAACGCATCTTAAATCATTACAAACTTAAAAATTTAAATATGGTTGATAATGTAATTATTTCTGCTATAATTGAAAAACTTCCTCCTTTATGGAAAGATTATAAGAAAAAACTCAAGAACAAAAAGGAAGATCTTTCATTTGAAGAATTAGAGACTCATTTGAGAATTAAACAAGAGTCTCGAATTCTAGATGGTAAGGATGAATAGGAAAATTTTGTTTCTAAGGTCCATATGGTGAAGGAAGGAAAGGAGAAAAAAAATTGGCAATCATGGAAAGAATAACAAGCGAAAGAATTTTTCAAACAATTCTAAAGAAAACAAAAAGAAGAAATGAAACTGTTTCCATTACAATAAACCAGGTCACTTCAAGAAGGATTGTCGCGAGTTCAAGAAACTAAAAGAAAAAGGAGGCTCACCAGACACAAAGCAAAAATTTGCTGCTATGATATTCGTGGCTAATATGCTAGGAGAAGATAACTCTTGGTGGATTGATTGAAGTGCCACAAGGCATGTATGTAAAGACAAGACCTTATTCTCTGCCTATGAAACTGTGGAAGGAGATGCTTAATATGGAAAATTCTTCAACTGTTGTGATTAAAGGCAAGTGGACAGTGGATCTCGAATTCACTTCCGAAAAAATCCTTAGTCCCACTAATATTTTTTACGTTCCTGATGTTAGAAAAATTTAGTTTTTGGAAGTCTTCTTAACAAGTTTTGCTTTAAACTTGTAATTGAGTCAGACAAATTTATTGTTACTAAAAATGGTACCTTTGTTGGCAAAGGTTATTTGTATGAAGGTATGTTTAAGCTCAATATTAATGAGAAAGATTCTTCTGCTTATATCGTTCATTGTCTTTCATTATGGCATAGTCGTTTAGGACATGTTAATACAAAGAAAATGCATTTCATGGTTAATTTGAATTTAATTATGAGATATGAGAATGACATAAATGAAAAATGTAAAATATGCATGCAAATAAAAATAACAAGATTAATTTTTCCAAAAATAGAAAAAACTACATCTTTGTTGCAATTATTACATAATGATGTTTGTGATTTGCATGGAACACTACTAGAGGCGATGCAAAATATTTTTCTACATTTATCGATGACTTTTCAAAATATTGTTACGTATTTCTTTTAAACTCTAAGGATGATGTGCTTAATAGATTTAAGACATATAAAAATGAAGTTAAAAATAAATGTGATACTAAAGTCAAATGTCTTAGATCTGATAGAGGTGGTGGATATCACTTTCCTTAATTTTGTAAAGATATGGGTATTATACATGAAGTTACTGCACCTTATACACCACAACAAAATGGAGTAGCAGAAAGAAAAAAATAGGACACTAAATGAAATGGTTAATGCTATGCTTTCTTATTCTGGTTTAAATAAAAGGTTTTAGGGAAAAGCACTTTAACTGCGCGTCATATTCCGAATAGAATACCTATTAAAGATAATAAGAAAACTCCTTATGAATTATGGAAGAATAGAAAACTTAATTTAGGTTATCTTAAAGTTCGGGGTTATAGAGCTATTGTGAGACTACCTGAAACTAAGGGAAAGAGATTATGAAGTAAAGGTGTTGAGTGTATTTTCATAGGTTATGTACAATGTGGTAAAGCCTATAGATTTATGGTTAGTGAACCTAATGATTCTCTCGAGGTAAATACTATAATTGAATCTAGATATGCAATTTTTTATGAACAAAGGTTTTCTTCTATTCCTAGAATAAATAATGAAAAAGATGTAAATACTCCTTCATAATTAATGATACACCACGAGTAGAACAAGAAGAGATTACAAAAAGCAAAAGACCTAGAAAAGAAAAGATCTTTGGTCCTAACTTTGTAGTCTATCTTGTTGAAGGAACTAGAGACACACGTTGTAATCAATTTTCTTTGACTCTTAATTTTGAAACAGACCAACAAACTTATAGTGAAGAAATTAAGTCGATAGATTCAACATTTTGGAAAGAAACCATAAATGATGAAATGGATTCAATTCTGGGAAATAAAACTTGGAAGTTAGTAGACTTACCTCCAGGATCTAAACCCATCAAGTGTAGATGGATTTTTAAAAAGAAAAAGAAAATAATGGAACAATTGATAAATTTATGTCTAGATTGGTTGCTAAAGGTTTTACACAAAAAGACGGAATTAATTATTTTAATCCCTATGCACGACTTGCTAGAACTTCTACCATGAGAGTTTTAATTGCATTAGTATCTATATATAATTTTGAAATTCATCAAATGGATGTGAAAAATTCATTTTTAAATGGTGACTTAGAAGTATAAATTTACATGGAAAAACCTGAAGGTTTTTTTTATACCTGGACAAGAACGTAGAGTTTGTAAAATTATTAAGTCCTTATATAGCCTAAAACAAGCACCTAAACAATGGCATGAAAAATTTGATATAGTCATTATTTCTTATGGTTTTAAAGTTCATGAATCTAATAAGTGTGTTTATCGTAAATTTGCTAATGGCAAAGGTGTGATCATTTGTTTATATGTAGATGACATGTTAATTCTTGGTACTGATTTAGAAAGCATTAATAATACAAAGAATTTTTTGTCTTCTAAATTTGATATGAAAGACATGGATTTAGTTGATGTCATATTAGGAATGAGAATAATAAGGAAAAATAAAAATATAATTCTCACTCAATCTCATTATGTTGAGAAAGTTTTAAAGAAATTTAATCAGTTTGATTGCACACCCGTTAGTACACCTTTTGAACCACAGCTAATGATGATCCCTAATACTGGTAGAGCTATTTCAGAATTGGAATATACACGAGTAATTGGTAGTTTAATGTATGCCATGACATGTACTCGACCTGATATTGCATATGCTGTTGGTAAATTAAGTAGGTATACTAGTAATACAAGTTTGTTAAATTGGCATATTGTCAATAGACTATTAAAATATTTAAAAGGAACCATGGACTGTGGTATATACTATACTGGATATCCTTAATTATTATAAGGTTTTTCTGATTCCAGTTTGATAACTGAGCTGGGGGATCGTTCCTCAATAAGTGGGTGGATTTTCACTCTTGGTGGATGAGTTATTTCTTGGGGATGATAGAAACAGACTTGTATATCTGACGCTACAATGGATGTTGAGTTTGTAGCATTAGCTGCAACTAGTAAAGTGGCATAATGGTTAATGAATTTGTTAATTGAAATTCCACTTTGGCCAAAACCAATGCCTCCAATATCCATACATTGTGATAGTGAGTCTACACTTTCCAGAGCTTATGGTAAAGTATACAATGGAAGATCTAGGCATATTGGTCCGAGACATAGTTATGTCAGACAAATGATTATAGATAGTGTAATCATAGTGGATTACGTAAAATCAGGTCAAAACTTAGGTGATCCAGTTACAAAAGGTCTTGCAAGAGGACTGGTGTCTATGACTTCATTGGGGATGGGATTAAAGCCCATTAACAACAATCACTCTTGATGTAAACTCAACTTGATACTTGAAATATTCAAGTCTCAAGTTCAATGATTAAAGTAAATCATATGACGTGATTGTAAGAACTACAAAATCAAACATCCCAAAGATAAGTGATTAGTACATGTAATGAATAATGAATGAGGATGAGTTTTATCTTAATAGACTTACGGTGTTTTAGTTACATGGAAACCTATTATAGTCTACCTATATGCGTGTGGAAGTGGTGCCGCTTCGTAAGATAATTGGGCTTGAATCTAAAAGAGGCATGAAATTAAGGTACATACACAATTCCAAATACACGTGTGCCCTTATACGGATAATCAGTGACTAAAAAATTTCTGTGTGTAGACAAGTCCGGCTTATCAATATCTATTGATATTTCAAAGACAAGTCTATTATATTTTCATGGTTAGTCCTGACGAATCTTCACAGGGTATTGGTTCAAGTCGTGAGACACCAATACTTATACACAGTCTTAGAGACAATCAAAGATTTACAAAACTTATTTTGAAAATGGTGGAGGAATGTTGGATATTTTTAAAATAAGTGAGTAAAAGTGGTGTGTAAAAGCTTATCTCACATTGGAAGTGTGTGGAGAAAAGGGGAAACAATCCTAATATAAAAGGGATAGTGTCCTACGTTGGAAAATGAACAAAGTTAAGTGAAACCCACTAAGCTATAAAGGAAGTTGGCAACCTTATTGTTCCACATTGGAAAAATATAAAAAATGTGTGCACTTAATAAGTAGAAATGAAAGATGAAGAGTTTCTTCATCAAGCATTTAATTGGGCAATTCAAGACAACTCTAATATGGTGCGAAGCATCATACACATGCACACACGCACGCATGCGTGAGTTGCAGTGGGCTGTAGAGGCACTAGTGGCGCACTTTACACTTTGCATGTCGCATGTCCGCAGTGGTAATGGGTTGGAAGGATTCGTTCGGGTTGGATCGTGGTAGCTCGGGAGTGATCACTTTTTGGTTAGTCCATGTAAAATCGGTTCAGTTCAATTGTACCTATTCGTAAATGTATTATGACGGTTCGTAATTAATATTCATACAATTTTGTAATTAATTAAGGCAGTTAATTCAACAGTCATGACTCTTGAAGGCAAAAGCTTCATTCACTATAAATAAAGGCTGCCTAATTTAAAATTGCACATAATCAAGAAAAATCCAGTTTTAGATTTTCAACCCCTGTAATTACTCACTTATAATTTTTAGGAGATACAAAATTATCTTATTCTATTTTGTGCATAGAAACAGAATAAGAACTTGAAGTTGTCCGTTCTTCACTGCTACATCCAAGGGCAGTCTTCAAATATACAACTTGCAGACAGTGCAATTGCTTCATTGTATCTTGAGTACGGATTTGTGGATTCCCATTTGTATACCGAATCTTGGTGGGGCAAATACTTTATTTAGGAAAGTGACATCACGCTTTGAAGTTTTAGAATTATTTTTATGATAAATAGTTGACATTATTGTTACAAATAAAAGAGTTCCATTTCTTCCTTTGCATCACACACACACACACACACACACACACACACACATATATATATATATATATATATATATATTTCTTTGAGAAGTTAACTATATTTGTGTGTTTATTTGACTATAAGGTTTGATCACCTTGTTATAAGAAATGTGTTTGTATTTTTAACTTAAATAAATGAAACAATGTTAGTCAACTAAATTGGTGATTTTATTATTTTATTTTTTCATTAAGAATAAAAAGATCTAGCGATAAAAAAAATTAATTTATGCTATATCTCATTTCGTTACCATTAAGAATTAGGTTGGTTGGGGCTATGGCCAAATTACGAAATATCCATCACTAAATAACTTCCAACACTAAGTTGTAGTATTGTGCATGAAACTATTCGATAAGAATTATGTCAGATTTGTTTCTAGCACAATCCCTATGAAAAAAGTAGTATATCATAAAAGGTTGGACACTATTTACTTGATATGAGTGGATTTGATGTCAATTAGTTTTTTATGCAAATTTAACTCCATTTTTTTTATATAATTGTCAACCAATAGAAAAAATTGCTCATTAAAAATATTTGGATATGTATTTCTATAATATTTGAATAACATGTTTCTTTTAGTATTTCTATACGAGAATTGTAAAACGTTCGCGCATCGCGCGGGGTTAACATCTAGTACCTAGTAAAAATTAACTCCAAATATTTAGTTATTAGGTAATGTAAAAAATAATAAGAGATTGTTTTAAGGATTAACTAGATTTTAGCTCCACGTGATGCGCGAGCACCATATAAAACTTGTTATAAAGTAAAAATGGCATACTCAAAATCATAGCGAACATTTGCGTGTTCACACATATTAGTTGATGTTTGGTTTAATTTTTTTTTTGTAGTCCTTGTTATATTAATTGAAAAAAAGTCAACACATATGGAGAGAATATAAATGATTAACAATGACACTCATTGGGAACTTATTTTTCTTAAATGGATATGAGATTGACTATCTAGATGTGACCCGAACCAAGTCATCAATTCTAATTTTATTCTACAGCCCAATGACAACTATGTTTTGTGCTGTCACTGCACTACTCGCTCAAATATGAAAAACCTTACTGAAGGGTGTGTTTATTTTTGTAACATGACATCCTTATGTACACATATGTAATAAAAGAAACGGAAAAACTAACCGTTATCATATTGATGAGAAAATGCTTAGTTTGAAAAGTTAATGCTTTTAGCTTACATCTAAAAATTCCAGGAGCTACTTTAGTGTATTTCTTTATTGATGTTAATCCCCTTGAAAGTTCTAACTATAACATTTATAATTAAAAATATGTATGTGTAATACCCCGTATTTTTATGGCTTTTAAATTTGAGGATTTATTAAATTTAATTTGAGATATTAATTTAATATTAATCTAAAAATTATTTTAATATTTACTAGCGTGACGTGAGTTAGTAATTATTGGGAATTTGTTGAATATTACTAGATGAGTAAAGTAATATATAAGATTGATTTTATTAAAATTGTCATGAGTGAATAAAATGGCAATTCTGGAAATTTAAGTCGGGACGCGCTTGCGTCGTGTCAGGACTAAATTATTATTATAAAAGTGAATATATTATAAGTCGCCTATATGGTCATTTCAAGGGAACCAAAGTGTCCATAAGGGTCGAGATAGTTAAAAAAGTGTACCCGGGGGTTTAGTTTGGGTCTCGGGGAGTTTCTAGGCGTAATTGACAGCCCGAGAGGGTATTGTAGACATTTTGTATTTTTGGCTAATTAAACCCATGAATTTTCTTAGAATATATTAGCCATTTGGAGTTGTCTCTTAGGATTAACAAACACAAAACCTAAGCCCAACCATTAGAGAAGAAGGTGAAGAGATTAGAGAAGAAGGTGAAGAGTTTCCAAGCAATCCAAGACCCAAAACTCACCCGATTGCACCGCCACCACCACCAAAACATAGATCGCATGACGAGGAACGCAACCGTATCTTTTGCATCAACAAATCATACCCTTGAATCCCATGCAAGTATCTATCTTGATGATTTCTAGTTGATATTCCTTCCATGTTAGTCTAGGAATGAAAGTCATATGTTTTAATTGTAGAATTATATGTTTTGGAAGAGAATTCATATGTGTTGTAGGGAGAATCCATGTAGTCTGAAATCTTGATCATATGTAGAGGATTACCCAAAAATTTATTATGATATTTGGGAAGAAAATATGGATTAAAATAAAGGTTTGTGATTATTCATGCAAAATTTGGTTTTATAAAGAAATCTGGGATTAAACCCTTTTTTGATTGATTCGTTGAGGATTTATTGATGTTGTTACGTTAGAACTTATTTATATATACTTCTTATACTTTTGGATAACTTTGATGGGAGTTTGGGATGAAATTATAGAGGTTTGGAGGGGTTAGAATGATTGAACTCGTAGATTAAAATTTATAGAAAAATGGGTAAAAACTGCTTGGACGATTGATCGACCAAGAGCATCGATCGATCAATGATCGATCGATCGACCCCATTCCTCGATCGATCGATCCCTCCTAGAAAAGTGCATATTTTTCTCCTTTTTGTTTATCCCGGTTAAGATACGTAGGAACCCTTAATTATTATTTATAGAGTATAGTGGGTTATGAAGAGGACCAGTAGGGTCTAAGTAGACTCTAATATGGGATAAAATTGTGGGTTAACGAGTGTAAAAACATAATTCTTTGTATATTCATTTGGTTTAATTGGCTTAATTCCGAACAAAATAAATTAAGTCTAGACTAGTTATTCATGGAGTCCATTTAAAAGCCTTAAACTTAGTTCAAAGTTCAAGAATGCGCAATAAAAGATTTCAAGAAGATTACATGTCAAGACTGTTTCATATGTTTAAGATCACTCATGTATGAATACTTATGTGTAGTTGAGTAATGTGTATATTGATTAAATACTGGGTGATTTCACTGTTTGGGAATTAAAATCGTTTTATCGTTTTAAAAAATTATTTCTGCTGCCCTCCTGGAAAGGGAAAGTTCCAACCGAGACATCGAAACCGACACCTGTGGGTATTTCGTATGTCACACTGTATTTTCATTATAATCCGTGTAAGCCGCACTCTTACAAAATTATTGTGAAAATAAAAGGTTTTGCCCTTCGGGGATTTTTCCTGAAGTTGTTTCTTTTACCGCATGTTTTATCCATTGAATGGATTTAATCACTTAGATGCATGGTTAGGGTTTAAGAAGATAAAAATTAGTTTTAACTAAAAATTCGAACAAAGTTATTTTTTTACCTAAGTACACTAAAGGGCCGTTTCAAATTGGTATCAGAGCTTGTAGCACTATTTTATGGTGTTTGTGATCCCGTGTCCTTAGGTATGCCTTTCGGTGGTTTTGATGATTTTAGAATTCACTTGTTTAAATCATCTAATTGGAAATCACACATGAAAACTGCTTTTAAAAAACTTGTCAATAAAGGTGATTGTGAAAAATGTCTTGACTGCGAAAGTTTTGGTCACAGGATAGATGAGTGCCCCACTAAACTGAGGGAGAATTTTAATAAACCGATAAATCGCATTTCTTCCCTTAGTGATAGTGATCCAAAAGAAGAATTTTTTTTTGCTAGTAAGCGCGATCTTTCCATCTATGTGGTTAGTCATGTAAGTGATAAAGACTTACCTTTGCATGAGTCTTCCAAAACCACTGAAGTTGATACTCCTGAGAGTGAGGAGGAGGTGAGTGAGAATGAGAGCGAAGACGAGAGAGATTTGCAAACTTCTTTCAAAGAATTGTATGAAGAAACTTTAAAAACAAAGAAAGCAAACGTGAAACTAGCAGCCTTGTTAAAAGGACGTGCCATAGAAATAAATAATTCCAATTCTTTAATTGAAGATCTTAGGGCACAAGAAAAGAAAATTCGAGAGAAGCTAGAATATGTCGAGGGGGAGAGAGATAGTCTTCGAGGATTGATGGAGACTATGAAAAAGGAAATTCTAAAATTTGAAAATTCTACGCGTCTACTTGAGTCAAGGATAGGTGAGCTTGAAGAAAAATTGAGAGATTCAAGTAAAGTTAAGTTCGATTTGGAGGCAAGGTCTGAAAAGTTAGACAAAATCTTAGGCACCATCGAAATCAAAGATAATCAGAGAGGTATTGTCTTTAATAATCATGTCTCACCTGCTCCCAAAGCCAAAACCATCCAAACAAGAAAGTTTCCTAGGAACCTTAGGAGAGAGCCACCTAGGAACGTGAGATACAATCGGCCTATAAGAGACACTCCTCACCGTATCTACACTTGCACACATTGCGGTAGGAGAGGTCATCTTAGACGGTTTTTCTACGACCTTAAGATTGCTCCTAGAAAGTCTAAAGCTATTCTGGTTCCCAATATCTCTTCGAGTCGGTTCACATCTACTTAGGTTAGGAAGTCGGATTTGGAAGCGTTAGGCTTAAATATTGGTGATTCTCGCATCATTTTTTATGGTTCTCCTCATTTGTCCTCGTTCGATTGAGGTTGTTCGTCAATTTGTCATACACTAGTATCTTCACCTTTCCTTATTCTTGGCTAGTGTTACGGCATGTTTCTTGTTTTTGTCATTTATTTGAGTCTTTTCGAAAAATACAAAAAGATTTTTCCTTTTATAAAACTTTTGAAAATACAAAAAGATTTTTGGTTATTTTGAGTCGTGAAGCTACATGATTGATATAGGGATATTAGTGTGCTTGATTCCCCCCTTTCTTTTATTTTTTTGGGGGGCTAGGATTTTTGGTCATTATTATTGATGCCGAGAATGATCTTAACCTTTTCACTATGGGGTTGTTTCGATGTTGATATGCTTTTTTGACTCAACTTTGCTTATATGCCATCCTTGCACACAAGCACGAGTTTATATGAATGTTTGACTTCTCTTGCATATTTGAGTTCGGTGAGACGTTCTTATCTCAATTTTGTCATCAATGCGTAAGTAAACTTAAGGAGGAGGTGTGCTTGTAAGAACCATTTTTTCGTGAGAATTGATATTGAAAATATATTGAGTGTTCATGGGAAAGGGTTGCGAGAGTATATAATTGAATCGTCGTGAAAGCCACCGTTTAAAAGAGCCCAAAAGAAAATCAAGGCAATAAAAAGAAATCAATGCCAAAAATTGGGGACAATAGGACTTTCTCTAAGTAGAGATTGATAGATATTTCTAAAGATCTCAAAAATTCATATATTGAGGGAATTTGGTTGGAAATTAAAGTAAACGGGTTTGCACCACGAATCCTATGTTGAAACATCGCATCATGATGCTATTGTTTGTAGAATCGTCAACAATCCGAACTTGTATGCATGTTGATTAAGTTTAGTTCATCAAACTCGCACTTTTTATCTCACATGGCTTTGATAAAGTTTGATGATTCCTTGCTATCAATAAGAACTCTTTGATCGATTCAACGTATTGATATGATGGTTCAATTATTGTAGTTCCCTCCCTCCCAATCAATCATCCTTCTTAATTGAGCACATTAGTACCTTGTTAACATGTAATTCTCATTTTTCTCCTTTTACATTTTTTTTTCCGTTTTTCTGTTTTGCAGTCTGTTTTTGTGTTCCAGGTATTGTTTTGGGATAATTTTTTCGCTGGGCAAATTCTGCAAGTTTTGGGGGTATTTCTGGAAAATTTGATTTCTCGTTCGAACGACATCTCATGTCGCTCGAACACGTCGTTCAAGCGACTTCCTAAATCGTTCGAGCGGTATCTTATCTCGTTCAAGAGACATCTTAAGTCGTTCGAACGACTTCTCGCGAGATCAGGTTTCACTTAAGCCGGTGTTCTCTCTTCTTCTCTCCCGTCGTCCTTATCTGTTCTCGCGATAGCAG
Source organism: Sambucus nigra (assembly GCA_949130495.1). Lineage (NCBI taxonomy): Eukaryota > Viridiplantae > Streptophyta > Magnoliopsida > Dipsacales > Adoxaceae > Sambucus > Sambucus nigra. The sequence goes on along the minus strand of OX422216.1, from coordinate 315,812,686 downwards.
CGAAAATTTTCTCAGCACCCTTGTTTACACCATTTTCCTCTGTTATCCCACCAATCTTCACCGTTGTTAGCTCCTACATTCTCCTCTGAGCATTTTACCTCGCTCTTACAGTGCCTAGATCAACCATTGATACCCCTTTGTGCATCTAAATCAGCCATTGTTAATCTATTTCAGCTAAGGAGCTGTGGTGCAGTCAGTTGTTCTGAATGGATGTATCTCATTGGGTTTACTGTATCTCCGGCATATTCGATTCTTTTTCTGGTGGTTTCGAGGTAACAATGATCTTTCTTAACTTGTTTTGAGATATATCTTGGTTCTATTACTGATTTTGACTGCGATTGGGGCTGGTGTTCGCGGTGGTTTGGTTGGACGTTTGTACGGAGATAGGTGTTTAGGTGTGCGTGTGTTCGAGACATTTGTTCTTACATCTCTTATTGCACATTCTTATCATGCCTCCAAGACGCCGTGGTGCCCCTACCGGGCGACTCGCTGAGGCACCACCCTCAGCTCGAGCTCAGAGAGCTCAGGCTAGCAGACCCTCGTACTCTCCTGTCAGGTGGGCCACGCATGCTGAGTATGACCATTACTGCTCATTGGGTCTCCATATTCGGTCAGTTGTTTTCGAGAGGGTTTTTCATTATTCTGAGTTTTATGAGTTAGGTATTCCTCATTGGTTATCTTCTAGAGGCTGGGATTATATGTTCGAGGTTCAAGGGGATGTTTATCCGGTTATTGTTCGGGAATTTTTCTTCCATGATCTTCCCCACTCCGAGGGGATTTTCTCTTCTGTATGTGGCATTCCTGTACTCGTCACTGCAGATCTCATTGCAGCTTTTCTGCACCTTCCTCGTATTCCAGCCGCTATGTTTCCTTATTATTCCGACGATGGACTGACTTATGATGATATTTTGTGGCATTGTTTCTGGGAGATTCCTCTAGCAGGGTCTACGATGTATCATCGCCAGCTTCATCCTGCTTTTCGTGTACTCAATAGGTTTGTATCATCATCCATTTATCCTCGGATAAATCATACTCAGATTGGGTCAGACATTGTTTACTTTATGTACCATGTTTCTCAGGGGTGGGATATCGATCTTCCGACTATCATGCTTCGAGTCATATCTACAGTCACTGTCCATAGTTCCATCCCTGTCCGTCCTGCTCTTCCCTATGGGATTCTCATTTCCACCATTTGCACTTTTTCTGGTGTACCTGTTTTAGAGGGTGATCTGCGTCTCCCTACGCCTGGTATTATTAATCAGTCTACTTTCACTCGTTCTGAGAGCCATTTTCCACAGACAGCGAGAGCGAGAGCTCCACCCCCAGAGAGAGTCTTCCCTGATGCTGATCCTTGTCAGGCCTCTGATCACTCTAGTCCGAGCATGACTACTTCGCCACCACCCCCACTCCTGCACCTACACGTCCTATAGAGGAGGAGGTTTATTCTTTACAGGCACAGGTAGCTGCCTAGTCCAGACTGTATGATTCTATCATGGCTAGATTTCATGCTGAGGCTGATGCCCGTGCTTGTGCTGAGTCCAGGATGACAATATTTTTTGATGAGATGCGGTGGAGAGAGCAACGGAGCGACGCCGGTTCATCTGGACTTGGACATATTTCTTCCACATACACTGATGATGATGATGATACTGCTGATGCCTAGATGTAGTTGTTGTTTTGTATCTGAGACATCCATATTCCTGATGTATTTTGTTTTCTCTCTGATATGATGTACTCTTTTGATCAGTTGTATCTTCGTATTTATGACATGGATGTACTGTCTTCTTTTGCGATTATTAGTGATTCTCGCATTATTATTATGATTATGTTATCATACCCATTGTCATACTGCTGTTGATTATCTAGATATGATGATTCACTCTCATATGTTATTGATAGATCTGGTTGTTTATCCCATTTTTTGTCTATTCCAGGCAAAAAGGGGGAGAGATATGTGATGTAGGGGGAGTATTTATTATGATTTTATATTAGTTTATTTCCTCCATACTTCACTTTGGTATTTGGTTGTGTCTCGTGAGTGTAGGTATTGTTTTCAGAGATTCAGATATTCATTGATATACATCACATACAGAGACAGATTCAGATGATTACCATTCAGAGACAGATTCAGATGCCTACCTTTTATTCAGTCTCATTATTATGTCCTGTACTTTATATATTTCTGTGAGTTTGGGATAGGACATGTACATGTATTTGGTTATGGCATATAGATCTGTTTATTTTTGTCCCGGAATAGCCAAAGGGGGAGATTTGTAAGAACATAATTCTTTGTATATTCATTTGGTTTAATTGGCTTAATTCCGAACAAAATAAATTAGGTCTAGGCTAGTTATTCATGGAGTCTATTAAAAGCCTTAAACTTAGTTCAAAGTTCAAGAATGCGCAATCAAAGATTTCAAGAAGATTACATGTCAAGACTGTTTCATATGTTTAAGATCACTCAGGTATGAATACTTATGTGTAGTTGAGTAATGTGTATATTGATTAAATACTCGGTGATTTAACTGTTTGGGAATTAAAATCGTTTTATCATTTTAAAAAATTATTTCTGAGTTTCAAACAGTCTAAGAAAATTCGAGGATCAAATTAAAAAGAAAATAATATTTTTTACTGTGTTTCGCTCGAACGAGATTGAGTATCGTTAAAACGACATTGCATGTCGCGCGAACGAGATCTCATCTAGCTCGAACGACCTGGCGCCTCGATTTTCGTGTTTTCATTTTCTTGGACTCTGTGCAGCTCAGTTATATATAAAATATATCTGCTAACGTTTCTAAAGTGAGAACAGTTTTAGAAAAACTTATTCCCATACAAGTTTTTCATCTTTCGGTGTTTATTCAAGATTGTATTACTCGATTCCAAAGTTAGGTGATCTTGAACGTGTTTACCAGAAGATAATTCATTCACCACATCGTGTTGAACTTTATGAGGAGAACTCTACAACTGAAGAGCTGCATGCTATTGTAGAAGGAGACCTTACGAAGTATCTTGTGAAGGAACCGTTCTTTTCTTCACTGCTGCCCTCCTGGAAAGGGAAAGTTCCAGCAGAGACATCGAAACCGACACCTGCGGGTATTTCGTATGTCACACTGTATTTTCATTATAATCCGTGTAAGCCGTACTCTAACAAAATTATTGTGAAAATAAAAGATTTTGCCCTTCGGGGATTTTTCCTGAAATTGTTTCTTTTACCGCATGTTTTATTCATTGAATGGATTTAATCACTTAGATGTATGGTTAGGGTTTAAGAAGTTAAAAATGGGTTTTAACTAAAAATTCGAACAAAGTTGTTTTTTCACCTAAGTACACTAAAGGGCCGTTTCAACGAGGAGTTATTCATACATTAGAAATTGTGCACACGTTCACTAAAGATTGAGACTCGTGAAAGATTTATACCAAAAGGTAAGTGAGGGTATACTTACTAAAATTTTATTAGTGAGAGAGTACTTCGAGAGATGAGAAGTAAGTATGAAATAAATTATACATGAGAATAAAAGATACAGATCCGTTATGCGAGAGAATTGAGTAAAATTTGTGATAAGCACGAATGATAATAATTATGGATCGTGAGCATCTAATTTGGAAAATGTGAATACCTATATATATGACTGTGTGACTGTGCATATAGCATGTATCTGCGTAAAAATCATACCCGGGCTACTTGCTATCACGGAGGTTTTCGCGCTGGGACAGTCTTATCTCAATTAGACCTTTATGGGGGATATTGACTCGTACCCTAGAAGATAGTATTCCAGATACATGCTATCTGAAAATGATAGTCAGATGTTCTAAGAGACGTGAGGGTATGTGCTGAACTCTTTGGATTCGAAACTATGCTTCGCCTCCATTTGTATGTGTATTGTGTTAATACAGTTCGAGAGTGATTTCGAACTAGTATTTCCCTTAGTATGAGTGAAACGGGGACTTGATAGCAGAGTATGCCAACACCATAGATTTATGTGGGATGCCTATAGTATATATATATATTATATGAGTGATTGATATATATATATATATATATATATATATATATATATATATATATATATATATATATATGTGGAACCTTTATTCTGTGTGTATAAGTAGTTAAGTAATGAATAAATACTTCAACTTTATAGCAAGTGTTCGTGAATTTTGTAACGGTAACTAAATGGTTCTAAGTAACGTAAGGATATGGAAGTGAATTATTTTCTAAAACTAAATATTGTGGCCTTAGTACTTCTCACGATAGAACTTTATGGGAGGATAAGTTAGATAGACTTATGTGATCAGTAGTATGGTAGGCGTGCACACTAGATGAGAGGTGAGAATTCTCAAGAGAGTGTCGCGCACTAACATGGTGGTTATATTAGCTAGTAAGCATTTTAAATACTTGCTAAACTATTTTTAAAATTCTTTTACACTCGGGCTCTGACCCGTTTTCTGTCATTTCTTTGTCTTTTGTATATATATCTATGTATTACAGGTGCCCACCCACAGGGGCGTTATGCATAGGTTCTTTGGATTTGACGTGTTGCTGGTTATGTGGAAGTTGCAGGCCTTTGCTTTAGACGACCTCGTCATTGATTCTGTTCTTACTTTAGATCTACTTAGTTAGGTCATTTGTCGTCTGATTTCCTATTCCATTTGGATTTTGTGAGAGATTTATGTTCATTTATATTTTCGGTATTCAGTACTCCTTGGGAGTTAACTATTGTCAGGATGATTTCATTTATGGTTCTTAAACTTTGTTTGGATTATCGAGATGGTTTAATTCTTGTGTGTTAATTGTCATTCTTAGTATGTATGTGATTCTTAAACTGTTGGGTATTAAAAAGGTTTTCATATTGGAATTTAATAAAGTAAGAATAAGACTTTAAATTATTTTGACACTTAGCTTAATTATTTAGGGTGTTCAAATTGTAAATATTATTTTGCGACAGTGATGCTGAGAATGAACCAACCATTCACCTTGATCTTAATTTAATAAACGACTTATCACCCGGTATTTAATTAGGCGGGGTGTTACAGGTGGTATCAGAGTATCAGGTTCTAGTGTCCGTTAGGATCTGTGCGGCTTATTATGCTTCCAGCGTGGCTTTCTTTGATATAGAGCCCTATGTTTAGGATTGTTGATTTCTTTGGTGAGATTTTGTTCTCCTGCTTTCATGTATATATCAGTGAATCTTATTTACGTTAGGGCGTGTTCGAATAATGAAGTATGGCAGATGAGGGCCCTTGGGTAAGTAGCAGGAGGCAGGGCTTAGTGAGGTCGTGAAGTATATTCGAGGATGATGACTATAGTTGAGGTCAACCCTATTATGGCACGAGAGGCCAGGACTATAAAGATGTCTAGGATGCAATCTACGATTTCCAAATGTTGCTATAATCGAAAGGGAAGCCGAATCAGACTCACCCAATATGGTACGCTTGGGAGAGGGTCAAATGGAAAATTGAGGAGAATCATCAGTAGGTGTTATAGATATGCGGGAATTGTGTGTGTTAACCAACGAAGGTAATATATTCAAAGGCTTGGGCATATGGAGGAGTGTGATTAACTGGAAGTGAAAATTTGGGGTAAAATTTCTCTTGGCACATCGAAATGAAGTTATAATGGTGGGAGTCAGCCACCACTTTTAGAAGTGGAATACTCTGTCTATAAAAGGATCTTAGGTACAGTTTAATCGCACATTCCTTCATCAGTTGTTTAGATTAATATGTGAATGTTGTTTGGAACCCATCACGGAAGGGCCGGACAGGGGTCCATTTGTAAATGAATTTAGAATTTTAGTAAATTTTGTATCAACGGAAGTGGATACCAACGGTAGAGAGGATTTCAAATGGGAGATCAACTCATAAGGAAAGTAACAACACTTAAAGAGAATTTTGTTGGACAGTCGATCAATATGGTGACAATGTCATGCATTGTCCATCGAGATGTTAACACTCTTATGCGAAGGGAGCTAAAGTAATCGAAAATTTATTAGAGAGTGAGACTAGATGAAAAGCAGTTAGTAACGTGCCGCAAGGGGGAGACCCCTCAGGGGGATCATTTAAATGATTCGGATAGCTGAATTCTTACTAAGCGATGGTGAATTCGGTAAGGGTTATTGAAGCCAGTAGCACGTTCCTTAAGGCCAAAAAAGCTAAGGTAATGACGGGGGTAGCCATCAGGATTGAGACTTTTTAAGTCCGAGAGCAGGACAACCCTAATAGGGTCAGTATGACAGGAGATAAGTGGGTTTTCTGTTGAGGTATTTTGTGGAGAGTAAAACAACACGAGAAAAATTTTCCGAAGCGAGAAAAAGGACAAGGGTATGTTGCTTGCAAGGGAAATAGTTAATGTATTTTTTGGTTTGGTTCAGACAAACACGTTATGTACGGAAGACTATTAAGTAGCCAAGGCGATTGGCAAGGTAGAAGTATGAGTTTTATCCTCGGAGGATGAGGCGTGTTTTATGTGACGAGAGAGAGTCACTACATTTTTGTTTATCGCTAGGTTCGCATGTGAAACGAATTTAGGGCGTATATCAACACCGTTAATATTATTATGTGTATGTTTTCCCTGGTATAGAGAAGTTGTCTTCAGTGTTATCCGCGGAGGATAAATGGGTACATTATTTGTGTTATATAATTTATTGAGATTACTCATTTTAGTGATGTGATATGCGATTATATTATCATACTGATTATGGTTTTAGATAAATGGTTAAAAATATAGTGGGCAATGATTGTAAGACTTGGGGTTACTGCCCTAGTGCAGTATGTTTTGTTCAGACAAAAACCTCACCTGCGAGAGGGTCCGGGTCGCACTCATATTATATATTATAGAGACTTCAAAGGGTATAGTGGTACGAAAATGTTTAATCCCAGGGTGTTTATGGACTTTGTTATTATGATTAAGTGTGTATTGGGTTTAATGTTGAGAGGAGATATTTCACTCATTATTATATGTAGCACTCAGGACTTAGTGGTAGGAGGAGAGCATTGTTATATTTATCCTTTGGGAGGGTGAAAGTTAAGACTTATATTCATATGTTTGGGAATGGGATTTCAAGAGTCCCGATTGTATACGTACGAGGTTTATGGAATGTGATTACCACAAATACTAAGCAATAGTGCACTTGGTAATAAAAAATTCTTTGTTTTAGTATAATTGTGGGAGGAGATGTAGTTTTTCTATCAAGAGACGGAATAGAAGAGTATAGGTTATGGACGGAGGACCCAACAGATTTTGATAACCGACTATGCTAGGTAGTAGTGTATCGGGAGGTTCCTTGTTTGGATTTTGCTTTGCGAGACATCCCACGCATGAAACTCAGCGTAAGGTTGAAAGTAGAGAGATGTTTGGTAATTAGTCCATGAGTCTAGTACCTCGGTCGTCATAGGAGACGGTAATATTGATTGTAAGAGTTAAGTGACGATTTAAGGCCAGTGGAGCCAGTTATGTGGTAAGGAAACATTGGAAGTTTTGTTTTATCACCCAATCAAAGGGTGAAATGATTATAAGGAGGACTTCAAAATTTCAAATTTTAGGGGGATTAAGAGTACCCAAGTGTTGTAAACACATTGTGAGCACAAGGGAAATAAATAATTGGGTGTTATGTGTGAAACGTAGGTGATGCTTACACTAGTATGCACAGTTTATCGGGTGTGTGGACATCCTGGTTAGCTGTTGCTTGAATCATTCGAGTTGAAAGGACGTGGGAATAGATGCGTAGAATATATGTTTGTGAGAATGCCATAACGAAATGGAACTGGTAGAGTGGATTAAGTGTGGTGCGAAGGACGATAATTCATATCTACATGTACAATCAGAGTAGCAAAAACGAATTTAGTTGGAAGGATATGGGAAGTCATTTAGGGGTATTCCTTGGGAAGGATAACATTTAACTATTATGGAAAACACTCGGAATAGAGTTTTACCTAGTCAATGGTTGAAAGTGACTTGTGCGTAGGTTGAATGATGATGTTAGTAAGGTATACATGCTCAGTAGCGCACATCGTAGAGAAAAGTGCATGGGTCAGAACTTTTGATATACGCTAAGAAAAGAAGGGCAGTGATAAGTGTTAGTTAATGTGAATCATTAAAAGTAGACGTCGATGTTGGGCGGGACATAGTGAGTAGTCTCCACGGGCACCATTCATAGATAGAAATCGGTTAGAACGAGAGGATCAACTAGAGAATTTTGTAGCAAACCTATGATTCCTAAAATAAAAGAGAGCAATTGTGTGAAATTTCTTGGATGGGGTGCCAACTTCAAGGAAAGGTCACGAGCTCCTTAGAATGTGTGGAACAAGTTGAACTAAAAGAAAGTGATTATTATTCTTTTGGGTGGTATACACTATTAGACAGTGTGCCCCAACCTTTATTTAAAAATAACAATCGCACCGATAAGAGGTTCTTCTTGCTATTATTCTGAACTAGAATGGGATCATTGAACTCCACCTTCAAACCAGAGTTTCGAGAAGCAATGGGGATAACGTTTTGTTTTGAGTAGGTTGTATCACCCTTAGCCGGGGAGTAGGCGAGGTGATTAAAGATTAGTGGAACCACGTGAAAGTAGTTTTGAATGCATGGTGATCATTTCATTTCCACAATGGATGTATCTAGCAAGTGACGTTTAGTACAGTAGAGTTCCGTGGAAGCACTCGTACCTATTTATTTTGGACAAACTGCTTATTGAAATTTTGTGTGGAAAAACCTTAACTATTCTCCCTCTGGTTGTTTCTAGGTGAGTGGATAATCAGGATTTTTGATCGGCCGATTTAGAGTCTAATGATTGTGGTGGAATTACCATGGCTATTTTAGGGGACTTTTGAATGTCGTAAGAGTTACATCACCAAAAAAATCGAGATTCGAAGAACTGACAAGAGTGGTCAAATGTTCGCATGGTTTCTCTCAAAACGGGATTCTTGTGTTTAGATAAATACGAGTAATTATTACGTAGTGAGGTGCGGCCTCCCAATAATATTGAGACAATGGGGCCCAATGATGTGTAGACTCGGCTTATGCAAATAGCAACGTATTGGAGCACAATGTGAAGTGCCATTATTCAGGTGTGACTCTATAACTGACAGTATAGAGAGTGTTATATATGCTTATTGTGAGGCGAGGTTGACTATAGAAATTCGCCTTACTTGAAAGTCTGTTTTGAGTATTAATAAAGTATCCAGATCTATTTTACCAGACATACCTTATTTTCTGAATTTCGGGACGAAATTTCGTTATTAGGGGTGAAATATGTAATACCCCATATTTTTATGGCTTTTAAATTTGAGGATTTATTAAATTTAATTTGAGATATTAATTTAATATTAATTCCGAAATTATTTTAATATTTACTAGCGTGACGTGAGTTAGTAATTATTGGGAGTTTGTTGAATATTACTAGATGAGTAAAGTAATATATAAGATTGATTTTATTAAAATTGTGACGAGTGAATAAAATGGCAATTATGGAAATTTAAGTCGGGACGCCACTGTGTCGTGTCAGGACTAAATTATTATTATAAAAGTGAATATATTATAAGTCGCCCGTATGGTCGTTTAGAGGGCGCCGAAGTGTCCGTAAGGATCTAGATAGTTGAAAAAGTGTACCTGAGGGTTTAGTTTGGGTCTCGGGGCGTTTCTAGGCCTAATTGACATCCCGTGAGGGTATTATAGACATTTTGTATTTTTGGGTAATTAAACCCACGAATTTTCTTAGTATATATTAGCCATTTGGAGTTGTCTCTTAGGATTAACAAACACAAAACCTAAGCCCAACCATTAGAGAAGAAGGTGAAGATATTAGAGAATAAAGTGAAGAGTTTCCAAGCAATCCAAGGCCTAGAACTCACCCGATTGCACCGCCACCCCCACCAAAACATAGATCGCACGACGAGGAACGCAACCGTATCTTTTTCATCAATAAATCAGACCCTCGAATCCCAGGCAAGTATCTATCTTGCTTATTTGTAGTTGATATTTCTTCCATGTTAGTCTAGGAATGAAAATCTTATGTTTTAATTGTAGAATTATATGTTTTGGAAGAGAATTCATATGTGTTGTAGGGAGAATCCATGTAGTCTGAAATCTTGATCATACGTAGAGGATTGCCCAAAAATTTATTATGATATTTGGGAAGAAAATCTGGATTACAATAAAGGTTTGTGATTATTCATGCAAAATTTGGTTTTATAAAGAAATCTGGGATTAAACCCTTTTTTGATTGATTCGTTGAGGATTTATTGATGTTGTTACGTTATAACTTATTTATATATATTGCTTATACCTTTGGTTGTCTTTGATGGGAGTTTGGGATGAAATTATAGAGGTTTGGAGGGGTTAGAATGATTGAACCCGTAGGTTGAAATTTGCAGAAAAATGGGTAATAACTGCTTGATCGATTGATCGACCAAGTGCATCGATCGATCGATGATCGATCGATCGATCCCTCCTGGAAAAGTTCATATTTTTCTCCTTTTTGTTTAACCTGGTTAAGATATATAGGAACCCTTGATTATTATTTATAGAGTATAATGGGTTATGAAGAGGACCAGTAGGGTCTAAGTAGACTCCGTTGAGTGAAATTTAATATGGGATGAAATTGTGGGTTAACGATGAGTTATTCATACATTAAAAATTATGCGCACGTTCAGTAAAGATTGAGACTCGTGAAATATTTATACCAAAAGGCAAGGTTCTAAAAAATGCGGGGCATGATTGAAGCGTGGAGGCTAAGCCTTAAGCCTTAGAAGCCTAGGCGGGCCTAAGCGTCAAAAGGCGTCATAAGGCGTTTAGGCCTTCTTAATATATTTTAATATTTTTTAACCATAACAAGGCTATTAAAATACAAAAACTGCACATATCATAAAAATATGTCTGAATATATGCAAATTAAAATACTATTTGATTATTTTGGATAAGATAATGATCCGGTTTGTAAACAAATTCTTTAAAAAGACGACATCCCTTCACTAAGGCATTGTTGTTTTTAAAAAAAAGTGTGCCTTAAAGGTTTTACCGAGAATAAGGCGTGAAAAGCGTAACGCGAGGTGTTTCTCCCAAGCCTTAAGCCTAGGCAGATTTATTAGAACAGTGCCAAAAGGTAAGTGAGGGTATACCTACTGAAATTTTATTAGTGAGAGAGTACTTCGAGAGTTGAGAAGTAAGTATGAAATAAATTATACATGAGAATAAAAGAGACAGATCTGTTATGCGAGAGAATTGAATAAAATTTGTGATAAGCACGGATGATAATAATTATGGATAGTGGGCACCTAATTTGGAAAATGTGAATACCTATATATATGATTGTCTGACTGTGCATATAGTATGTATCTGTGTAAAAATCATACCCGGGCTATTTGCTATCACGGAGGTTTCCGCGCCGGGACTGTCTTATCTCGACTAGACCTTTATGGGGGATATTGACTCGTACCCTAGAAGATAGTATTCCAGATACATGCTATCTGAAAATGATAGTCAGATGTTCTAAGAGACGTGAGGGTATGTGCTGACCTCTTAGGATTTGGAACTATGCTTCGCCTCCATTTGTATGTGTATTGTGTTAATACAGTTCGAGAGTGATTCCGAACTAGTGTTTCCCTTAGTATGAGTGAAACGAGGACTTGATAGCAGAGTATGATAGCACCATAGATTTATGTGGGGTGCCTATAGTATATATATATATATATATATATATATATATATATATATATATATATATATATATATATATATATATATATTCTTATATATGGAAACTTTATACTATGTGTATAAGTAGTTAAGTAATGAATAAATGCTTCAGCTTTATAACAAGTGTTCGTAAATTTTGTAACGATAACTAAATGGTTCTAAGTAACGTAAGGATATGGAAGATAATGATTTTCTAAAAACTAAAAATTATGGCCTTAGTACTTCTCGGGATAGAACTTTATTGGAGGATAAGTTAGATAGACTTATGTGATCTGTAGTACATTAGGCGTGCACACTAGATGAGAGGTGAGAATTCTCAAGAGAGTGTCGCGCACTAACATGGTGGTTATATTAGCCAGTAAGCATTTTAAATACTTGCTAAACTATTTTTAAAACTGTTTTACATTCGGGCTCTAACCCGTTTTCTATCATTGCTTTCTCTCTTGTATATATATGTATGTATTACTGGTGCCCAACCACAGGGGAGTCATGCATAGGTTCTTTGGATTTGACATGCTACTGCTTATGTGGAAGTTGCAGGCCTTTGCTTTAGACGACCTCGTCATTGATTATGTTCTTACTTTAGATCTGCTTAGTTAGGGCTTGTCTCGCCCGATTTCCTATTCCGTTTGGATTTTGTCAGAGATTTATGTTCATTTCTATTTTCGGTATTCATTACGCCTTGGGAGTTAACTATTGTCAGGATGATTTCATTTATGGTTCTTAAACTTGGTTTGGATTATCGATATGGTTTAACTCTTGTGTGTTAATTGTCATTCTTAGTATATGTGATTCTTAAACTGTTTGGTATTAAAATGGTTTTCATATTGGAATTTAATAAAGTAAGAATAAGACTTTAAATTTTTTTGACACTTAGCTTAATTATTTAGGGTGTTCAAATTGGAAATATTATTTTGCGACAGTGATGCTGAGAATGAACCAACCATTCACCTTGATCTTAATTTAATAAATGACTGATCACCCGGTATTTAATTAGGCGGGGTGTTACAGTCTGCAAAAAGAAAAAAATAGTACATAAAACTATAACTCAGATACATGCTTCCAAGGCAAACTTTAAAACGAAACCACATAATTAGTGTTTCTTAACTTTTCAATTAAACAATCCACACATTGACTAACTATATCAATAGTAGCACATTGAGCATGTAGAGTAAGTAATAATGAACTCTAACTAAATAATATGAAATGAAAAAAAAAAGCAAACCATAAACTCTAAGCACAATATGACATCATTATCATAGACAATTTGAGAACTATATATATTACAAATCACCAAACATGGAAACATAATTAACTTTAGAGAGTGAAATAAGAAATTTTATCCCAATCACCCAAAACAGAGTCTGCTTTAAAAGCCCAAACATGATTTCTATAAATAAAAACTAGCACTTCTATTAAATTTTTAGTTGGTGTCGAGATAAGGCAACAGTTTAATCATTGGAAAAAGTCTAAATTGCAATTCTAATCAAACGATTAAAAACTCTATTTTTGGTCCTTTTGTGTTTATGCTAATCTCTTATGTGGAAATCATAAAAAATATAAACTTTCTGATTAACCCAACTCTTAAACTTAATACCATAATCAACACATGTTCAATATCTTTTACCCTAAGCAATTAACTTCAAATCCTCCACATTGGGGGTTTTCAACAACTCACAAACCCTGAAAACAAAGGCACCACACGTAACAAATTTGAAATTACATCAAATAGTTTATGGACATTAACATGATTGTAAATAAACATTGAAAGGGTTGAGAAGTTCTTCTTACATAATCATAGATGGGTTATGGAGAGAAGAATAGAAAGAGCCCATTTTAGATAGAGGGTGAGAGAGAGTCATCATTTTAATTGTACGAGAGAGAGGTAGATTATTTATGGAAGATGGAAGGATTTTTTGGCCTAAATATAAGAGATGCGTAGAAGAGAGAATGAAAGGGTTGTGGATGGAAGGAGTAACTCTTAATTAAAGGGATAATTTAAAGCCATGTGTGAAACCTAAAACAGGAGACACCACTTTTAAATATTTACTAGATATGAACCTCGCACGATGCGCCGACGTCTTGTAGTGTTTGTTGTACCATTTATATAATAAGAGTAATCAAATTTTGGCTTTAGCAAGGACGTAAATATTGTCCAAGAAACATTAATTATAAAATAATTTACATTAAATTGTGGCATTTGACAATGTCATAAAATGCTTTAAAATTCAATATTACATTAAGATAGAGTCTTGACATGTAAAACTTTAAGTTGTTAAGAAACGAAATATAAATAGACATTAAGATTGAGATAGATTCCATCTTTCTAAAAAAAAATTATCCCATGAAATAGTTACACATACGTGATCAACATAATAAGGTAATCGAGCGAATAATTGACCTAGAAGAATGGTATAAGTTTAGGGACCATTTGGGGTAAAATACTTTTCACCGAGCCAAAAGGTAAATGGAGAAACATATTTTCATATTCGTGGGATTTATTGTTTCATTATTTCTATTCAAAGTTGCATAATTATAGAGTGTGAAATTATTTATAATTTAAAACGAACAAAAAATTAATTGCAAATATGTGAAAAAACTTCTGACCATTTTCAACATTGTTGCAGTTAAAAATATTTTATCAAGATCAACTAACCCTTAGTGAAGAATAAAAAAGTGGAAGAATATTTAATAGTATGAATATCAAATGTTTTTAACAGTAGAATTTAGGAAATTTTATAAAATTAAATTTATTTTAAAATTTGCATATGTATAACACGATTCAATCTAATTAAGATTATCACTAATAGTTTTTATTTCTAATTGTATTGTTCAACTTAGCTTATGGCACCCAGAAAGAGTAATAAATATCCAATGTCTTTTAGCCCCAAAATCCTCAAATTATTTTTATTCAAATCTTATACTTTATTTTTATAATATTAAATTTCATTTTTAGATCCATCTTAAAAGAGTTGATAAATTATTTTGAAGGTCTAAAAATATGTTTATAACCTATTCAAATTTAAGCATATCTTATAATTTGAGTAATATGTATATATGATAACTACAAAAAAATTTAGTTATGTAATAAAAAATTGACTATGTCGTCATAATATTCACTGTTTATTTACCGAATATTACAAATATACTTGATGAAAAAAATAAGCTTCACATGATTTTTACGTACTTTGATAATCGAAAATTGAGGCATTATATAAGGCATGAGTTTTCATAATTCCATCAATATTGTAATATACATATTATACTATAATATGTTGATTTTATTGTATTTCAATATCTTAATTCAATTGAATATTACAATATGGATAGAAATATGAAATTAATTTATAACCGTTTATCTATCAAATCCCCAAGACACCAAGGCGAAGAAAAAAGTGTCAAAACATACATTAAACCCATTATATTACACCCTATATTGTGTTAGAGAACCTTCTGACCATACAATATATTACATCTCAATCTGTTAAAGATCTTTAAGAGCAATACTGCACCTTACATTATATTACAATTTAATATGAAAGCTTAAACTTATATCGTGCTAGTAGTTAATACACGAAAGGAAAATAAATGCCATTTTATTATCGTACTTGCATTAATTTATAACAAAAAAAATGTATGTCTTAAAACACACATGTGGTTTTAGACTAAATATAAGAAACAAACTCATAATTTATAACCAAAACAAAATGTACGCCTTAAAACACACATGTGGTTTTAGACTAAAGATAAGAAACCAACTCATAAATTGTTAAGAGTAAAATATATTGTAATGTCTTTATACAAAGTCGAAACAGAATGAACATTTCAATTAAAAGAATTATTTAAAATCATTATAAAATATCATAACTATGGGACCTTATAGAACAAAAGATAATTACAGAGGCTAAAGTATTTTGTTGACTCCAATATACCTTTTCTTCATTGAATTTCACCAAACTGTACACGAGTAGTAGCATTCTCCATAACATTTCACATGGTAGCAATCAATTAGCATATACAGACATTAGAAACAAATAAATCATAAAACAGGATCATGCCATATTAAATTAGTTGCATGCAAATGAATAAAGGAAAAACCTATAGAAAGACCAAAAGTACGCCGAATTAAATAATTAATTCTCAAATTTTTTGTATGTGGGATCAAAGGATTTTCTCTCCTTGCAGTTTATAGGATTAGTGTCACCCAAAATTAATCTCCTTATGGTTTATAAGACTAGTATTCCAAAAAATTATGGATTTACTATATTAAAAAAATTACACCTCCACTTTCAACAATTGGTAAAACAAACATTATGAACAGTAAAAAGTTATACCTCCCCCACAAATAAAAAATAATAATTATTGAATCAAATTGAACAATAAAT
The DNA here is from genome assembly GCA_949130495.1 of Sambucus nigra. Taxonomy (NCBI): domain Eukaryota; kingdom Viridiplantae; phylum Streptophyta; class Magnoliopsida; order Dipsacales; family Adoxaceae; genus Sambucus; species Sambucus nigra. Next base: position 315,796,612 of record OX422216.1, on the reverse strand, counting down.
CTATATCATAATCGAGTCAAATTATTTCAAAGAGTAGTAGAATGAAGGAATACCATGTTAAGATTCACTTTACCCTTGATACAACACCATGAGGAAATAAACACTTGTATGAGATTCTATATAAATAACATGTTTGGGAGATCCTGTAGGACAACTGGAATTAATGTCATTATGGTTTTTGGAATGTAGAAAGACAACCTATTTCTGAGTAATTTTTAGAGGGGGGTTAGAAAGGAGATGGAAAGTTACACAGTTAGGCATGGATAATCATGGAGAAATATGGAGAATTATACCTGGTGTGTGAATTATAAACCTTACGTGCCAACATTAAATATATAAGACAAGTGGGGCAATAACACTTGGAGTCACCATTTTTATATTATTATATTAGATAGAGATAAACTAAGTGTTTATTTTTTGTTAATAGAGATATTACTCTTCCGTCTAAGTGTTTGAGTTTTAATTTTAGAGTAATATCATTTTGTTTTAATGTGACTATTTGACATTTCAACTTTAGAGAGAAAATAACAATAATAATAAAAAATCTTGGTAGTCAATGTATTATGGGCTATCTTTGCTAGCTTTCAGGTTATATAGGGTGGGCAGACAATTCTAAGGTGTGTTCCATTTAAATTATGAAAAGATTTTTGCACTATTACCTAATAACTCATTTAAAAATCTATTTATATATAATCAGTCCAAATTATAAACCTGTTGCTATCTTAAACCCGTAATTTTCTTAATAAATTAGTGATAAGTCAAAACGATATAGTTCACTTATTAACGTAAATAGAATTATACTTGTTAATGTAGGTACAATCATAATTGTAACTCTATCTGCGTTAATAATGTAATTGTATTTACATTAATAAGTGTAATTGTATCTATATTGATGTATTTATATTAATAATTATAGCGAACGTGGACTTATTGAAAAAACAGTTTTTAGTTTATCCTTATCGTTAATTTTTAAGAAGTTTAAGGATTTATCACCATGTTTCCCCAAAAAAAATATTTTGAAAATATTTTACAACAAAATTATTTTTTTTGAAAATATTTTGCACTAAACATTATTTTGTCATTCGTTATCCGACGAAAAATATCTAGTTAAGAGGGAAAGGAAAGTATACAGGAGCATTAGCTAATAAATCCCTTGATAGTGCTTTTATATATGATTGGTTCAATCAATAATTATGTTAGTATCTTGTACCCCAAACTTTTTAATTAATTAATGATAAGTCCAAACGATATAGTTACACTTATTTATGTAGATAGAGTTACACTTGTTAATGTACATACAAGTGTAATTGTAACTGTATTCATTATTGTAAATCTATCTATATTAATAAGTGTATTGTATCTACATTAATAAGCATAATTTCTCTATATTCGCCACTGTATCTGTATCTACATTAATAATTATAACACACATAGGCTTATTGAAAAGTCTAAAAAACACATGTCCTTATTGTTAATTAAGATAGAATTAATGATTTTTTCACCATCTTCTTGAAGTATATATTGAAAAAAATATATTCTATGAAGGGAAGGAAGTTTAGAAATTAAAATAGTTTTTGACTTCAAACTAAAATAAACATTTTTCACGAAAACCATTGTGCATTAAACACGACTCAAAGTTGAAAAACACCAAAAAATTCCATATATTTCAAGATATATCATGCTTATCAAACACGCCATTACTTTATTGTTGCACCAATTAATTTTACCATATTATTTGAAGCCATGAGAATTGTGAACAAGAAAAATTAATCATAAATAATTATTTCTTAAGTTTCGCATTAGGTGCAATCTAACCACAATAGAATTTATGCATAAATGAATGGAAAATTGTAAAGAAAATTAAGAGAGAGAGAGAGAGAGAACTTTATTGATCATTCCAAAACAGCTAGATAAAGACGATGTTGATGACAACAACGACGACGACAACAACAACAACAACAACAACAACAACAACAACAACAACAACAACAACAACAACAACAACAACAACAACAACAACAACAACAACAACAACAACAACAACAACAACAACAATAATAATAATAATAATAATAATAATAATAATAAGAAGAAGAAGAAGAAGAAGAAGAAGAAGAAGAAGAAGAAGAAGAAGGGTGATCAAGAATTTGATTTTTCTAAAGAACTTTACTAGTAGGCTAAACTTATAAAAATAAGTCGAACTATTTTCACAAATCAAAATAACAATTAAAAGTTGAAGAAAAGTAAATTTTAAAGATGGAGATTGTATATATATTGTGTCAAGATGGTGTACTAGATTCAAAACAAGCATGCCCATTTTTTGTAATTACCTTTTCAAACTATATTCTAAACAACTTTACTAATGAATAAAATGAATAATACAACGATAGTTGCAGTGGAGTACCCCAAGTTTTTTTAGTTAGTGGGGTTGAAAGTTCTGGAAAATTCTTGGAGTTCGGGGGATTTTAGGATTATGTTACCATATCATAAATAATTGGGTCCTGATAACGTGTGCCTTAAGAGCACTCACTAAGAACCTAAAAACAGTAAGGATACATTGCCAATATACAACTAATAGGACACATATACTCATGCAAAGCTCTCATACTGACGATTTTGAGACCCAAAAGATGTGCCCTTGTCATGTTATCACTTTCACAGATGATTATCCAGCCTTTAATCAATATAAATAAATTACTTCAATATTTATCCATAAATAGTAAAGTTAATATAAATATGAATGTTTATTCTCTATAATGGATTACTCAGTTTCAAGCATAGATTAAAATAGTTGAGTCAAATTATACTTCAACATATCATAAATTAAATATCGTATAACACATTACATATATTCAACAAAGTTGCCATTTAAATAAATAAAATCTTTTATTATTTTAAATATAGTAGACAAGATTTAACTTTTCGAAAATAAAATATTTTTATGCACTAAATACAATATCCAACCCATATGTAGTCCCAAACACTCCATCAATTTGAAAGATAGTGAACATATTTTTAACAAACTCTCAATCAATTTTAAGTGTTAAATATAGTACCTTATCCATATTAGAGCCACATACTCAATCATATTATAGTACTATTAAGCATTTTTTTAGATGAATACCGTAATTAAAAATCTAAGTACATTACCCAAATATTTAATAAATGAAAAATATAAGAATTTATCAAAGTCTTCCATTTTTCAAAACCAAATATATGAGCATTATCTTTGATACCAATTGTTGGTCTCACATTAAGTTTAATGGAAAATTTAAATTTCTTTACACTAGGAATAAATTTTCATTCATTATACACACACACACACACATACATATAACACGTATATATATACATAAGAAATGGGGTAAATAATAATAGAGAGTTTAAACCATGATTAATAATGGTAAGGCTGACGTTGCCTACGTCCACTTCATTTCACGAGTATAAATTTTTCAAGTTGAAATTATGCACCTATTACCAATCCCATTAACTAAAACCCCAAAACTGTTTACATAGTTCTCCCTTATATATCATTCTAAGAACAAAGGACCCAAACCATATAATTATTCAGAGTAAATTATACTCTAACTCCCTTAAATTAATAAATTATGTCAATTTAGTCCATAATGTTTAAATTGTGTCCGTATAGCCCCTAAAGTTTTATAGTTGTATTAAATCACTTCTTAATGTTTCACCAGTGTTCAATCGGCATCTAGTATTTAAAAGGTATCCACTAAATTCCCTTTTCAGTTCTAAAATAATATTACACTAGTTTATTATATTGCCCCGTAATTTCAAATAATGAAATAATTTGGATTTATTTTGAATGAGTGCGTGTCTATATTAATGGATAATTTTAAATTAGGAAGTTTTGGTATTCCAAGATTTGTGTCATTAAACCAGGTTTAAGAAGAGCCTATAGGCCTAAAATAGTTTTGGAAACATTTTAAGTTGACCATACGATTTGGTAACCCTTTGGGTTAACTTTTGGAAGAATTTGGTTATTGTTTGGGCCTAATTAGGAGGCTCTAAGTTTAGACCTTAGGGGAATTACCAAATTAGAGATTCAATAAGGTCATTAACTCATTTGATTATTACAACATTAAAGAGAACCAAAATTCTAGCTGTTGAGGAGAGGAATTTGGAACAAGGTATTTCATTAAAGATAACAAATATGGAATCTAAGCAAGTAATACCTAGCCTTATTGTTATATTGAGTGAAATTTATGGATGATACAATGTTATGATTATTAATCGTCGTTAGATTAAATCTCATGAATAAGTCTTGAGCATTATGTTGTCCATCGAGAATTAGCCTAATACTTTATTTCATGGTTGAATATACAAATATATTAGAGAAAGTAAATGAATATATATTTATCATGCTTATATTATGGATTAATGTATGAATATGAAATTTAAATGGTTAAAATTGGATTTATAAAGCAACACAATTCAACAACATAATTTTATTTAAGAAAACTCATTGTTGGAGGTTAGAAAACTCTTTTTTTACGAGATAATGATGTTAGATATGCTTAGAATCTATTTAAAACAAATTTAGGATGTGTTTGGATCTCATTGGATGTTACAAAAACCACTTATGGTGGTCTACGATGAAGATAATTGAAGTTACGGGTTTTTTGTTCGATTTTACAAAACTACGTCATCGTGGGTGACCTGATCGATTTGTCTATATGGAGCCAATCGACCGACTGCCTTTGGGTTCGAATGATCACGCCGGAAAATAAACTGATCGATTACTATGCTAAAATAGGCTATTTATCACGGTCACAAACCTTGACAAGTTGAACTTTATCACGGTCAAAGACTGTGATAGTGATGTGGATGACAACTGTTTTTGTCATGAACTTGTCATGGTCAAAGTCCGCGATAAGTTATTATTCTCATGGATTTGCGGTCAAAGTTTGTGACAAGTTGTCCTTTGTCAAGGACTTTGACCATGACAAGTCCGTAATAAAGGAAAAATTTTCACGGACTCTGACCGTGACAAGTCCTTGACATGTTTTTCTTGTTAAGGACTTATGACGGTTCGTGACAATACTAGGAAGCATAATAAAATAGCTGTTGGGAAGTATGACCACTACCACTTCCCAGTAGTATATTATTTTACCTATAGAAATAATCAAATATATATTTTAATAATAACTAACAACAATCAACACCAATAATAATAATAATCAATCATTAACCATATACAAATAAGAAACACAATATATTAACCTGAATTTGAATGTTAAATACAAATTATTATGTAAAAAGTGAATGTTCATTGATTCTCAAGTTAGAGGAAAAAGGTGAGACATATAATATAAGAACCAATACAGATCTCAATACGTTGCACGCCACACTGTTCATTCTTCCATAAGGCTTCATTTTCTTTCCCCACCATAACATCAATGACGTAGACCTGAGCCTCGTGAGGCTGCAGCGAATGGTTATGCACCAAAGAACCTGGGTGTATACTCAGGTCCCTTAACCCCATGGAAATTCTATTACCTCCTCATAAGCCTAGTGAATAGACTTTCCCCCAATCAACGATATTTGGTTTCTCGACAGTTGGGACGGAAGGGGTGGCGAATATGTCATACGGAGATGAGGGGTCTATTGGTGAGGGTGAGAAAGATGGAGCAGTGGTCCCCTCATCCATTAATTTCTCATTGCCCTTATGTGAGATGGTCCCGACTCGACCTTGAAGGGATTTCTTAACCATACAAAATGTTTTATTTAATGTTTTTTTGATGTTGTCAAAATTTTGGTCCAAATTGGTCTTTATCTCATCAACCTTGCGTGACAATTCACTGTTGCTCGACGTAATCCCGACGAGCTCAAAGATGCGTTGTCGGCATCACTCTACGAGTTGAGAACTTCTTTAAGCTCTTCCTAAAATAACAAAAAACTACACAATCAGATGAAATAATAAAAAAGTATGTGATTATAAATAATAATTTAATAACATAAATACAATTATAATTTACAATAGTGGCAGTTACGACCGGATTGACCTCTTTGTACTTCCCTTTATTTGTTCGAATTGCCACATAGGTGTCGAGCCTATGTGGCATACCCCTAAGATCACTCCCCATCTACTGAAATAAAATAATGAAAAATAGGATTCTTTCCTGGTATATTAGGTCCATAATTAAAAGATTTACTCTCAATTTATGAACCTGAAAGTTTTCTCGCAAGTAGCCTATGTTCAACTCCGGGCAGTAAAAAATTGGAAACTCTCTTAAAACTATAACTATGATTAGGGGTGGGGGTGGGGTAAAAACCTTATATGGGAATGGTATATATTTCTTCCACTAGACTTGAGATGTTGAGACTTAATCTTCACTCCACAAATAGGACACCCTAAATAACCATGAACTACACAACCAGATAATGTTCCATAAGCTGGGAAATCATGAATTTCCCAAATCAACATAAATTTTTGTGTAAAATATTATTTTTTACAAGAGTTAAATTCTTTCACACCCTCTACCCATAACTCATTTAATTCTTCTACCAAATGATCTGAATAGACATGAATGTCTTCATTTGGTTCCTTTGGCCCAGGTATCAACGAAGACAACTGTTGATGTAAAAAACTAGATCGATCTAATTATTCAATCACAGATAAATAAATAAGACAAAGATTTTTAAAGTGGTTCGGCTAGGAATAAAGCCTACGTCCACTGTTATGTTATTGCTGAGTGTTTTTGGAATTCTTGATTACAAGTTTTCTCAAGAAATTCCGGTCCCTTTGAATGGGATTGATACAAGGTATTTATAGCCTCAAGGCTGTACATGAAAGGTCCAATACATTAAATGATATACATATGAATGGGTAATACATTTAATGCAGCGTGTGCGTCAAGAATCTAATGAATAGTTGAACAGTTGTCCGTCTGATAATTGATGACACGGCCGAGGTGCAGTTCGGACCGCTTTAGTTGCTCGTTGATCAAGAGTTCCTCGGAGTGCTTAGAGTATCTCGGGATGATGGAGTTCCTTGGATGGAGTTCCTCGGCATGATAGAGCTCCTCGGTGTATTCTCGTTGCTCGGTACCAACCATGGTTGTTCAGTAAATGATCTTCCTCGCTGTTATTGTGCCACGTAGATCGACACGTGTCTTCATACTATTCGTCCACATCAGCATATTAATTTTGGTATCAACAGAAGCCCCCAATGTTTCATATTTCGAACTTTGAGGAGTATGGGACATTCTTTCTCGGTATATGGTAATATTAAATGACCTTCCTGGGTTTTAGGAGCATTGTATTCAAATTTCCTTCTCATTTCGCAGTTTTCCGTCTTTTTTATAAGCGCTTCGATCTTCGTGCAACTTTTGTCTTTTTAGCCGCCGGAAGTTCAGTAGTTTCTTTTTAGTAATCATTTCTTTCGCCGCTTCCCAATGCAAAGTATTTAAACTCCTTTGGTAACCATACCGTCGTCTACACTTTCCATTTTTCTGCATTCAAATTTTCTATTCTCTTCCACTCTCTTGTGTGTTCATCATTATTTCCGTTCGTTGTCAACATATCTCCTTTCTTTCTGTAAGATCTTCTTCCTTTCTTCTGCATCTCTTTTATTCAATATGGTTTATATTGTTGAATCTGCTGAGAAATTTCGTTCTGACTTTTCCATTCCTTCTTGGGTAACTCTAGAGGTTCTTTCTGAGCCTTTAGATTACTTTCGATTGGCTGAGGGACATTGGTTCCCCAGTCTTTTCATTGCTGAATGTGGTTTTTCTTTTCCCCCAAACCCATTATGTCTTGAGTTTTGTCAATATTTTGATCTTGTTCCTGCAAAAATAGCCCCCAATTCATGGAGAATAATTAACGGGGTGCACAAGTTAAATCTAACTCATGGGACTCGTATAGGGATCCCAGAAATCATGTACTGCTATAAATGGGCCACTTTAGATAATGTTTATTATTTAAAAACTAGGTTTTTAAATAGAGCCCTTGTAGTTAACCTCCCTGATTCAAATAGAGATTATTTTGAGCATGGGTTGGTCATAAAAAATTGGCAACACGCGCCTTTATCTGGGAATGAAGTATACAACGGTCCCAGATGCCCCCCATACGGCAATGGGATAGGTTTATTTTTCATTTTATTTTACTTATGAAATTGCGTTTTCATCATGTTTGACAAAATGTATAACTGAAATTTATGTATTTATTTGCAGTTGATAGTAAAAGAAAAACTCCAAAAGAGTCGGAAGTGAATATCAAGCATTTAAAACTTATCTGGAATTTGCATAAGACGATTGCAGACGAGCATATTAGGTCTGCCTCATATTTGCTGCAGTATAAGAGCTACACAACCTCTTATACTGCTCGCCCTGTTGAACCAGCCTCAACACCAGAAAGTTCATCTTCAGATTCTCATATCCCCCTATCTCAGAAAATGGGCAAGAAAAGAGCTCCTCCTGCTCTATTTGGTGAAATTTCTTCTGCTGTTGGGGCACAGAAAAGCAAAATTGATGTCCCAGAGGGGACTAAAAAAGTAGATGCCAGTTCCTCCAAATTTGCCGAGAAGCCCCCAGTGGCCCCGAGCAAGAAAAATGCTAGTGCTGATGTAATTACAATCTCTCCGACCAAGACTTCTTCCTTGGTTGATGCTGCTGACCCTCCTTTGAAGAGATTGAGGAAATCATCCTCGGTTAATCTTGCTGGAACTGCATCTTCTCTACCCGCTGGTGGTAGTAGTATTTCAAAAATCATTCTTCCGAGCTCTTCAACGAGCTCAGTTATACCCGAGGTTCTCGGGGTTGATGAAAAGATTCCTAGGGATACACTGACATCCCTAGCTGCTCGCCATCTTTCTTCAGTAAATTTCTCATACCTTTGGTCTTTCTTTTCTTTTTCCTGAACTCTTGTATTTGTGTTGACTCTATTGTTTTTCTTATCTTTCAGCTGGTGAACTGTTTCAATACCATCGTGAAGAAAGATCAAGCTATTAAAGCTTCTAGTTCCTCGTCCGATGTTGACGATGCCCTCTTGGGTTTAGCCCAATCTGTGAAAGAATCTCACCAGCAGTACGTCGAGGAGAAAGCTGCCTGGGAGAAAAAATTGGCTGCAGCTGAGGCTGATAAGATGAAGATGGCTGAAACCTCCAAGAATTTGGAGGAGAAGGTGAAAAGCTTAGAGGTCAATCAGCAAAAATGCGATGACCAATTGAAGAATGCAGAAAAAGAACTATCTATCTTGCGAGACATCAAAATCCAAAAAGAACAATTGGATGTCAAACTCTCCTCGGAGAAGTTGAAAAGAAAAGCTGTAGTCAAGAAACATTTCAGTGCTGGTTGGGAGAAAGGATGGGATAAAGGGATTGCAGCTATGACATCTCAAGTCAAATATGGGGAGTTGAAATACTTCTATGATGGTTGGGTAGCTGCTCTACAAGAGCTAAAAATCCAAGACGATTCTGAGCTATTCCAAAGGCATCTCCCTGGTCCTCCTCCACCAATTGTGGAAGAAGAAGAAGATGAACCTGCTTCAGATGAATCTTCCATGGCTGTGGATGTCCCAATCTCTGCTTCTCAACCCTCTGTCATTGAGGATATTTCTTCTATGCCTCCTCCTGCCGAGAAGATTTCTGCCGATCAAGCTGTTGTTATCACCGAGCAACCGAGCTCCTCGTCCCAGCCTCCCGAGAAAGTCTTGGGAGACAAGGAAAAGGTGTGAAGTTGTTCGGTATCATTTCTATCTTTTATCATTTATAATCGAACAATGTAATCCTTTTATGATCTAATAAAATACTTCTTTACTCATCGCTGTTATTGATGATTCTTTGTTGATTGTTGTCTTTTTCTTGTCTTTAGTTTGTTGCTAGAATGGAACTAATCTCTTCTCATGATACCGAGCTGATGCAGCAATGTCACCAATACTATAGGGCTGGTCATACAGACCTTAGTTCTTCTGAAATTGCTGACATTCTTGGTCATGATGCTTCAGAACAGGCGACTGAGGCTTATCGGTACTTGAAAGATTTACTCGACCGAGCTGTAGCTAACAATGTCGCTTATTATGACTTGATTGAAGAGCTGCATTGTTCCTTAAAGGATCTCCAAGGCCAGCACAATGAATCGATGGCTTCATTACACGAGGAATATGAAAATAGATATCAACAACTTTCCTCTGATACAGGTCATAAAAAGATCATTGCTGCATATGACATTAGGGAAAGGACCCTAAAAGGTGAAGTTGAAGCCTGCCGACAAATTGCCGAGATCCTGGAACAAGAAAATAATAGTCTGCAGAAAAGATTGACTCAATATGAATCCGTTGCCTCCTCTTCCACTGCATTAGTACCAGTTACTGATGAAGGTTTTTCGTTTCTAGAGGTTGAAAACGCCAAACTAAGGCAAGAGTTGGATGACTTGAAAAAGTCTATTATTCCTGTGACTGCTCGGGGACGAGGAAGGAGTTCTCGGGGACGAGGAAGAATCATCGAGGAGCAAAATTCTCCAGTTGCTTCTCGGAGCCGATCAAGAGTTCTTAGCCGCAGTGTTGAAGAATCTCGTACCCAATCTACTCTGGAAACTCAAGCATTCCAACTGAATGTTAAGGATCGTGCTCTGTCTGATTTGTCTAAGAAAAACTTATCTTTAGAGGATCAATTGGCTGCGATGAAGTCTGCTCTGAATAATAAAGATGCTCTTATCAAGAACTTTCTCGAGCAAGTAGATAGATTAACTTTCCAATTCCATAAACAGCCTCGGGAGTTCTGGAATGCAGGCTATAATGAAGCTCTTTACCATTTGGATGATCGCCTTGAAAATGCTAACAACGAAGGTTATAAGCAGGGATGGTTGAACGCCCTGGGTGTATTAAAATTGGAACGAGGTCATTATTTATGGGATTATCATGCTCCTGGATTGCTAGACTTGCCTGTTCCTCCCTATAAATTGGATATGGCATGGATTCCTGCTCGTTCCATTCCTCGGAGTTTGATCTCTAAATATCTTGGTGATTATAACCTTCATTCTCAAGTTGAAGTATCTCGTCCTGAGCACCTGTTGGACACTCCTACAATAATGAATGTCAGAATGCTGAAGGACATGAACTTTATTAATTCTCCTCTTTGTCTAGAGGATCCTCCTGCCGGCGAGGAATCTGTCTCAAAGGATAAAGGAAAGAAACCAATAGAGTAGGAATCTTTAATGTAATAGTTAGCACATACATGTAACATGTAATACATTTTTATCTTAATGAAAGAATTTCATTTTCTGTTTTGCCAATAGCTATTTTTCTGTTTGCAAATTATATGGTTCATCAACCAACTTAGAATTTATAATAAGCATAAATTGTTCAAAATTATTTCCAACCAACCAAGGTGGATAAATAATGTTTGTCGACCAACCACAGTTGATGGGTTTCTATCCCCGACCAGCCATACTTGGTTCAATTTCAAATATAAACATGCGTCCGACGATGGGTTTCTATCCCCGACCAGCCATACTTGGTTCAATTTCAAATATAAACATGCGTCCGACCAACTAAGGTCAACACTTTTGTTCTCGTCGACCAACTACAATTAGTGGGTTTTTATCCCCGACCAACCATACTTGGTACAGTTTGGAATATTTTGTTCTTTAAAGAACTTTTTGTAATAATGTTACCTCCCGACCAACATAAGCTGTAATGCGAGAGTATATAAAATCTTACCAACCGTAGTTGATCATGCTGGTATACACCTCCTAATCAAAGGAGTAGTAGGGTTCTTTCGAACTTTTTGGCTCCTTGGAGCATGTCCTCCTAACCAAAGGAGGTTGGCTACTTATAGCACTTTTGCTCCATAGAGCGCTCCGTAGAGCTTATCCTCCTAACCAAAGGAGGTTGGCTACTTATAGCACTTTTGCTCCGTAGAGCGCTCCGTAGAGCTTGTCCTCCTAACCAAAGGAGGTTGGCTACTTATAGCACTTTTGCTCCGTAGATCGCTCCGTAGAGCTTATCCTCCTAACCAAAGGAGGTTGGCTACTTATAGCACTTTTGCTCCGTAGAGCGCTCCGTAGAGCTTGTCCTCCTAACCAAAGGAGGTTGGCTACTTATAGCACTTTTGCTCCGTAGAGCTTGGCTCCGTAGAGCATGGCTCCGTAGAGCATGGCTCCGTAGAGCAGTCTTCTTCTGTAGAGCATGGCTCCGTAGAGCAGTCTTCTTCTTGTTATCAAGCAGTGTAGTGTTCAACACTAGTATTCCCCGAAAAACTTTCAACAGAAAGAAAATGGTGAACCATCCTCATTTTATTCATCATTTTATTCATAATGAAAGAAATACTTTACATTTTACATCACTGATAATACTTGCGCAGGTGTTCAGCATTCCATGCATTCTTGAATTCCTCTCCTTCTAGAGTTGCTATTCTGTAAGTTCCAGGTCGAACAATCTCTGTAACGCGGTAAGGTCCATGCCAGTTTGCTTCCAGTTTATTCTGTTTCTGAATGACTTTCTTCAGCACATAATCACCCTCCTTCAAATCGCATTTCTTCACCCTTTTGTTGTAGAACAGAGCTGTTCGTTGTTGATAAGCAGCATTCCTAATGGCTGCCTCTTCTCTTACTTCTTCGAGCATATCCAAATCCATTCTTCTCATCAAGTCACTGATCGGAGAGTTGAAATTCAGCACTCTATGCGTTGGGAGACCCAACGCGGCCGGTATCACAGCCTCACTTCCAAATGCTAACATATATGGTGATTCTCCAGTTGCTGCTCGGGGAGTTGTTCGGTAGGCCCATAATACTGATTGGAGCTCATTAATCCAATTTGCTTTAGCTTCACTTAGCCTCTTTTTTAACCCGTTTAGTAATGTTCTGTTCGTCACTTCAGTCTGTCCATTGCTTTGGGGATGGCCTGGTGCTGAATGAAACTTTAAAACGTTCGACTGATGACAATAGGCAGCAAATTCTTCATTATCAAATTGTGTTCCATGATCTGTGATGAAAGCATGAGGGAGACCATATCGACAAATGATATTTTTATATACAAACTGGTATACCTTCTCGTACGTCATATTGATAAGAGGCTCAGCTTCCACCCACTTAGTAAAATAGTCCACTGCAACTACGAGATACTTGAATCTTCCTCGGGTGGTCGGCAGTGGTCCAACCAAATCAATTCCCCACATGGCAAATGGCCAAGGGGAAGTTATTGGTGTTAGCAATGCTTGTGGAGTTCGTCGGATGGAGGAAAAACGTTGGCACTTGTCACATTTCTTGGCATAGGCTATACAATCAGCCCTCATTGTCGGCCAGTAATATCCCTGTGTCATCACTCTTTGTAAAAGTGTTCGACCTGCTACATGAGCTCCACAAGATCCTTCATGGATTTCTTCAATCAATTCTTTCACCTCGGTGGGATGTACACATCTCTGCAAACCTGCCATAATTCCTCGTCTATACAAAATACCATTAGTTAATACATACCGAGCAGCTTTATACTTCAGTTTCTTGGCAGCGAGTTTGTCCTCCGGCAATTCACCCTCTTCAACATATTTCCTGATTGGATCCATCCAAGATGGTCCTAAATCAAGGGTAATCACATTCGTTGTCAGATCTTCATCTATGCTCCGACCTTCTAATACTTCAATCGGTATGGTTCTTCGCATCTCGGTACGAGTAGCTGATGCTAGTCGGGCCAGTGCGTCTGCTTGTACATTCTCCATCCTCGGTATTCTCACCAATTGAATGGCCTCAAATTCTGTCAACAATTTCATCACCTTTGCATGATATTTGATCATTAAATCTCCTTTAACCGCATATATTCCCATCATCTGATACACAATTAATTGAGAATCACTGAATACCATCACTTGTTGTGCTTCCATAGTCTTTGCTAGATTAAGACCTGCTATCATGGCCTCATACTCCGCTTCATTGTTAGAGGCTTTGAATTGGAATCGCAAAGCATATTCCATGTCAATCTCGTCTGGAGTGATCAAAACAATTCCTGCTCCACAACCAGCTGTGCAGGATGATCCATCTACATATAATCTCCATGTAGGTACCTTGTCTTCAAATTTCTTATCTGTCAGAGTTCCTCGATAAAATATCTGCTGTTTTCTTCCATCATCCCCCGGTATCTTTCGCTCCTCGTCAATCATCTGTTCGTACCCTTTTACCAACCTTGGTTGGTCTGTGTTTGAATATAATGATTTCTCTACATCCACAAGTCCTTTTACCAACCTTGGTTGGTTTGGACCTATTTCTGCTGATCCTGTATCGTCCACAGGTAGGTCAGCAAATGTTTCTGTTGATCCTGTATCGTCCACAGGTAGATCAGCAGATGTTTCTGTTGATCCTGTATCGTCCACAGGTAGATCAGCAGGCACCTTTTGCTCCTCGGGGGTATCAGGGTATGTGAACTCTGCTATAAAATCTGCTACAGCTTGCCCCTTGAATTATGATCTGGGCTCATACACAATATCATATTCACCAAGTTCTACTGCCCAGTACATCAGTCTCCCTGATTTTTCTGGCTTATGGAGGGCTTGTCTCAATGGCATATCAGTATAAACGATGATGGTATGGGCTTGGAAATATGGCCTCATTCTTCTACTTGCTTCAATTAGTGCCAATGCCAATTTTTCTAGCTTTGGGTACCTGATTTCTGCACCTCGGAAAGCCTTACTTGTGTAATAAATTGGCTTCTGGACTCCATTCTCCAATCTGATCAACGCTGAACTGACTGCGTTCTCTGATACTGCCAAATACAAATACAACTTTTCTCCTGTTATTGGTCTGGACAACAGTGGAGGTGCTCCCAAGTATTTCTTCAAGTCTTGAAAGGCTTTTTCACATTCCTCATTCCACTCAAAGGTTTTTCGAAGTGTTTTGAAGAATGGTATGCATTTATCAGTTGCACGAGATACAAATCTGTTGAGCGCTGCAACTCGTCCGGTAAGACTCTGCACTTCTTTCTTCGTCGTCGGGGAGCGCAGCCCTAGAAGAGCTTTGATCTTATCTGGATTTGCCTCAATACCTCGTTGATTGACGATGTATCCGAGGAACATTCCTTCTCGTACTCCAAAGATGCACTTCGTCGGGTTAAGCTTCATTTGGTATTTATCCAATTGATCAAAAGTTTGACTCAAGTCAACTAAATGATCAGCGGCTTTCTTGCTTTTAGTGAGCATGTCATCGACATAGACCTCCATGTTGCGGCTGATTTGTTCGGTAAAAACCTTATTCATCAACCGCTGATATGTTGCACCTGCATTTTTTAAACCAAAAGGCATAACATTATAACAATAAGTTCCCCTAGGGGTAATAAAAGAAGTACTTTCCCTGTCTTCAGGTTTCATTTTGATTTGGTTGTAGCCAGAGTAAGCATCCATGAAGCTGAGTAGCTCGTGTCCCGAGGTAGCATCCACCAGTTGATCAATTCTGGGCAATGGAAAATGATCCTTGGGGCATGCCTTATTGAGATCGGTGAAATCGACACACATTCTCCATTTGTTGTTTTTCTTCTTTACCATTACCACATTTGCCAACCAGTCTGGATATTTTACATCTTCAATGAATTGGGCTTTCTGGAGTTTCTCGACTTCCTCTTGTATGGCTTGATTCTTCTCGGGACTAAACACCCTTCTTCTCTGCTTTACAGGTTTAATCTCCTTATTCACATTGAGTTCATGACATAAGAAGTTTGGATCTATTCCTGGCATGTCTTCATGACTCCAAGCAAAAGTATTTTTCCTATTCTTCAAGAAAGTTATCAACTCCTCTTTTATTGACATATCCAACGACGAACCTATCTGGGTTATTCGTTCAGGATGCTCGTCGTCCAGAATAACATTTTCTGTAGATTCCATCACCTGTCCTTTTACAAGTTGAGATTCATCCCTGGGATCAAGAGTTTCAATTTCTGTACCTTCCTCCACCTGGTAAGTAGTAGTCTTTTTCATCGATCCTTCTAGTTCTTCTTGTTCGGCCGACGAATAATAGCATTCCCGAGCTACTTTTTGATCACCTTTCACCACTCCAACTCCAAAATTTGTTGGGAATTTCAAACATTGATGTACTGTAGAAGGAACGGCTTCGAACTTCTTCAATCCAACTCTTCCCATGATGATGTTGTAGGCTGACTGCACATTCTTATCCATCACAAAGAAGCGTATTCTTTCTGTTCGACAAGCAGGCCAAGTTCCAATGAGTATATCCAACTTGATCGTCCCAAGTGGAAAAACTTTTTCGCCAGCAAAACCCAGAAGGGGTCTGTGATAAGGTTCCAATTGAGATAATTTCAAATTCAAGCTATCAAAGCATGAATAATACATGATATCTGCCGAACTACCATTGTCTACTAACACCCTTGAAATGACCACATCCTTCATTCTCATTTTGATCACCAAAGGATCATCATGGGGGTAAAGAACACCTGCCAGGTCGTTTTTTGAAAAACCAATCACTAGCTTCTCTTTATTTACCTTCCTCGGACGATCATCCTCGGCCAGGTTTATTCGCTGAATATATGAACAAGCTTGAGCCTCTCCGAGGTAAGCTTTTCTTTCTGCAGTAAGGTCTCCTCCTCCTGCATCTCCTCCTGTAATAACGTTACAATGAAATGATCCAAAACGTATGGAAAATACCTCTCGTTCAGGTTTCCTTGGCTTCTTGGGAAGATCGGGGTCATCATCTGGATCTTCTTCATGGGCCCTCCTCTTTTTCTCCTCTGCACGACGAGGAGATCTAGATCTCTTTCTAATTCTGTCCTCATTTGTCCTCTCACCTCTGCGATCTACATACTTTGATAATTTTCCTCTTCGAATAAGTGTTTCAATCTCGTTCTGAAGGGCTATACAATTTTTGGTCATATGGCCATGATCTTTGTGAAACTCGCAATATTTGGCCTTATTCCTCATGTCAGGATCTGTTTTCAGTTTCTCTGGCCATTTGATTTCCTCGTTATTTATGATCTCTTCTAAAACATGATTAATACCCATTTTCAACGGAGTATAATTATCATACTTTTTTAGGGCTTCCAACTTTATCCTGTTATTCCTGGAATGTCTGTCACCACCATTACCTTTCTGATCTTTCTTCTTAGAGTTGTCGACCTCCACTTTAACTTCTTTATCCATATTCTTCTTCGCAGTCATAGCCTCCTCGGCATTCATGATTTTGGCCGCCTTTGCCATCAATTCCGACATATTTTTAGGCGGATCTTTGGCCAGAGTATAGTATAGCTTGTTAGGCAGCAAACCACTCATCAAAGCAGTGATTGCTGTCTTTTCTTCATAATCTATGACTTCCAACTTCTCGTTATTGAAACGAGTTATGTAATCTCTAGTACTTTCTCCTGATTTTTGTCTAACACTTAGTAAGTGCGCTACTCGCTTTACTGGCTTTGCTCCAAAACAAAAATTGCCAATAAACAGCTCGGCTAACTGAACAAAAGTTGAAATCTTACCCCGAGGAAGATTATTGTACCATATCTGTGCAGATCCGGTAAGAGTTCCCGAGAATGCTCTACACCTCATCTCGTCGGGGACAGCGTAGATATCTGCAGCAGCTTGGTATTGTTCTATATGAAGTACGGGATCCGTCTTTCCATCGTACTTGGGGGTCACTACAGGTGCTTTGAATTTCGACGGTGTAGGGAAATCCACAATGGCTTGCACAAAAGGTGTCCCTTGAACAAAAGTTCTCTGTAAGGGGTTCCTCGCCTTAGCCATTTCTCCCAGTCTATCCTCCAATCGTTGAATGGAACCTTTCCATGCTTCATTCCCTTCCTCGGGCCGCTTAGTCCGAGCAACTGATTGCTCTGACGTAGCTTCCTGAGATTTATCTCGACGAGTAATTGGTCGTGATTGTGCAGATCCTTCTCTCAAACCTGGTGGTGGTCGAAAACTTCCTGATGGAACCCTAGGTGGACTCATGTTCCTCCTTGGTCCTAACCGACTGAAAGGAGACACCCTGCTTAATCTTTCTAAAGCGCTAGTTCTCTCCGGAGAAAGAGAGATATGTTGATCTGTATCCGTAGCCCGTATTGATGAAGTTCGCCCAGGTTGATAAGAAGAATCATTGGATTCCCCATTGCGATATGACCCAATACGTCTGGATCGTGATTGCCCATGATCAGTCCTTTGCCCTGAATGAGTAGGTACACCGCCTTGAAGAGTTTGAAGGAGTTGCCTCATAGATTCTTGCATGGCGGTTTGTCCTTGAGCCAGATTCGTCATAATTCCGGCCAGATCTGGAGATGCAGATGGATTTGGAAGATTTCCAGTATTTCCAGCATTTCGATTACTGGATTCTGGATTATCTGCCATTGGTGATAAATGATTTTTATGAAAAACGATAACAACAGTCGTTTCCCACAGACGGCGCCAATCTGTTGATGTAAAAAACTAGATCGATCTAATTATTCAATCACAGATAAATAAATAAGACAAAGATTTTTAAAGTGGTTCGGCTAGGAATAAAGCCTACGTCCACTGTTATGTTATTGCTGAGTGTTTTTGGAATTCTTGATTACAAGTTTTCTCAAGAAATTTCGGTCCCTTTGAATGGGATTGATACAAGGTATTTATAGCCTCAAGGCTGTACATGAAAGGTCCAATACATTAAATGATATACATATGAATGGGTAATACATTTAATGCAGCGTGTGCGTCAAGAATCTAATGAATAGTTGAACAGTTGTCCGTCTGATAATTGATGACACGGCCGAGGTGCAGTTCGGACCGCTTTAGTTGCTCGTTGATCAAGAGTTCCTCGGAGTGCTTAGAGTATCTCGGGATGATGGAGTTCCTTGGATGGAGTTCCTCGACATGATAGAGCTCCTCGGTGTATTCTCGTTGCTCGGTACCAACCATGGTTGTTCAGTAAATGATCTTCCTCGTTGTTATTGTGCCACGTAGATCGATACGTGTCTTCATACTATTCGTCCACATCAGCATATTAATTTTGGTATCAACAACAACATTAAAAATTAGGATCTCAAAACTCTGAAGGAGGGAGGTTGCGTGGTGATAGAATCACAGGCAATACACTTTGATTGGCACTTAGATTTCTAAATGGATAGAAACCAATTGCTGATATTGACAAACGAATGTTACGTTGTTCCTGAGCAAAATTAGTATAATAATAATTTATCCGTTTTCTAAATTGTAGAATAAATAGGATGACGCATGATATTATCCCCTACTTTTGCCTTAACATGCCTATTCATGGCCTCCGATATCCATGGTACTGTGACACCCCGCCCAATTAAATATCGGGTGATCAGTCCTTTATAAAATTTATAAAAGAATGTTCGGTTGGCTCATTCTTAGCATCACTGTCGAAAACTTAAATCCAATTAAGTACCTAACATTTAATTAAGCTAGTGTCAAAACATTATCCAATTAAACTTGAAACCAAATGATTTAATAAATTTCTGGACATGTAATTATAAACCATACACAAGAATTTAATGCTGACTGAATCAATTACTAAATAATTAAGAATGGATAAAAACCTCCAGTTCAAAGTCACAAACCAAACCATAATAAATACTCAATCCAACTGAGAAGAACTACAAAGGAAACTGAGTACAACTCCAAAAATGAGAATGGGTGACACATGCCCAAACTGAGATATCTAAACAAGGAACTGAATGAACTGAGAGAAGAGTCTAATCTCAATGACCCGCAACTTCCACAACAACTGTAGCTCGGCAAACCATCCAAGTATCTAGAACCGGTATCCCTGTGGCTGGGCACCTATATATATATATATATATATAGAAAAAGAGAAAAGAAATGCAAGAGACGGGTCAGAGCCCGATGTTTTAAAAAGATTTATTAGCAAGTATTTAAAACTGCATTAAAGCAAGTATCATATGCATGTTAGTTCGAACTCTCACATGAGATTCTCACCTCTCGACTAGTGTGCTCACCTAACGTACATCTAATCCAACCTAGCCATCTGACACACTCTTAACTAGGAAAAGGCTTATCCTACTAGTTACCCCTCGTAGTAGTATTCCATATTTGATCTCGACATTTATCATTTTAAATAAGTGTTGTCACACTAAAGTCAAGTATTTACTATTTACGTTACTGAAGATTTCACTATCTTAATAATCTGATATTATCTCATTTTAGGTATACTATCTTTCACTATTATATGTGTATTAACCCAATCTTAATAGCCTACAAATATCACATTGTAAGTATAACACAAGTATATATAAATATCTACCACTATTATATATATATATATATATATATACTAACACAACACCCCAAGGATATACCTGAAGTGCATTGCATACTCTGCTATCATGTCCCGGTACATCTTGTACTCAATGAAAGAACAATCGGTTCGGAAATCTCCCACGAACCATATAAACAAATCACACGTATTGGCGGCGAACATAGTTCACATACCTATGGGTCACGCACATACCTACGCACCCATAGTCAGCGATTTATAAACTCACAAATAAGTCTTCACAGTCCTATGTTCTGAGATACAAGTCAAATATCCCCCTTAAGGTCACTCAGGATAAGACCGTCTCTACATAACCCCCCGCGATAACAAGCGGCTAGGTATGTCATACACATAATATCAAATATAGGTATACACACAACCCATCAAATCAAATGGTATACACACAACCAAATGTCGTATTCCATATGTAGTATTACCATCACTAAATACTATCAACGTATTTTTAAATCACGATATTCCCCCTCTCGTAATATATATATAAGGATAATATGTCACCCGAAAATCCTTAATACATAATCATAAGAAGTCCCAAAAGTAGCCACTAATTTTCATTCTTATAAGTTCCATATCGTTAGAACTAATATCATAATTATTTATCACTTTATACTCTCGATGCAATTACAATTACGATTATCTCTCTCTCGCAATCTTCAAGGTAAATTCACCGTTCCAAATATTTGAATCATTACACCGAAACAACTCCCAATAATTTTGCACTATTTTGGGTTCATCGAACACTAATTTTTCTCACTTAAATTGACTGTTTACGCAAATAGGGGCAAAATAGGAAATTCTCTGAAAATTAGAAATCTCGCTCGAACCAGAATGGATCTCGCTTGAACGACTTCCACGTGTCGTTCGAACGACTTCGCGCGATAACCAATCTTGCTTGAACGACTTCGAGCGAGATCTCGTGACCTGGGTTATTTCATCTTCAACCTTAGATAGCCTCATTTTTCACCACTTTTCAACCCTAAAACCTCTAAAGATTAAGCCCAAACTTCCAACAATCAATACCAAATATTATTCTAACATGCATGTGAGATTTCCCATCATCTAACATCATTTAATAGTCACCAATCATCCATAAAATTCAAAATCCCCAATTTTATTGTCAAGAACCCTAGTTCTGAAATTAATGCGTAACTTCTAAATTAAGCCGAGATTGGTTGATAGAAATCACTCTAATTTCGTAGGCATCATACTATCGACATATGGTATTCAAATTCTCATCAAATCAGCCCTAGTTTATGATATAGTTCTCCAATTTCACCCAAATTAACTTTCATAACAAAGGTTTATTATCCTAGACTAGCATGAACATAATTATTGCTAAAGAAAGCAAGAAATAAAAACTTGCCTCGATTTCGAAGGTCTGATCCGTTGGTGTTGTTGGTATGGATACGTTCCTCGTGTTTCGATCTACACGATGGTGGTGGTGGTTGTGCAAGGTGGTGAACATAGCTTCTCCTCTTTTGGAATTTTCTCTCCCTCACCCACTGTGGCTCTCTCTTGATTTTGGTGTAACCTAACCCTAATTTTCCCCAATTAGCTGATATATTATTTCTCCAATCTTCGTTCATTTAATTCCTCCAAAAATCCAAATTACAAAACTGCCCCTACCGGGTGTCGGCTTGGCCTAAAAATATCCTGGAGTCCAAATAAAATACCCGAGTAGAGTTTTTTTACTATCTCGACCCCTCCGGACTCAACAGCGCTCTCGAAAAGATCATACGAGTTACTTAAAATAATTTACATTTTTATTCCACTTAATTAGTCCTGACACGACTCACACGCGCATCCCCGACTTAATATACCAAACTGTCGTATTTCTCTCTCACGACAAGTTATATAAAATCGTCATTCCACATTACTTATTATCACAGTAATATTAATCATTACTAACTTCTCGTCACGCTTGTAAATATTCAAATTTAATCCGGATTAATAGTTATTTCTCACATTTTAATTTAATTAATCCCACAATAATAATAAATCACATAATTATTTAAATCTTCGAAAATACGGGGTATTACATACTTCCCCCTTAATAACGAAATTTCATCCCGAAATTCAGAGAATAAGGCATTTCTGGTAAGGACAACTTCGGGTATTAACCTCACATCTCATGTAATCTATGTAGTACCGCCCATACAGTACATTACAGAATACCCTTAATAATGAACACCTCACTGATGTTATAATTTACTCTCCAAGCCTTACCATTTAAGTTTCACCACTTAACTTTTAGATAGTTACTATCTAACCTCCAACTACTCGCACTAGTAGGTTAGTTAATATTTAGATATATACAAATTTGTCTTACTACTATATTTCATCAGTAGTTTATTCTTGCTTGTACGGTATATACTTTACACACAATATATACTATAAATGTTAACACATTTTCGCCATACTGCCTCCGCAAGGGACTATGGAATCCAAGCATGTACGCTACCAGCTCAAACTTAACAATAATAGGAAAAGATCCCGCATCACTCGGTACCAATTCCCTCATTCCAACATGCAATAATGAAACTCCTAATCATTTCCATCCTGGTTAACGGGCCCTAAATTTCCTCTGGACCTAGTAGATTATTGTCCTCCCCTCTATCCAATAAGCA
Source organism: Sambucus nigra (assembly GCA_949130495.1). Lineage (NCBI taxonomy): Eukaryota > Viridiplantae > Streptophyta > Magnoliopsida > Dipsacales > Adoxaceae > Sambucus > Sambucus nigra. The sequence continues at coordinate 315,773,760 of OX422216.1, read as the reverse complement.
CAAGGATGACAAGGATTGACATATAACGCCTCAAATGGAATCCTATCGATAATGAACTAAGGGGAGTAGTCTTACACTAACTCCACCAGTGGAAGATATTACACTAAACCTTCCCATAATTGGAAATACAACATTCCTCGTAATGTGTAACTAGAACTCTCAGTCTGCCCGTTCGCCTGCGAGTGTGTTAGGCCGAATACGTTCTCATCTCGATATTAATGGCCTCCCAATTTTTTTTCCCAATAATCGAGTTATAACCCTCTTAACTCTGTCTGACAAAAACTCTAATTGTACACCGTATGACCTTACCACCCCAGGAATAATGGTTGGGGTTTACTGTTACACGTTATGATTTGTCCTATCTTGGCATAACATGAGCTACGAATTCCTAATGCTCCTGATGGTCCACTTCGAATTGGAGCTTAGTAATGTCTTGATTTGCTTATGCCATCACTACTACGGATTTATATCATTATGCATTTTACCTTTCTTATAACCACATTCATATCTATGGCTCAGGCGATAGTGTCATCACTGCATGTTGCAAGTTTTGTTCCCCTCTCTCTAAGCTTCAGATTCCCGTGAAACATGCTCTCTCCATATACTATCAAGTAAGTTTCAACTTCCCTGAGCTAAACTTTATCGGATTCTTCCTATACTATCTTCGTGGCAAATCTGGGAATTAACGGTCCTAACTGCCCTAACCCATCAAACAACTAAGTTCTGAAGTCACACTCTTCTACATTCAGTTACCTCTCGCAGTACACTTTGCGCCACAATTCTCAATTATGGAAAATACTATAATTTAACTATCTACACCCTATGTTTTGTGCATTGCAGCGCCACCGTACTAGACGTTTTATGTAAATAACAAATTATGCCCCACATACTTGGCATGACTATATGGCAAGGTCCTAATCAGTCACCCTACCTTTTCCCCCAAATCATATATTAGGTTGCCCTACCGGTCTGCTCGTGGTGTCAACGATTGGTAACATTATCACATTATTCTTATACGGCTCCATTGGCTTTAATCTGTAATATAACCATTCTCTTGCAGTTATAACTACGTATACGAGTAATCATTACGATACTAAATCCATGTATTAAAGGCAAACTTCTCCCAACTTCCAACGTTAGCTAAGTTTCATGTGTGGGATGTCTCGCAAAGCGAAATCCAAACAAGGAACCCCCTCGATACATTACTACCTAACACTGCTAGTCGTCGGGATCTGTTAAGTCCTTACTACATAACATATATCCCTGAATTCCGATCTACGAACATATAAGTCTAATCGTCTACTTTCATGTCACTAAAGACAACATACAATGTGGCGCTCTCCCGATCACAAGTTATTAGCGCTATATAATTAAGGAGCTATATCTCTCCTCTCTATAATAAGTCAATATACCCTGAATCACATCAGTAGAACATCCCTGCTCACCGGGATCAACATAGTAAGACAACATACTCGTTGAAGTCTACAATACAATAAAACACATATGCAGGCTCATCCGTCTTTCGGGTGATGCATCGCTAAAACCATATATTTAAGATTAATAATTTTTTTTTAGTACTATAGTCTTATCACACAATTTACTACCTGTAACACCCCGTATTTTTATACATTTAATATTTAATTAATTCGGGAATTTTAAATTACTTGTGTGTTGTAATTTTAATTGAATTAATTATGGCAATATATATATTTAAATATTAATCGGGGAGTGAATGGTTAATGTTTAGGGAAATTTATTTACTAAGTGAATAGTAATAATTTAATTACGTCATTTCGAGTATTAATGACGGGGTATGCACTTATCCCAGCCAGGAGTCGGTATAGACTAAATTGGGTGTGAGATAAGGATTTTTATAAATTAATTGGAATGCCAATTCTAAGTGCGCGGTTGTGTCTGGATGGGTCGAGACAGTCAGAAAAGAGTACCCGGGGGTAGTAATTGGGTCTCGGGGCATTTTTTAGCATAGCCGGGCCCACACGAGGTGATTTGGGCTATTTTAATTGGGCCCATTAGGTGAAAAACGGGATGGAGGGTTTTAACCTAAGTGAGGGATTAGGATATCAGCAGCCAACACAATTATAAGCCTAGGGCTTGAGAGGGAAATTGGGGGAAAGCTTAGCAAAAGCCAATCTGGGGATTTTGGAGCCAAATTGAGGGACTACGCCAATGGATCAGACACTACGAACACTTACAGGCAAGTGGTTAACTGTTGTGATCTCTAAATTGATGATAATCAATTCATATCATAGTGATGTGTAAACCAAAATTCGTTTTGGGGATAAATGCGTATAAAAATGGGGGTTTTGTTCATGTAGCTATTGAATGGGATTCAAAGTAAGAAATAGGTGTATTATATATCCCTAAGTAAAGATAAAATGAAATTTGAATATAATTGATGATTAACATGGAATCTTTATGAGTTCTTGGATGAAGAACATGAATCTTTAATGACTTAGGGTTTAATTGATGAACACAAGATGTCAACCTGCCAGAATTTTTGCCACAAATTTAAACGTATGCCATTTGAGTTGTACTTCGAATTAGAGTGTGAACCATATATTCCTGGAAAGTTATTTCTCTTATCTATCCAATGAACTTAGAATCATATCAATCAGAGTTCTGTAGAGGGAGTAATTGACATTTTACTACAGGGTATTTGATCTGTCAACATAGTAATCTGCCAGACTTTTGACGTGCCTTTAAACGTGTGCGATTTGAATTATACTTCGAATTAGAGTTTGAAGCATACATTATTGGAAATATATTTCTCTTAGCTATCCAATGAACTTGGAATCAGGTCAATCGGAGTTCTGTAGAGGGAGAAATAGAAATTTTACTAGAGGGTGTTTAATCTGCCAGAAAATTTGAGATTTTTCTTTTTAAGCCTCAAATGTCTAAAATTTTATCGGGGAAGTGTTTGGGACCTTGATGAAAAATATTGATGGAATAATGATATGGAAGTAGGTCTATGATTGAGTGTTGAACTTTAATTTTGTGAGAGAGTTAAGGTGGATATTCATAGGCTTGATTGTGACGTACTCTAATTCGAGATGATAAGAATATAATTACGAAAAAGCGTGAGCGAGCTTAAATTTGTTAGGTCAGTGGGTTAACAAGGGTAACTACTGAATTGATATAACAAGGGGTAACTAGGACCCTTAGAGTTATGTGAATACTTGAATTAATACGAAAGTGAAATAAATTCGTAAAGCAAACAAGTAGGGTGAATATTAGAGAGAAATATATTACGTACAACTATGAAGAATTGGGTTGTGTAAATACCTACTGTTTTATAGGATTAATTGGGTTGTGAATGCCTATTGTGTGTTTCCTTGTGATAGGAACAAAGACTCGGGAAATATTAAGTTACGGGCTAAGTAAGTGAGTCCGTGGATAATGGTTGGGTGACACCAAGTTATTAAATTAATGGATGTGATAATTAATGAAGGTAGAGTCGGAGGGTAGACTCGAAAAAGTATTAAATTAATTGATGTTGTAATTAATTAGTTTAGGGTCGGGTTGTAGACCCGGAGTTTGGTATAAATTAATTAATGTCTAAATTAATTAATTGGAAGTCGGACCACAGACTCAATTTGGTATAAATTAATTATTGTGTAAATTAATTATATTAGAGTCGGACCACAGACTCGGATTTGTGTTGATTAATTAACGTGTAAGTTAATTAAATAAGATTCGGATTGAAGACTCGGGTGGGTATTAAATTAATAAGTGTGTTAATTAATTTAATTAGAGTTGGATTGTAGACTCGGGTAGGTATAAAATTAATGGGTGTGTTAATTAATTTAATTAGAGTCGGACCACAGACTCGGGGAAAGTATTATATTAATTGAGGCGTGAATTAATTATATTAGAGTCGGACATAGACTCGGGAGGATCATAAATTATTAAGTAAGAAAATTAATTACGTTGAGTCGGGCCACAGAATCAGGAAATTACAAGCAGTGTACGGGATTTTGAGTATACGGTAAAGCCGGGGTTTATATTATATATATACGGTGTTGTGATAGTATATATATATACGTGTATATATTGTGTGTGATATTAAATATCAGTGACTAGATATTTATTCAGTTTATATACTCTAATGCTATCTAGGGAGGTTGCGCGATGTGGGTGAATCCCCTAGCTTGAGGAGTAGGGCGAGTATATCCCCAGGTCATAGCGTCCGGTATATATGGGTGAGGGATGTATCTCACTTTCAGGGAAGGAATATGACCGCCTCCACTACGTTTATATTTTGGGCCAAGTTGGTGAGCGATTCCAACTTGGATAATTAGGTTTTGTGAGCACACCTAGTGAAATAGCATTTTAGAGGGAATCATCCGGCGAGGGTATACTCGAAGGGATGGATGTACGTATATTATATGTGTGGATATTGTGGTAAATGTACATATATAATGGTAGTAAATATTATATACGGGTAATAATACAGTGTGTGATGTATTTACTTTATATAACTAGTGACACGGTTATATGCTAATATTTAAGAGGAATTAAGTAAGTTAATTGTGAGATAACTTATAATTCAAGAATCATTATACTCGGGTTAGAGTAGTATGGCAAGGGATGGTTATACCAGGTCTAGTTGAACGGGTTAGTACAACTAGGTGAGGTTAGGGTAACCGGTAGGTGTGCACAATAGTGGAGGGGTGAGAATGTCCACAAGGGAGTGCGACACTAACTTAAATATGAAGCGCATTCATGCATTTTAAATTACTGCAGTTAATTCACTTGCTAAATATTTTCAAAATGTTTTGGGTTCTAACCCTTGCTATAAAACTATTTTCAAAACCTTTTAGGTGTCCAGCCACAGAGACGCCAGGATTGATATTCTATTCCAGGGACACGGAGCTGCATCATATGTGGATGCTAGCAGGAGTTTGGATTAGATGCATCGTTCATTCATTCCTAGAGTAGGAATCATTTCTCAGTTCAGTTTTATTTAGGGCTTGTCGCCCAGACTTCTCAGTACAGTTTTTAGATGTAATCCTTCAGGTGTTTGATGTTTGTATTGGATTATTTTACTTTGGTGGCCGATGGTTTATTCGGCAAGTTATTTAAATTAATTATTTAGTTGATTTATTCAGTTGTGTGAATGGTTTGTATTTAATTCCGCATGTACTATTTTGTTAAATTAAAAAGTTAAAATTTGGCACCAGTTTTTGGAATACTAGGTGGTTAGTATGTTTTAAAAAAATTTCGACAGTGATGCTAAGGATGATCCAACTGGGATTCCTGTTTTAATTTGGTGTAGGACTGATCACCCGGTATTTTATTAGGCGGGGTGTCACACTACCGTTCAAACCCTCGGTAACCAGTAACCGTACAATATAATCATAATATGATTTACTATCATAATGCTCAAAGGAGCATGAATCGTTACATAATACCATATACAAATTTCTCTTAGTGTCCACACTTGGTCCTCCCCGCAGGTGGAACAAAAATCTCGCTACTAAATGGTAGTCATTTACATAATAAGGCTGCTATCGCCAGCGTACCCACTAAACCGAATGTACACTCAAATTCTTAGTGTTAACTATTCACATATGCTGTGACACACCCATGTCACTTGAACTCATCATTTATTCACAAGGATGAAACAAAGATCCATCAGTCTATCCTGATCGTAGGGTCCCCATACGCTCGTTTTGTGACCCATAATTATCTATAATCGTTATACCTTTCGGATTCCATTCATTAGATTTTCCCTTCCTTTTTGGTGGGTAAATTATTTTGTTTTACGGCTCACCCGCCCGACATCGATACATTGACCCCATATCTCTAGGCCTCAATTATGGCCTTCCCTTGATTTCCTGGGCCCCGTCGACCCTGAAATACGATATGCTACAGTTATTGAGGACTACGTTGGTCCTGACTAGACCCACTACTCTCAGGTTATTAGTTCCTAGGACCAATTCTCTTGACCCGATTCCTACACTAGACATTTTTCTTCTCCAACTGGTATGCCTTACATGCACGGTTTATTACTCCTGATATTATCAATTTCACTTCTCAAGTGATCACATTCAATGCTGGTAACCCTTATATCTACGTACAAGGTAATTTCCTTTTCACTGGTCCTCCTAGTCTTGTTGGGATGTCCTTCTCTAGGACCTGGCAGTCTTAACTCCCAGTTATTATTTTCGTTGTTCCTTGCACTCTGCAAGTTATATGGAACACATGGTCGACCTGCTGGTCTTGGATGAATCCATCACCATTATGTTAAGGTTCAATCATATCATTTAAATAGGTCCCCCCCACTGGGCATACCTTCTGGTGCTGTTCTACTAACACTATTGAATTCAACCTTGCCCTTCGGCTAGGTATCACAACTCGACTGGCTCCCTTTCTTTTGGGGCGTTGACATATTCTAGTAAACACATACTTTGACGACACTGACAATAATCACCTTAGTCGCACCTCCCATTTATGCTAGGGTATCCTACTCACGAGTCCATTTTCAACTTACGGACCCTTTTATCTTTCATGACTCTTACTTTGGTTACGAAGTTAGCTTACCAAGTTAACTTATTATTTACGGTCGGTCCCTTCCCGACCAACTGCTGGAAGATTAAACAATCAACCTGCACCCAATATGTCGATGTGATTGACTATTCTAACTCTTTGCCATTTCTCCGAGGTAGAAAAAAAAACTTCTTCTAAATTTAAAATTTTGAGTGTCACTGCCCTCTACTTTACATTATTGCCTTTGGATTAGCTCCCCCCATTGGCCCATCACACTTAGATATTAATGTTGGTGACTTCTACCGCGATCACCGTTCCTCGAATGTTTCACAACTTTCAATTATTTTCCTCCACCTGCAGTCCCGCTAATGGCCTTCGCTGGTCGTCCCATATTGTTCGGAGTACAAAGTCCAATCACTCTTCACTAGACTAAATCGCAGTAAAGCATGAGCCTCATACGCAGTGGAATACAACAATCCTAGAATAAGGCTCTACATCAAAGAACGCTAAGCTGAAACATAATAAGCCGTACAGATCCTAAAGGACATTAGAACCTGATGCTCTGATACCACCTGTGACACCCCGCCCAATTAAATATCGGGTGATCAGTCCTTTATAAAATTTATAACATAATGTTCAGTTGGTTCATTCTTAGCATCACTGTCAAAAACTTAAATCCAATTAATTACCTAACATTTAATTATGCTAGTGTCAAAATATTATCCAATTAAACTTGAAACCAATTGATTTAATAAATTTTTGAACATGTATTTATAAACTATACACAAGAATTTAATGCTGACTGAGTCAATTACTGAATAATTAAGACTGGATAAAAATCTCCAGTTCAAAGTCACAAACCAAACCATAATAAATACTCAATTCAACTGAAAAGAACTACAAAGGAAACTGAGTAAAACTCCACTAATGAGAATCGGAGACACATTCCCAAACAGAGATATCTGAACTAGGAACTGAATGAACTAAGAGAAGCGTCTGATCTCAATGACCCCCAACTTCCACAACAACTACAGCTCGGCAAACCATCCAATTATCTAGAACCGGTGTCCCTGTGGCTGGGCACATGTACTAATACATATATATATAGCAAAAGAGAGAAGAAATGCAAGAGACGGGTCAGAGCCTGATGTTTTAAAAAGATTTATTAGTAAGTATTTAAAACTGCATTAAAGCAAGTATCATATGCATGTTAGTTCGAACTCTCACATGAGATTCTCACCTCTCGACTAGTGTGCACTCCTAACATACATCTAATCCAACCTAGCCATCTGACACACTCTTAACTTGGAAAAGGCTTATCTTACTAGTTACCTCTCGTAGTATTATCCCGTATTTGATCTCGACTTTCATTTTAAATAAGTGTTGTCACACTAAAGTCAAGTATTTACTATTTACGTTACTGAAGATTTCACTATCTTAATAATCTGATATTATCTCATTTTAGGTATACCAAAAGCATACATATATATCTTTCACTATTATATGTGTATTAACCCAATCTTAATAGCCTACAAATATCACATTGTAAGTATAACACAAGTATATATAAATATCCACCACTATTATATATATATATATATACACTAACACAGCACCCCAAGGTTATACCTGTAGTGCATTGCATACTCTGCTATCAAGTTTCTATACATCTCATAATCAAACAAGGACTATCGGTTTGGAAATCTCCCACGAACCATATAAACAAATCACACGTATTGGCGACGAACATAGTTCACATACCTATGGGTCACGCACATACCTACGCTCCCATAGTCAGTGACTTATCAACTCACAAATAAGTCTTCACAGCCCTATCTTTTGAGATACAAGTCAAATATCCCCCCGAAGGTCACTCGGGATAAGACCGTCTCTACACAACCCCCCGCGATAGCAAGCAACTAGGTATGTCATACACATAATATCAAATATAGGTATACACACAACCTATCAAATCAAACGGTATACACACAACCAAATGTCATATTCCATACGTAGTATTACCATCACTAAATACTATCAACGTATTTTTAAATCACGATATTCCCCCTCTCGTAATATATATAATGATAATATGTCACCCAAAAATCCTTAATACATAATCATAAGAAGTCCCAAAAGTAACCACTAATTTTTATTCTTATAAGTTCCATATCGTTAGAACTAATATCGTAAGTATTTATCACTTGATACTCTCGACACAATTACAATTACGATTATCTCTCTCTCGAAATCTTCAAGGTAAATTCACTTTTCCAAATATTTGAATCCTTATACCTAACCAACTCCCAATAATTTTGCACTATTTTGGGTTCATCGAACACTAATTTTCTCACTCAAATTGACTGTTTACGCAAATAGGGGCAAAATAGAAAATTCTCTAAAAATTAGAAATCTCTCTCGAACCAGAATGGATCTCGCTCGAACGACTTCCACGTGTCATTCAAACGACTTCGCGCGATAACCAATCTCGTTCGAACGACTTCGAGCGAGATCTCGCGACCTGGGTTGTTTCGTCTTCAACCTTAGACAACCTCATTTTCCACCACTTTTCAACCCTAAAACTTCTAAAGATTAAGCCCAAACTTCCAACAATCAATACGAAATATTATTCTAACTTGTATGTGAGATTTCCCATAATCTAACATCATTAAATCGTCACCAATCATCCATAAAATTCGAAATCCCCAATTTTATTGTCAAGAACCCTAGTTCTTAAATTAATATGCATAACTTATAAATTAAGCCCAGATTGGTTCATAGAAATCACTCTAATTTCGTAGGCATCATCCTATCTACATATGGTATTCAAATTCTCATCAAATAAGCCCTAGTTTATGATATAGTTCTCCAATTTCACCCAAATTAACTTTCATAACAAAGGTTTATTAACCTAGACTAGCATGAACATAATTATTGCTAAAGAAAGCAAGAAATAAAAACTTGCCTCGATTTCGAAGGTCTGATCCGTTGGTGTTGTTGGTATGGATGTGTTCCTTGTGTTCGGATCTACAGGATGGTGGTGGTGGTTGTGCAAGGTGGTGAACATAGCTTCTCCTCCTTTGAAATTTTCTCTCCCTCACCCACTGTGGCTCTCTCTTGATTTTGGTGTAACCTAACCCTAATTGTCCCCAATTAGCTGATATATTATTTCTCCAATTTTCGTCCATTTAATTCCTCCAAAAATCCAAATTACAGAACTACCCCTACCGGGTGCCGGCTTGGCCTAAAAATATCCCAGAGTCCAAATAAAATACCCGGGTAGAGTTTTCTAACTATCTCGACCCCTCCGGACTCAATGACGCATCGAAAGATCATACGAGTTACTTAAAATAATTTACCTTTTTTTTCCACTTAATTAGTCCTGACACGGCTCACACGCGCGTCTCCGACTTAATATACCAAATTGTCGTATTTCTCTCTCACGACAAGTTATATAAAATCGTCATTCCATATTTACTTATTCTCACAGTAATATTAATCATTACTAACTTCTCGTCGTGCGAGTAAATATTCAAATTTAATCTGGATTAATAATTATTTCTCACATTTTAATTTAATTAATCCTACAATAATAATAAATCACATAATTATTTAAATCTTCGAAAATACGGGGTATTACAAGTACTTTAAAAACTCGATTTAATCTAGGCCCAACGGGATAATATTTCAATACTTTTTTTTGGAACTTTCAAAAGTGTGCCTTTCTTGCCATTAGATTGCACATATCTAGGTTCCCCACATATCGAACACCGATAAAGATTTTCATACTTCTTCCAATATAGTATGTAGTCATACTTACAAGCATAAATTTATTTATACTTTATTCCCAAACCTTTCAAACTATTCTTAATTCTAGAATGACTATTTTGAAGCATATTTTTCTTGGGAAGTAAGCCCTTTATCCAATTTAGAATTCACGTCACGCTATTGCCAAACAAACCATATTGGGTCTTCAAACTATTCAAACCAACCATGGCATGGAAAGTTTGATCTTTTCCATAGCCAGGGTAAAATGGTTGGGTTGCCTTCAATTTTAAACTTTGACAGTCATCGTCAAGGTTTATCCCAATACCTTTGTGAACACCCGAACCTTCTGTATTTTCAGTGACCTCATTTTCTTCCACTTCATGAACTCTATAAGAATCATCAACTAAATCCTCTAGCATATTATGATCTACATTATCCTCCAGACCTTGTACATCTATTCTACTTGATGATTGTTATGAAGGTTTCTCGGGGATTAAGGGAACATGAATTTTCCCATTAAAAATCTATGATCGATAATTATCTTCTATACTCCATCTAAGCAGATGTAGTTTAAATGTTTTCCCCTCAAACATATTACCATTACTATAATGTGCACACATACATGGTAATTTTTTGTCATTAAGACATCTCTTTACGCATTTTACAAACTCATTAACACCTCTACGATGCTTATCCCCTAGTCTATTTGTCTCACCCATCCATTCTTTGTATAAAGGATATCCCATCATAGCTACTATGAACAATCACGAACTATGGGTAAGAAACATATATTAATGGATTAATATCAACAAAAGTGTGAAATTTTTTAGGGTGTTTAGTAGTTCAAACATAATTAAAAATCCACATATTTATGAATTGAAATTCGAATTTGAAAGAAATTACATTATCCCAAGGAACACATAAACGATTTATTAACTAAACACACAAATGATTTAAATCACACAAATTATTTTAAATAAACGATTTGAAATAACATATTAACTAAACACATAAACTAGAGATAGCTGGTTTGATGTACGAATGGTGTACAGAAAATCCTTTACACTCAATTGTTTTCCAAGAATACAACTAAAGAGAATTTCCACCAAAATAAAGGCTTAAATAAACAAGTGCCACGCTTCAAAACACAAAAAATTAAATCTAAAAGAAAATCTAGATTTTGTATCTGAAAAGCCACACATATTATGCCACATATGAACCTTCACAAAATCAAGTCATAATACATACTAGCATCAAATTGACCTCAAATCGAAATAATCAAAACAGTTATAAATAAATCGAGTTGTATAATACAAATTCTATAAACAATGATAATTACAAACAGATCAAGCTCCCTTAAAATGTAAAATCACGACTTAGGTGCTTTAGCCCCTTGAATGTTGAATGCTAAAATTTTATTTATTTTATTAATTTATTTTTATCTGAATGAACCTCTTAATATACATTATTTGTATGAATTTGCATGGTCCTAAATGTTGAATGCATCTTATTTTGGCCAATTTACTTAATTATGTGTTTTGAAATAATTTTTCATAGGGAAAACTGGAATAAATTACAAATAATTTAGCATTCACCAAGACTTTCCTCTTGTTGTTGAATTTTTGTTTATCATTGGCCTCAATTCAGTGGTCAACATTAAGAGCAGATAAATATAAACATTTATTTTTGTATACGTTATGTATCTCTCGTCATTTCCCAATGAATATTTGAAGAATAGTTTTCGAGACTAATCAAATGTGAATTCTCATTCATTAAAGAAGCTTTCCATTCAATTCTTTTTGTCTTCAACAACATAGTTTCACACTTTCACCTAATAAACTAAAACATTGATGTAAAATTTTGTGTGTGTTTACATATGATTACATGCATCATGTAATATGGTATATCATTACATAATTGGTGTGTCAACGTAGTAGTTTCCCTTTTTATGTGTGTTTTAAGAGATTATGAGTGGGACCTCTTATGCATTGATCCGATAGTGTCACCCAAAGGATAGGTCATTTGGTTTTTCTTATATTAAGTAGCTAGTCATATGATGATCTGAATACCTACTTATATGGTGTATAGTAGGGAAATTAGCCAAGGATGGGTATTACATACTTAGAGATTTATGATTGTAATAGCTAGTACAGTGATCAACATAACTTACTTAGTGATTGAAGAATATAGTAACTATAATACTAATGATCTAGGTTATATGGATATTGTATAGCACAATAGCTAGATTAATGATGGGAATGATGTATCGAGATATTTGGGTAGTATTTTAGTTATCCCAGGGATAAGTAAATCTTATGTGGGAACTGTGTAGGATAATAGCTACTATGTATTCAGGAACTTTACCAATTTAGTTATTATGTGGTATACAGATACTACGAGTAGGTATTAGCTTTACTGTATGATTATCGGTGGTGATATTATAATTTAGGGCAAGATATGACTTACATAGGTTACATAATAGTCATGGTACATATATACTTACGTTGTTATCTATGCCTAGTATGGGATATCCGTGTATGGATAGGATTTCATGAGATAGAAATGAGGTGAGTTTCCTTTGGAGTGAGTACTAATAGGGACAACATAACGAGTGAATAATTAACACTTAATGTTTTAAGATGAGTTAGATATTTCTTGTAAATGTGGGATCCAAACCACTATTTTTTCTTAAAACCCTTTCTTTAGGTATCCGGTAATTGTAGAAGCAGGGATGAGCGGACCGATTAAAGGGTTAGCACCATCCAGTTATCATAGTAGGATATGTGGAGTTACCATTTTTTGCATTTCTCTTATTAGTTGGATTTCATATTCCAGTTATTCCTTTTATTGGCCCATATAGGTTCTAGAGTTGTTCATTTACTCTTTGGACCTTTTATTTAGGACTTTATTTTTTGGAGATTTATTTTATTTAGTTATCTAGTTGCATTCAGATTTATCTTATTAACTCCTTTATTATCACTTTATGTTGTGGTTATTATCCTATTAGTTGTTCATTAATGCTTGGAATGACATAAATTATTTGATGCTGCCTCTTCTCGACTTGTAAGGTTGGCCACCATATAAGTGAAAAATCCGGGGTGTTATAATTGGTATCAAAGAATTGTTTGGAGCCTTAGGGTTAGTGTGAACCCATTTTGTTTTACATTGAGTTTCTTTTATACGTTTAGATCTTTTAATGGATATTTTTACTCTCGTCTCACAATGATACGTGTGTTAACATCATCCATCTCCTCTTAGGAGTTAGTAATACTTGAGGAGCAATAGATCATACAGGGTTTAAGATGATGAATACCTTTGATGAGTAAGTGGCTCAAATAGACCGAGTGGTTGTACAAGGGGGTTTGACACGCTCGTTTAAATAAGTTTTCATGGTTGGAGAAAAAACTACAATTTAGATATTTTGCAGGCACAAATATTTACGTGTTTCAAATCATGTCAACTTTAAGACAAGCGAGGTTTCATACATTTTGAGGGAAACCGTTAGAGTTTTGAGATCTACATACGTTGTGGTGGTGTTGCAGTTATAATTGAGGACATACGAACACCTTCATTTGATTCAATGCACTAATGAACAAAAGCGGTTGAATACTATATCTTAGCGGGTTCAAGGTTATGAGGTAAGGAAGATAAGTCTGTCTAGCCTTGATAACATGATGGATTTCTATAATGCTCAAACCTGAGAAAAATTTAGATACTAGATATCATCTATATGTGATTTTGTAGTGAAATTGAGAGAAATCCTGACCTTGGATTAGGGTTACCACGCAGTTTAGGAATATGAGCTGGAGATTGTTAAATTGATCTATAAGTATAGTTAACGAGGCGGAAGCCAAAAATAAGAGAGATGTTACTATTGATTAGGTTGAGTTGTCCCAATAATTGGGTGATAAGATAATCTTGCCTACATATATTGAGTGTGAATAGTGGACACACCACTTGTAAAAGTATTAAGGAGCGAGAGACATCTAGAAGGTAAAGAGAGAAACAAAATTCAACTGAGGATCATTTTAATGAGAGTTGTACTGACAATACCCATGTTAGAGATAATGGTATAAATGATAATGGAAGGCTACGAGATAGTGAGAGGAGCCACAAGGGAGAGATACTAATAAAAAATCATGAATATATATATTAACATCTTGCGTATAACCATGATGTTGGTAGGTGTCTAAAATAATATTCATGATAGTTAGGGTACAAAGTAATTATAGTTTGGTTATTTATTATCGTCATGGGTATTTTCAGCAACACCTAAGAGGTAGATGTAGGTTTCACTTGATTTTGTTAGTCGTTTATCATCTTCTTAGGAGAGAGTGCACCCGTGTGTGAACTAAAGTGTATTTAAAGTTTGTATGACGTTCTATTATATTATAGTTTTGTATAACGTGCTATAATTGGATTCTATATTCGTTTATGATGATCTATTATATTATAGTTTAGGCTTGGGTGTGGGAGTTTTTCTGAATCCACAGTCTGATGATGATAAGTGGTTAAGAGTCCCTAATATTTCACAAGTCGAGATGTGTTATATGGTATATGTATTGACATGCATAGCTTGATATGTGTATCTATTATGTGGATGTATGGTCCTAGAGTATGCCTATTATATGTAATATTATAGGATTCATGGGTCGATTGAGGACCTAAGTAATGTTGAGATGACATACTAGATGATGATATAGTTCTTTCATTGGGATATAATAAAGTGCACGATTCATCATATGAGGACGTCATGTGTGTACTAAATGATGATGAAATTTTTGTAAGGACAAAATTTCCAATTGAGTCCATTGTAATGTTTGACTTATTCTTGAAACAAAACATGTTTTTGAGTTATAGATAGATTTTTACTGTCACGATCCCACACAGTCTATGACATAAAGTTTATTGAAGACGTTGCAGCCAAGCTTTAAAGATAAACCATGCCGAGATTATTTTGGTGCACGTTTCACGTCTTCATTGCATTCCGAGATTGCTCATGTACGAATGCATAATGTTTATGGGACTCAAAAAATATTTTTAGGATGTTATTTTTATTAAAAAATGTTTTTAAAATGTTAAACTTCGTTGAGATAAAGATGTTTTAAAGTTATGTAAATCACAAACTCTTGTTTTTAGTGGTTCAAATGACTCTAAATGTCGTTCAAGCGAGATACCAATGTCGTTCGAGCGACATGTGTATTCCGTTCGAGCGACAGGAAGATTTCGTTCGAACTATGTGCCGACTTAAGTTTAATATTTAAGGTGAGTTTCTCTCATAAATTTGGAAGTGTGTAGTCCAAAAAATTAGTTTCCATACAGTACATTTTTTGCATAAGTTTTCTAAGGTTTTCAAAGTCTAAAAACATCCTTAGAGTTTCAAAGATCCGAGCTTTCATTCACATATGCTATAGTGATATTTATTTGCACCATTGTGGAGTTGTTCATCACTTTGAACATCATTGGGTTTTGAGGTGAATAAGTGATTTAGTTCGTGTTCAATATAGTAGATGTTACCAAGCTACATCGGTGGACACCGAGGCATTCGTGGATGCATATGAGATGGACATGTATGGTAGAAGGACTTCTGCGAGGGCACTGTGAAGGAGTGGTTAAAGGATCATAGGAGTGTCAAGACTTGTGGGGGATTGAGTCTTTGAGTAAGTCCGTCTTTGTACTTTTTAATACCACATCGTACTGATTGTCTGACTTGGGTCGTCCGAAGTTTTTACCTTAATGGTTTCCTTGTACATCCGATGTCTCCTTTGTGAACTTATTTATTTTACTTCCTTTAATCACCTAGATGCATGTTTAGGATTAAACGAGATAAAATTGGGCTTAACTAAAATTGGTTCACAAACTTGGTGCGGTTTAAAAATTTGAAAAAAGGGTTTTTCAAGAAGAAAGTTGGTTTTGTTATCCTTAAATCACATTCGAAAGAAAAAAAGGGCCTACAAATTGGTATCAGAATTAGAAACATATTTTTTTTATTATGTTGATCCCTTGTGTTTTGAAGGATGAATTTCAAAAACTATGAAAGTTTTAGAGCTCCTGTTTTTTGTGGCACTAACTATGGTTATTGGAAAATGCGAATGAAAAGTGATTTGAAATCAATTGATGAACGTGTGTGGTTCGCGGTCGAAAAGGGTTGAACTTAACCGATTACACGAGAGGGTGAGGCTACTATTTTAAAACCTATTTAGTCATGGATCGAAGACGAATGTAGACTTTCACTTTACAACTCTAAGGGTCTTCACATTATTTCCTCACAAGTCACACTGAAATAATATAATATAATCAAGACTTGTGAAACTTTGAAAGAAGATTGGGATATACCTGCACTTACTCACGAAGTCACTAGCACGGTTAAGGAGTCTAAAATTAAAAACTTGACTACACAGTTTGAGATGATTAAGATGTTAGAGAGTGAATCATTTGATGAGTTTAACGCTAGATGGTCCAATATTGTCAACTTGTTATTTAACTTATGAGAGAAAATACACGATAACCGGGTCATAAAGAAAAATCTTATGTTCATTGCCGAGTAGGTTTAATGCAAAAGTGTTTTGAAATCCTTGGGTATTCTTGATTCGACAAAACTTGAAGAGATTGTAGGTGACTTACAAACCTATGAACTCGATATATTTATCTCGAAGCAAGTGCCAAAGAAAGAAAAGAGCATTGCTTTGAAAGACTGGAAGGAGGAGACTAAAGTTTCGAATGATGATTCTGATTCAGATTTTGAGGATATACCCTTATTGGCAAAGAAGTTCAAAAAAAAATTCTTAAGTTACAAAAGAAATTGAAAGATGTCAAAAGATTTGAGAAATTCAAGAACAGCAAGGTTGATCCCACCCCTATGGATAAGAGTGAGAATGTCAAGAGGGTTGAGTCGGATAAGTGTTTTGGGGGTGAAGGGTATGGTCACAAGGTTGCCGAGTGTCCTAATAGACTTAATAAGGAGGGAAAGAAATTGATAGCATATAATGCCACCTTAAGTGATAGTGAACCGAAAGAGGAATAGAGTTCCCCTATTGAGCGTAACTTTGTAGCTTTCATTCCATGTCATGTGAGCGATGCCGATAAATATTCCCATGAAAATTATCATGTGCATGACACTTTAGAGGCCAATGGGTGTGAATCCCAAGTGAGTGAGGATGAGGAGATCGATTCAGAGAGTTTTAAGTTGCCTTTAGTGAGTTGTATGAAGAAATATTAAAACTAAAAAAGGCTAACTCGAAATTGCAAGCTAAGTTGAATGAGCATACCGTAGAGAATAATTACGCTTTGATAGAGGATCTTAAGGCATGGGAGAAGACTCTTAGGGAGAAGATAGAATATGTTGAGAAAGAGAGAGATAGTCTTCGCAGTTTGATGGAGGCTTTGAAGAAGGAAATTCTAGAGTTTGAGTAGTCTAGGAATTTGCTTAAGTATAGGACTTGTGAGCTAGAAGAGAGACTGAAGGACTCGAGTAATGTGAAGTTTGATTTGGAGGCTAGATCGGAGAAGTTAGATAGGATGTTAGGTATCGTCCAAATCAAGAGAGATATGTTTGATATAGGCTACATTGATAGAGTTGCCCATCACAAATGCCAATACCAATCGTGTGAGAGATACCACTAGGAACGTGAGGAGAGGTCGGCATTTTGGTAATCATTCCTTCCGTGTTTACACTTCCACTCATTACGGTAGGAAAGGTCACCTAAGACGTTTTTTATATGACCTTAGGAATGATCCTAGCTAGGAAGTTAAGGAATAAAGTCATTTTGGTTCCCAAAACCCCCATGCGTAATTTCACACCTACTTAGGGTTAGGAAATCGGACTTTGAGGCTTTAGGAATTAAACTTCATGGTACTTGTTTGGTTGCACCTAATTTTTCCCATGCTAAATATAAAGGATGATTATATTGCCATGTTTGTCATATGCTAGTCTTTGCATCATGTTTTATATCTTGCTAGTGTTATGACATGTTTATCTTTTGTATTATATTTTTCTTATTTGGAAAATACAAAAATATTTTGTTTTGATAATTTTTTTTTAAAAATATAAAAAGATTTTTAGTTTCAAATATTTTTGAGAAAAATAAAAAAATATTTTATTTTGGGTCAATTTTTTTTTTAGAAAAACACAAAAAGATTTTTTGTTTATCTTTGTGTCCTGAGTGTTTCATGTTTGATGTGTTATATTAGTGTGCTTGGACCCCCATCATTTCATTATCCCTGTGGCTAGGACATTTGGCCATAAGTATTGATGCGTTGAATGATCTTAACCATTGTCTATATTGGGTTGTTTCAAAGTTGATATGCATTTGAATCCGACTTTGTATATATGCCATCTTTGCATGCATAGACGAGTTTATATGAATGTTTTGACATCTCATGCATATATGAGTTTGGTGAGACGTTCTTATCTCAATTTTTTCATCGACGCATAAGTCGTCTTAGCTAGAGGTGTGCATGTAAGAACCGTTTACTGTGAGGATTTATATTGGATAAATTGAAAAAAATGATGAGTGTTCACGAGAAAGGGCTCAGAGTGAATAATAATCACATTATGAAAGCCACCGTTTAAAAGAGCCAAAGAAAAATTAAGGCAATAAAAAGAATCATATGGCAAAAATAGGGACAATAGGATTTATCTAAGTGGGAAAAAATTGAAACCTCAAAAAGAGCTTGAAAAAGAAATATATATGTTTGAGGGAGTTTGGATGAAAATTTTTAAATAGGTTTGCACCACGAATCCTTATGTTGAAACATTGTATCGTGACGCTATTGTTTATAGAATCGTCAAAATTGTGGATTTATGTGTATGTTGATTATTTAGTTCATTTAGCTCAATATATTAATTGTCACATATGACTAAAACTAAGTTTGATAACATTTAGCTATCAATTAGAGCTTTTTGAGATAACATTTAGCTATCAATTAGAGCTTTTTGACCATTTCAATGTGTTGGAGTTATGAGTCATTTGTTATAGTTCACAACCATTCACTATATATCCATGTTTGAGCACATTGATTCTATGTTGGCATGAAACTCATATTGTTTTATTATATATATTTTTGTTTTGAGTCTGTTTTGTTGCTGCTTTCTCTTTCCAATTGACATTTTCAGGTAAAAATTTCACTGCACGAAACTTAATCAGTTTTTGGAACTGGAATTGAGAATATTTTCTATCGTTCAAAGACAAAATGAAAGTGTCAGGTATGGTCGCGAGAAGTGTTGCTTCGCGCGAGAGGCTACTGTTTTAGGTTTGTTTAGGTCGCTTGATGATCTAGTTAGAGCAACGTGCCTATGTCGTTCAAGCGACCTGTTGAGGAGGTTTTGGATTCTCTTATTTAGTACCTGCTTCGTATTAATGATCATATCATTCTTTTTGTCACTTCTGGGCAGTTTTATGCAGTGTAGGTTATTTATGCATGACGAATTTTGCTGCATCATTTGTTTAGTCACATCCACTAAGATTGATGATCCATCTTTTGTGATTAATGTTTCCTAGCTACGAATTTGATACATTGTGATTATTATTAGCTGGCAACTTTTGTTTATCTAGATATGATTCATTGATTACTTGATTCTAGATATTTGATGTCTATTTATCGTTTTCATTTATTATCTATTCGAGATAAAAAGGGGAGAGATGTATGTGATGTAGGGGGAGAGTTTGTTTCTTTAGCATATATGTTTGTTGGATTGCGCACTCGTATCATTCTTCTGATCATATGCTTTTTATGATTAGTTTACAGAAATAGGTATCATGTTATCTAATCTTGCTCACATGTTTACCAAATGATTTGATTTTAATTTTACATATTGGTATTGATATTTCATATTAGTATCATAATGGTTATATCATTTGTACCTCCATACTTCACTAGGTATTTGTCAATTTCATGTGAGTAGGAATGCTTAAAACATTCGAGATATCAAGTCTACATCATATTTAGATAACTCATGCTTGTCGGACCATCGTGACTAGTCTTGTCTTGTAATTTTTTGAGTTTGGGTTTTATGGGATGGGATTTAGGCGTCATACGGCTTGACGGCCTAGCATAGGCATTTTACTGTTTGGGTTTAGTCCCGTAATAGTTAAAGGGGGATATTTGTAAAGACAAAATTTCCAATTGAGTCCATTGTAGTATTTGACTTATTCCCGGAACAAAACATGTTTTTGAGTCATAGATATATTTTTATTATCACGATCCCACACAGTCTATGACATAAAGTTTATTGAAGACGTTGCAGCCAAGCTTCAAAGATAAATCATGCCGAGATTAGTTTAGTGCACGTTTCACATCTTCATTGCATTTCGAGATCGCTCAGGTATGAATGCATAGTGTTTGTGGGACTCAGAAAATATTTTTAGGATGTTATTTTTATTAAAAAATGTTTTTAAAATGTTAAATTTCTTTTATTATGAGATAAAGATGGTTTAGAGTTTTGTAAATCACAAACACTTGGTTTCAATGGTTCAAATGACTTTTAAGGTCGTTCAAGCGAGATACCAATGTCGTTCGAGTGACATGTGTATTTCGTTCGAGCGACAGGAAGATTTTGTTCGAAAGATGTTCCGACTTATGTTTATTATTTAAGGCGAGTTTCTCTCAGAATTTTGGACATATGCAGTCCAGAAGATCACTTTCCACACAATACGTTCTCTGCACAAGTTTTCTGAGGTTTTCAAAGTCTACAAATATCCTTAGAGTTTTTAAAGATTCGAGCTTTCATTCACATATGCTATAGTGATCTTTGTTTGCACCATTGTGGAGTTGCTAATCACTTTGATCATCGTTGGGTCTTGTGGTGAAGAAGCGAAGGAATTCGTGTTCAACATCATAGATGTTTCAAAGCTACAACGGTGGACACTGAGGCATTCTCGGACACATGTGCTGTGGACAGGTATCGTATAACGACTTCTGTGTGGGTACTATGGAGGAGTAGTTGAAGGATCAGTGGAGCATTAATACTTGTGGCGGATCAAGTCGTCGAGTAAGTCTGTTTTTGTACTTTGTAATACCACGTCATAGTGATTGTCTGACTTGGGTCGTCCGAGGTTTTTTACCTTAGTGGTTTCCTCGTATAGCCAGTGTCACTATTGTGAACTTACTTATTTTACTTTCTTTTATCACCTAGATGCATGTATAGGATTAAATAATATAAAATTAGGCTTAACTAAAATTGGTTCACACACTTGGAGTGGTTTAAAAATTAAAAAAAAAAGGTTTTAAAAAAAATAAAGTTAGTTTTGTTATCCTTAAATCACATTCGACAGAAAAAGGGGCCGAAAATTTTATACATAGCAGGGGACTGGTTCATTTCCCAGTACCTGTATGTATGGATTGGTTGTTGATGCAATTTTCATGGGTATTACTTGTGTTATCCATTGGAATGTGTGTAACACCCCATATTTTTAAATAATTAATTTCAACATTTTATTACTTACCTGCTCATAATAGTTTTGCAGATTTAATAAATATTAATTAGTGGGAATAAAACTAATATTTATGTGAAAGAAAAATTCACTGAGTGTGGTTAAGTAAGTTAAATTCAGTTAATTGTTAGTACGTCGTAGTGAGTAATAGCGACGGGGATTAACGATATCTTAACCGAAACATGCAGGTAGGCTATTTGTGGATTGAGAGAAGATATTTAAGTTTGGTGACTCGGATGGTGATTTTGAGTGCACGGTTGATCCCGAATGGATCGAAATAGTCCGAATCAAGTATCCGGGGATAGATATTGATTATCGGGAGCTTTTTAGATTAGTGGGGACCCATTCGAGGGAGTTTAAGTCAATTTCCTTAAGGGGTGAACCTAACTACATGATTAAGAAGTTTAAATGGGATATTAAGGTTAGGAGGCAGCCACTTTAGACATTCTAAACTCTTGGAGTCTTTTGGTGAAAAAATAAGGATAAGGAACACAAGGAAGGTTGAAAAAAGGCCATTTTTGGCTAAATTCAACAAGGATGAGACTAAGATCCAACCATCATTCAAGGCAAGTGTATAACTTGCTTGTTGATTTTCATTTGTTTAGATTCATTTAAAAAATGGCGGAGTAGAAAAAACTGACGGGGATTCAATATGTAAAATGGTTTTTTGGAAAAAGATTTAGATATGACTCATGTGATGATATTAATCTTGGGTTCATGAGAATAAATCTTGGTTTCTTGGAATTAATCTTGATTTACATGATATTTAATACTTATGATAATCTAAATTATGAGAAAAACGATGTGAGAAATAACTTAATTAGAGAAATATTTAAAGAGGAAGAAATATGAAAATTTTGGATGAAATCCTTAAATAGGTTGAATTGATGAAAATGGATTGATGTTTATGAGATTTGTGAATCTTAGGATGAAAGTAGATTAGATTTGATGTATAAGAAACCTTAGAGTGTAAAAATATTGTTGAAGTTGTGAAAGTGTTGGAATTGAAGGCTAGGATTTTGGAAAAACCATCACCTTAATTCAAGAATTGGGCTCCTGCCCAGAATCGAATTGATTCGATAATGGACACTAATAAATTTGGACATGCTGTGAGGGACAATCATGTCTTTTAATGTAATTCGGGAGAAATCAAAATTTTTAAAAAGGGTTCGTAAGGGTTGTAGGACTTCTGGGAATTTTATAAGTAGTGATTTGACCTCGGGTAGGGGAAAGTAGACTCGAATCATGATTACGAGTGTTTAGGATGGGTAACATTCAAAATATAAACTACGAATTTGGGATATAAGAATTTAGGGAATAGTATTGTTATTTACAGGCTGGTTGGGAAAGTAAGGATATTTCAGAAAGGTTACATAACGAAATTTAATTTAATTAGTGGATAATTAAATGTTTTAGAGTCGGGGATAGACTCGTGACTAAGTGCATGATATTTATGTGAAACATACCCATCCTAGAGGATTACGTGCCGTGGGAGGTCACTCTGGAAAATCTCAACAGAGGTAGTACTGTTCACTGGGTCATAGGTCTATGCATGCCCACGCTGTGTTGGGTCGGAGTCCGCTAGAATAATGCGGTATGGTTATGACTACGAAGTTAAGGCCATGACCACCTCTGATGCTTGTTACGTTTTTGGGTTCGGTGGAGAGATTATGAACTAGTTGCCCAAGTTGTGGCGGACTCCCTAGAGCTTAATAGCATGCTAGCGATTTTGCATCCAACGAGGTAAAGCTCGGAGTGACGAAGGTTACATACATATAGTGAGTGATATATGTGTTTATATGGATATCATGTGTTGCAATTATATGTATATAAGATGTAGGAAATTATATACGAACAAAATAAATTAATTGTGAATATTATTAACAACCGGAGTAAGGTTATGGTAATGAATAATAATAAGTTAATGAATTATGCAAAGAAGTATGATAATCATTAAATCAATGATAAAAAATACTCGATACATGGTAATACTTTACATTGAAATCAGTGATGAAACTAGTTAGGCGGGGTAGCATAACTAGGTGGGTTAAGAGCATAGGTTAGTTGCGCACATTAGATAAGGGGTGAGGATTATCTCATGCGAGTGCGTTACCACTTTAAATATGAAAATTGCTTTACATTTTTAATAACTGCATCTTATACACTTGCTAAATATTTTTCAAAGGCTCTGAACTCTGAACCGCATAAAATATTTTCAAGAACTTTTAGGTGTCCAGCCATAGGGATGCCAAGGATGATTATTATTTCTAGGGACACGAAGCAGCAGCTGATGTGGAGGCTTGTAGGATTCAGAGTAGACGCTTCATTTATTTCTACCTAGATTAGGTTTTTCACTCCAATTACCAGTTGGGTGTGTTTCCCGTTTATTTTAGAATTAAGTATTTTTGTTTATTTTAGTCAGTTGGTTTGGATGTACTGGATTATAACCGATAGTTTATTCAGGGATTTTATTTACTATCTCAATTTTAGACATTATATTATGATATATTTATTAAGATTACTTTGCACGATATTATGGTGTATTGGCTAATATTGTTGTATGTTAATGGAAGAAAAATTGAAACTGCTTGTTAAATTAATTAGGTGGTTTGTAATTAGTCTTGTTTCGATTGTGATGCTAAGAATGAGCCATATGAGACTACTATTTTATTTTGGTAGAGGACTGGCCACCCATTATTTTAATAAGCGAGGTGTCACAATGTGGTTTGACTTATGATCCATGAACGTATGGGAGTGAATGTATTGATATTAAAGAGCTGGAGATTTACTAGGATGTGGTTTTGGAAGTTTCAGAAATAATTAATATGAAAGTAAATAAGAGGGTTGACATGCATATGGAGATTCCTTATGATATTAGTACTAACGCTCAAATGAGTAGATTACAAGTATATACATGGATTAAATTATTTAGATTATTCATTAGATGTATGAGTTCCTACCAGGTGTTGGATTTAACAGTCTATCGTTTCTCACTTTATGGGATTTCAAGTGATTGATTGATATATTATGTTGATGGTGGGTAATGTGAATCCCTATATGTTACATTGATAATAATCGTGAGTTGCGTTAACTCGCGATGGGAATGTGATACTAATCAATATTTATATGTGCGTTGTGATGGTGGTGGCCTATATTGGATTCATGTGGTGGTTATGAAAGTAATGAAGCTTAGTTATGGGGCGTGACTGTTATTATTATTTTTGGAAATGAGTTGGGTGTACTCAGGTTAGTGATATGATAGTGGTATATATATATATATATATATGCTTTAGTTAGCCAGTGATGGTTTTTTCTTAGTTCAAGAAAATATGGGTTATAACGAGTATTTATAGTATCAGCTAGTTTGCTTTGCCAAATGGTGGCCATGAGTAGCCTTGCCCATAATTTATATGAGTTTGTGTATTATAGAACTTGATGATATCACAAGTAAATAATGGTATTGGCATGGTAATTAGTAATAATAAGATGCTTACAAGTAAATGAGAGGTCGGGATGATCAATTCGATTTGAGATGTGTAGAGTTATACCCCATCGGATATTATGATCTCATGGTACTTCTAGGCAATAATGGATTGATTAGGCCTATGGTGTAGAGTATAAATTTTGCAATGAGTGAACCCTACACTAGGGTTGTGTGTGGTATTGGTAATCAAGCATTCTAATGTGACACCCCGCCTAATTAAATACTGGGTGATCAGTCCTTTATTAAATTAAATCGGAATATCCAGTTGGTTCAGAATATGCATTACTATCGAACACTTATTATTTATACTAACCACCTAATATTTAAAAAGGTTGAGGTCAAAATTTTATCTTTAATTAACAAAAAAACAAATTAACCAATTATTAAACGTACACCATCCAACTAATCTGATAAGAAATAAAATGGCTGAAATAATAAATGTAACTGGAGTAAACACTTCTAGTCTAAATACCGAATACAATAATCCAACAAAATAAACCACAAACTGAAAGGAGTAAATAAATAAATCCACAATCTATGACTGTTTGAATGAATAAAAGGGGTGATATGCCCTAATTGAAGTAAACAATTCAAGATGGATAAGCAAAAATTATGGAGGTGTCTACTACCAAGTCCTGCAACTTCAACAGTAGCTACATCTCGTCAAATGAATGGGACTCTTATAATTGGTGTCCCTGTGGCTGGGCACCTAAAATAATTTGACAGTAGAACGAGTTGAAACACTACACCAAAAAGGCCAAATTGTCACCTTTCAGCCTGCCACCCTTGTCATGGTGAGTCAGTAAAAAAACCTTCCCTCTTATTTTTGCCCACTGTTTTCACTTCCCTCTTTTTTCTCTCTCTAAGAGACTGCTCTCTCTTTCTCTCTCTCTCTCTAAGCGATTTTTAGGTTAGTTTTTTCCTCTCTTTCTCTTTCCTTTGTATATATGTGTGCATATGTATGTGTGTATATGGGTGGTGTGTGTGTGTGTGTGTGTGTGTGGTGGGGGAGGGGGATCGGGCAGGGGGTGGTGGGGTAGGGGTGGTGTGTGTGTGTGTGTGTGCGCGTGTGTGTGGTGGTGGGGAAGGGGGAGTGGTGGGGCAGGGGGTGGGGAGGATGGGGTTGGGTGAGGGGTTGGGTGGGGGTTGGGTGTGCGTGGGGAGGGGGGAGTGTGTGTTGAAATTAATTGATAATGTTTAGGACTTGAAATTAATTATTGATTTAGGACTTGAAATTAATGTTTAGTTTAGGACTTGAAATTAATGTTATGTTTAGGACTTGAAATTAATTGTTAATGTTGATTAGGGACTTGAAATTAATGTTTAGTTTAGGACTTGAAATTAATTTGTAAATACCCAAATATATGTCGTACCCTTAAGTATAAATACCCAAATATTGTTAGCTAATACACAATGATAAGTAATTAACCCTTTAGATTCTCCCAATTTTTGGTTTCATACATAAATGGGTAAATGATGATTCTCCCCATGTTTAAGAGGCTTAAATTTTAATTTGAGATTTTTCTCATGGAATAGACATAATAGGAATTGGAATTGGGACTTATAATTATTATTCTTAATTTAATTATGACTTTAATTGGAAATGAATGAGTTAGGAGCCTTTAGATTCCACTTATGAATTATTGGTTTTGAATTAGTAAGTAGTTAGTTTGAATTGATGTTTAGGATTTTCAATAATTGTACATATTAGATGTTGTTATTTTGGAATTCAGAATTAAGTTGTTAACATTAATATTACACCGTGACTGTTGAAACGGACAAATTGATTAACAAAATATAGCTTTAATTGTAACTTTAACTATAACTTTAATTGTATAGCTTTAATGATGATATATTTATAAGACGTGGTGAAATGAATTAATTGAGTAGATGAATTAGAAGGAGTACGAGATACACATTTGTGGGTTGTTGTTGCTGTTGCTGCTGGATTATAGTGGACTGATGTTGAGTTGTTTAATTTTGGAAATGGCATGACCACTGGATTATTGTCCAATTTGGGGAGGGGGAGTTTTCAACTTTTTTGTAAAATTAATTTTCTTCACGAACAATATATTATTAATTCACATATATAGTATGTTTCATTTATTAATTCATAGATTTGTCATGGTCCGTGACAAATTAAACTTGTCACGGTCATTGACCGTGACAAGTCTTTAAAGGTTGTCACGGGTTCGTCACGGTCTTTGACCGTGACCGGACCGTGACAATTATAACGAACTTGTCACGGTCAATGACCGTGACAAGACCGTGATAATAAAAGTTGTCACCCCTAAACTTTTCACGGTCATTGACCTTGATAAGCTGGACTTGTCACGGTCAATGACCGTGACAATCCGACAGTTTTGGTGTAGTGAAAACAGTTTAAAGATCAGCAAGTGCTTAAATGAAAACAATAGCACATATTGTGTACATGTTAGATTTTCGTACTCTCACTTGAGATACTCATCTCTCATCTAGTATGCACATCTAACGCGTATATTTAACCAATCATAGTCATGCTACCCAGCCTAACTATCCCGAAGATGACTATTATCATACCCATAATCTCATTCGTTTACCCATATCACCCGTATCCCATACTACCATATGCTTAAGGATAGTTATTCATATACATAACTGTTATTCTCTTAGGTATTCTTTTTTCTCACTAGGAATATTTTTAAATATAATAGGTATACATATATTTCTCTCTCTCTCTCTCTCTCTCTCTCTCTATATATATATATATATATATATATATATATATATATATATATATATATATATATATATATATATTATTACAGCACCCCTGGTTTAAGGCCCACTTGATGCAATGCATACTCTGCTATCATGTCCCGGTGCATCGCTCATTGCATGAAGGACTATTGATTCAATCTCTCGCGAACCATCAAAACAACACACATATTGGAGGTGAACATAGTTCCAAGCCCATGGGTTACACACATACCTACGCACCCATATGACCGTTAACACTATCGTTCTCACTAATAGCCCGTACCTAGGTTCTATGTTCTAGTGATACGAATCCAAATCCCCCGAAGGCTCCTCAAGATATGATCGTCCACAACGCGCAACCTCCACTAGATAGAAAGCAACATAGGTATGTTATACACACAATAATTCGATCAATAGGTACATACACATAACCTATAATAATCATTAGGTATTCACGCAACCCAAATCCCCGAATTTATACGTAGTATTATTATCTCGAATACTCACATTACTCTATCCGTACGATTAATCTATCTACCGTATGTATTCCATAAGTCCCTCTTGTTCCAACATATTCACTTAGTAGTTACACAATCATCTCACCACTAGACTATCTAATGAAGTCACTCAAGAATAGAGTAGGTCATTCTCTCTCACTCGAATCAACCTTGTAAGGTTTTAACTTGTCCGGGAAAAAATTTAAACTTCTGAAATCTCGTTAGAAGATGGGGAAAATATCGTTCGAACGAAACATAAAACAAACTAGGGTCTGAATTTTTGTTAGAAGCTCGTTCGAATGAGGTCATTCGAATGAGAATTCCGCAGCTCGTCCCTATGCGTTTTCTAAACTTTTTCGACACCCAAATCACATAAAACTTTACCTAACTCAAAACCAACGATTCTAAATCATAACCACTAGTAATTGAATGCTTTCTAAAAAATTTTTTTATCATGAATTCCTTACAATTTCATCATAGATTCAGATTAATTTCCTAAATCCTCAAAAATCCCTAAATTCATATAATCACCATTAGTCACAATTAAATCCAAATTTAAATTTGTGATTTTAGCGTATAAAATTCAAATTTATAATCCCCAATAAATAGTTATTCAACTACATGCAATACCTATACCATAATCATGGATTAATACCCAAAATCAGTCCCAAATTTCATAATATCATGAATAAATCATCAACTAGTCTAACATGGACATTATATTTTCTAAATGAAGAAAGATAAACACTTGCCTTTTCACGAAGGTATAATATATCGCTTGAAATTGGTATATATGCGTTCTCATCTTCCCGATCTACACGTTGATGATGTTTTTGGTGAAAGGTAACTGGGTTTGGCCTTAGAACTCCTTGGAACCTCTTCTCTTCCTTCCTCTTGGACTATCTCTTGGGTCTACCAGCTATTTACCCTAACTCTCCAACGTACATGCAAATATATTTCTCCAGTTTTGTCCATTAATTAGTCCCAATTTTTCCAAAGACAAAAATACCCCTCTGGGTGTCGGGTTGGCCTAAAGTTGCCCTGAACTCCAAACTAAACCTTCGAGTAAACTTTTCTAAATATCTTGACCCTTCCGGACACAATGGCGTACTCAAAATGGCCATCCGAATAAACAAAAATAAAATTACATTTTAATTCCCCATTTAAGTCCCAACACGACTCACATGTGCGTCCCAACTAAGTGTACTGTAACTGACGTATTTTTACTCACGGTAATTATAATATATTCATAATCATATATTACTTTACTCACTAAGTAATCTTCAACATAATTATCACCAATAAATACTAACTCTCATCACGCTAGTAATTATTTATTTAAATCAGGATTAATTATAAATAATTTCCCATTTAAACTAATCAATCCCATAATTAAAATAAAATCGTTCAAAAATACGGGGGTATTACATCTAAATTGAAGGGATTATATAAATCCTTGGTGTTTGTCATGGTAGGGAGAATTTAGATTAGATTCTATATGATGTAGAAATAAGCACTAGTTGTAATAATAATCCTTGGAAATGGTAGTTATGATAAGGCAATATCTTGATGTGAAGTACATATGCCCTTAAGGTTGTAAGTCTAGTTCCTATTAGTTCTCGATGACCAATTGGGTTAGACAGAGTGTATCAAGTCCGTTATTTTTTGTATTTTCACGTCCTAGTCATGGATTTTAGTTCTAGTTGGAAGTTTGCAGATGATGTGGTGTTGGGACATATTGGCCTATGATGGTCGTTGTTAGTACCTTGCTAAATTTGGTTGGCTAGAGATGGGTTGGTAATTAATAGTGGGATTCATTAGCCATTTGGATGCAGGGATAGAGGTCTAAATTCATGATATATACTAGAGGGGGATATGAAACATTAGGATATGAGGAGGTAGTATAGGTGGGCATGCATGAATAGGGACATAACAATATGTGTACGCTAAAGGGCCAGTAACTAGAGCGTGAAGGTATATCATGAAAGATCACTGAGTGTTCTATAACCTCTTGAGGTTATAGTGTGGAAATAGAATAGTGTCTCTATGATCGAGATAGTGAGAATTCATTACATGACCCTTTTACATTGTATTCGAAGGGGGTGAAACATTTATATCACACATTTGGTAAAGTTTTTAGTAGGCTGTGGGATTTGAGCTACGTTTGAGCAGTTTGTATCACCCATAGATCGATAAACATGATGAATAAGTGACTTAGGATTTGGAAAAACATTCTATGGGATTGAATATTAGGTTTCAAGGGAATCTAGGAGCAACGCTTGTAGTTAATGGAGTTAGCTTATAAGAATAGTTATCAATAAATATTTTGGTGTGACACCCGTGTGACAACCCGCCTACTAAAATAAGAGGTGGCCAACCCGATACTCCAATAATCACAGGAATCATAGATGGTCCATTCTTAGCATCATTGTCGTTAAAATAATAGTACGAGATAACCACCAATTATTTTAGAAAACTGGCTGTCAATTTGAATTTTGTAAGTTAAAAGAAAAGCACTCAGACAATCAAATTTGCAAAGAAGGTGGATACCAAAAATCAACGGTTACTAATATACCAAAATGCATAAAGAAATAATCGAATAAGCTGTCGGTTAACAGACAAATACAAACAGGTTACACCGAGTATTACAATTTAATATCACATTATAATAAATGAGTACAACGCATGGGCAACACGCCCGAATATATAAACTGAACGTAACTAGAGTACAATGAATAGAAGCGTCTATAGCAAATATCCTATAACATCTGCAAAATGCTATAGCTCCATGACAGCTGGAATGGAGAGGTCAATACGGGCTTCCTTGAGGAGGAGCACCTGAACGGACAAGGAGTTCATGCAAAACAAAGAAAAATAGACGGGTCAGGGCCCCGTTTGATATGATTACCATGTGACTAAAATGCATGACAGTTATGAGCGTAACTATCTCTCGCAATTAAACCACAAAGGTTCTCACCTCTCATTCTAAAAGCACAACCTAGCGCAATATCCATGACAATGCTCAATATTCATATAAGCATGGGAGAACTCATCTACATACACTCAAGGAGACATCATTTCAATTATTCACAATCTAAATACACAATTCCCTTTTCTCTTTAGGAAATACATATATGGCAATTCATTTTACAAAATGTTTACCAATTCAATTTCATTTCAAAACTTTCTATTTCCCTTCTTCCATCCAGGAAATATATTTAAAGCAAATCTATTATCATAAAATTCTTTTCCATATCATAACTTCCCATTTCCCTTCTTCCATCCAGGAAATGTATTTAAAGCCATTTTATTATCATAAAATTCTTTAACATCAATAATGTCCCACATTATTATAAATAGTTATATTTCATATCATATAACGTTTCTAAGACCGCCCGTTCGGGTTTCCCCATTGTGCGCGCCCCTAAATGGCTATCATCTTCCAGGGCCTATCAAATAAGATAGCCTGGGATCCTACAACCCGAGACGTCGGGAAGCGGTCATATACCTGCGAGTGAGTCATAACCACACCCAGAATTACCCCACTAGCGCAAAATAAACATGCAATAACTGGTCATATGGTCGAGGACTATATTCACCCTACATTCATTAGCCAGGGGACTTCACCTCACGCGCGCAACTTCCCTTATGATAGCGATTTAAAGAAGTGTGTTTACATAAATTATCATTTACGAAAATTCATTTTTCCATTTGAAAACATTCACTTTTTACATTCTCAAAATCATTTATACTTAGCCATTAAGTACCAATTTTTAGAATATGCATTTCTTATTCTTAAAGTCATATTTTATTAATGACCTAAGACCCGAAGTGCCAATATCCTCACACTAGTCTCCAAGAGTCCAAAACAATACCATCAATCAACAAAGTGAGTCTCCCTCGATAATAGTCTCCCAAAAGTCCCAAACCTTGTCATTCTTCCTTCTATTAATTCAAGGTTAACTTCTTATATCAAACGAAACATTAACCTCTATAAACTAACCCTTGGGATAAGCCCAATTATCCCCATACTAACCTAGGATATTAACCTACCTAATACAAACCTCTAAGATCCTTTATTACTTCCCAAAGGAAGGTCCCTAAGCTTAGATCCCAAAAGAAAAGGACTGAAAACTAATATGGAAAAACATCCTAAAAATGCAGGAATTCCGAATCAATTCGCCCTAGACGAATCGATTGGATAGGCCTAATCGATTCGGTCGAGAGGACCCAACCATTCCGCATAACCCCGAATCGATTCAGATAGTTCGAATTGATTCTCCTAGCTTAGACTTGTAACCTTCCCCATTGGCGAATCGATTCGCTAGGGGCGAATCGATTCGGCCCTGCAGAATGTGCCCAATTTGGGCTACGGGTTTAAGAACCCTAAATTTCCCCAACACCCAAATCTTCAATTTTTTCCAACATCAATAACAACTAATTCTACTACATCATTTCTACACAACAACCAACTAATATTCCCAACTCAAATCAAATTAAACTATAAGATTAAGGGTTTAAACACCAAAATCCTCAAAACCCCATGTATGGTTTAAATCTCCAAAAACTAACTATACATGCAATTTATCACATTAAATTATGATCTAGCAAGTAAGAAACTTGCCATAAGTTTGTAGTCTCGGATTCTCTTCCGATAGCAACGGATTCCATCCCCAATCTTCCATTTCTCTCTCTTTCTCCATTTTCTCCCAAGCTCTCTCTTCTCTTTCTCTCTCTCTCTTGGCTTATAACATAAGATAAGGGATAAAAGGGTTTGGGAGACTTAACCGGGCTTAAAACATAAATTCCCTTCTTTTAAATGTTAATACACCATTAAAATAACTCGTAACTACATAATTGAGTCATAACCGGTCAAAAGTGCCTGGGACTTAAAAATACAACTTGGCACTTATTTTGACTATCTCGACTATTCCAAGACTAACCGTACCCCCTAAATTTGCATCCGGAGTAACGTGAAACATTTTATGTCCCCATGTCATTTTAAATTCATTTATTATGCTCAAATTTTAATATAAGTCATAACCGTCGCTTAACATACAATGACGCAATAGAACACAATATAATGCTATTTACCTTCTCATAACGGTAAATAGGCAAAACATGGTAAATATTATCCCTTAATTCATGGGAAATAATATTTACTCCAACTTTCTCTATTTTATAAAATTAGCCCATTAGGCAAAATAATATAAAATAGTCGCTCAAAAGTCTGGGTTGTTACCTACTCCTCCCCTTAGAAGGGAATTTTGCCCTCAAAATTCAGGCGTACTATATAACCACATTAAGGGTGTACTTTTCTAAACTATCGTTCTTTCATCTCAAAAATTTTCTAGGCATGGAGATGTCCCGTTTGGACTTGGACTAAGGTCATCACTATCGATCTCAGTTCGCACTTCTCGATCTAAACTTACATCCGGTTGTTACGCATGAACTAGCAACCCTACCTTTCTACTACGAAAGAAAATGACTATATAGCTCGGCGTAAGTTACCATTTTCCTGAATTACGTGATACCCTTCCTAGGGAATAACTGCACTAAAACATAATCGCCTAACCCCAACACTACTTAACTTCTATTCACGTTGGCGTAGCCCTTAAAAGTATGAGGCTTAAAGAGCCCAATCATTAAAGAAATATTCCTGGAGCACTCCAAGTCCACGAAATTTATTGCCCGCTGGTTCCATCCAACGAGCAGGCGAATTACTCCTCCATTTACACCAGGCCACCTATGGTGCCATCCTTATAAAAAAATAATCCAAATTATTATACGAAAATTCGATTCATGAAAGCTACTTCTCCCATCCTTTCTTTAAGTCAACACATACATTCGAGGTATGCCTTTCGGCATTATGTTAACTTCCTCCATACACTCAACCACTACGGGTGGTAGGTTGTACCCAACTTCACTTGGTTCCCATTTCTTCCTGGAAACTTTACCAATACTTTGACAGGAAACTCAAGTCTCGGTCCAATACTATTTAGGTAGGCACCTCATACAGTTCCATACTTCATCATAAATAGCTGGGCGTACTCCTCTGCAAATAGTCCGCCCATATGGGTTGGAAAAGCAGCGATTTGGTCAAATGATCCACAATTTTCTCAATTAGGATCATGACTATTGTGATACCTGCAATTCGATGAAAATGTCCATGGATATACCCTTCCTCATTCCACACTACTCTCTTCACACTAGTAGGTGAATTGGTCAATCACGGACATGAATGCTCTTGCCATAAAGTCCTCTTGGTTAGGCTTGTTCTACTTGGCTTTCCATGCCTTCGCTAATCTCCCCCACGGGTTTTTTACTCGGCGCTACCGCTACCCCAT
Source organism: Sambucus nigra (assembly GCA_949130495.1). Classification (NCBI taxonomy): domain Eukaryota; kingdom Viridiplantae; phylum Streptophyta; class Magnoliopsida; order Dipsacales; family Adoxaceae; genus Sambucus; species Sambucus nigra. The sequence goes on along the minus strand of OX422216.1, from coordinate 315,738,983 downwards.
TCGCATATCCTCGGCGATGATGAATATCTAATTGATAGTCTTCTACGAACTCCAAACACCAACTATGTTGCCACAACAACATATTACAACAACTTGTTGCTCGTGAAAAGACTAAATTTCCTGCCCAGGAAGTAGTGCCTCTATCTATAAGGCGAATACTACCGTTATGAACCCTAAATCAAGCATGGGATAATACTTCTCACGAGGTCTAAGTTTGTGAGACATATAAACAATGGGTCCATGCTTCCATATTAATACTTCCCGTTCCTGGCAGAGACTCGTTCGTTAAATCCACTCTCGATCTTAACAACACGAGTGCAGGAGTAAAAGTCAGCTCATCCTTTTGACTCCCTGAAAACTAAGTTACCGACGTAATGTTCTTTCTAATAGAGGCCTCACCTTGGCCTAGCAATCCAAATTACTCGAGATCCCATACTCCTTTTTTCTAGGGACTTAATCCCCCTTAGAGTTAACCCTCAAACCTACTCGTGGTCAACTCCCTACAGCCTTCCCAAAACAATGTCACACTCCCTAAGGGCCTTACGTCCTAATAATCCTAACGTCGATATACATCCTATTCAAGTCGTATAAATATAATGATAATTAGATCCCTAGTGCCCAAGACCTTTCTCAACTTCCAACATTCGCTCGGTTTCATGCGTGGGACGTCTCGCCAAAGAGAGATCCAAATAAAGAACCCTCCCGTTACACTAATACCTCGCATTGTCGGTCATCAAGATGTAACGGTCTAAGACACATGATCGGGACCACAAAAATTCTAGCTCGTAACCCTACTAACGCGCTTCTACTTCTATGTCCTACCATTTCAATTAATTGAAAATTAAACTAATCAGGCATATAATTTCTGTAAGATGCTACAAATGCTTTATCCCAATATACATACATCTTTTTAAATGTCCTACTCATCAAGGCATAACCATAAGTCTCAATACGACTTTCTAATCTTAGTCTCCCTCACATCGATCAGAGGAGAGAACTATTTGCAGTGCTTCTATACCACACATTAATATCCCTTTAATCATTCAATCACGTGATTCTCGGCTAAACCTTCCAACCCATCATTCTAACAACAAAAAGAAAGAAAGAAAAGAAAAAAAATGCAACATCTCTCCACTCCCAACGTCGTTAAGGTTCATGCGTGGAGCGTCTCGCAAATCGAAATCCAAACAAGGAACCCCTCCAATACATTACTACTTAACTTTGTTGGTCATGGAGATAAGGCAACATCATACAAATAAGGCAAACAAACAACAAACAAAACAAAAAAAAATAATGAAAATTTCTTGCATACTTAAAACTACCTCCATGAAGTCTCAATCCTGTATCCAGGTGAGATATCATAGAACAACTAGTTCTGCTCTGAAACTAGAAGTAGGATAGCCTCGCAATTTATTTGCTTGCTATCGCTCCAACCAAACCAATAATATTTCCACTCATATAACACATATAATACGAGTAGCACATACCACACATATACTTTTAAAATATCATCACTCGCCTTATACTTATTGGAGAAAGAGTGATTAAACAATAGAGGAACCAATTGCAAGATCACATGCTAATTGTGGGACTTACACTTATGTAAATCATGGGTAACAAAATTCACAACCCTTTGCAAGTTGGACAAATAATTATATGAAACCTTTAAATTATATATTGTGTCTAAAAGAACTTTCGTTTCCTCACTCATCAAAGTAAACTCACCAGGGGAATTATTGCCCTTCCCCTATTATCTTCTTTCAACCATAGTTGTGACTTAAGTTTCAACTCTTTAAGGTATTTTCGCACATTTTATCCATCCTTTGAATGACTCCCCCTAAGGTATGTGCCCACAATATGTTCAGCAATGTTCTTCTTTGCATGCATCACATCTAGTACATGGCGCACTGGGTTATTCTTCCAATAAGGCAAGGCAAATAAAATTGACCTCCTAGACCATGCCTTTTTTTGTCTCAATTTCATTTCTAGTTGGGGTCTTCTTATTCTTGACATTCTTAAATTTTGGGTTCTTACCTGGCATATTAGGGCCATAATCAGAAGATTTACATTCAATTTCTAAGCCTGAAAGTTTTCTCGACCATAGCCTATGTTCAACTCCGTCTATATAAAAATTAGAACCTTTCTCAAATCTATGGCAATGGTATACATTTTTTGAGCTATCAGGGAGACGAAGAGATTTAATCTCCTCTCTACAAATAGGACACCCCTAATAACCATGTACGATACAACCGAATAATATCCCATAGGCTAGAAAATCATGAATTGCCCACATTAACATAGCTTTCAGCGTAAACTCTTCTTTTCTAAAAGAGTCAAATGTTTGCACACCCTCTTCACATAACTCATTTAATTCTTCTACCAAAGGAGCCAGGTAGACATAGATGTCTTAACTTGGTGCCTTTGGCCCAGGTATCAACAATGACAATATCAAAAATTCAGGTCTCATAGACTATAAAGGAGGGAGGTTGAGTGGGGCTAGGATCACTCGCCATACACTCTGATTAGTGATTATATTTCTAAATGGATTGAAACCATCTATTGATATTTCTAAACGAATGTTACATTGTTCTCGAGCAAAATCGAGATACTAAAAAATCATCCTCTTCCAAGCTGTAGAATCTATAGGATGGTGCATAAGATTTCCCACTGCTTCTTCCCTAGCATGCCAAGAAATTGTCTCCATTATCCATGGTACTGTGAAAAATCGCTTTAATTTAGTCCCAACGAAAAAATATTTCAACACTTTTTGAGGCACTTTTGAGCTTGTGCCTTCGTTGATAGTAGATTGGACATATCTAGGTTCATCACATACTGAACACGGATCGAGATTTTCATACTCCTTTGGGTATAGTATGAAGTCATACACACAAGCATGAATTGATTTATACTTCATTCGCAAATCTTTCAAGCTATTTTTTATAGTAAGATAGTTGTTTGGAAGCGTATTCTGCTTAGGTAGCAAGCCCTTCACCTAATTCAAAATTATTGTCACGCTATTGCTAGACAAACCATATTGGGTCTTCAAACTATGCAAACTAACCATGGCATGTATAATTGTTTGATCTTTCTCACAGCGAGAGTATAACGGCCGGCTCACCTTAAATTTTAAACTTTGGTAGTTATCGTAAAAGTTTATATCGATATCTTCATGAGTACCTGAACCTTGTACATAATCAGTGACCTCATTCTCCACTTCCTGAACTCCATATGTGTCATCAACCAAATCCTCTAGCATATTATGATCTACATTTTCATCCTCCCCTTGTACATCTATCTAACTTGTTGAAGGATGTTGTGAAGGTTTCTCAGGGACAAAAGGAACTTTCGATTCCCCGTGAAAAACCCAAATTCCATAACTATCTTGCATAACCCATCTTAATAAATGTAGTTCAACTATTTTCCTCTCAAATACCTTATCTTTCTTACACCTAGCACACGGACACGGAAACTCTTCATCATTATTGCGTATTTGACACATTCATGGTGTTGTGATATATTGGCAGATATGACAAATATAACACCCTCCCACGGAGAGGACTGAAGTAAGACTTGACGTCGCAGACTTATAAGTACATACTACCGTCCTACTTGCAGATGTCGCGGACCTTACATAATCTTGGGTGCGTCCCTAACCTACTCATTCAGCTGTCCGCATCCCATTCCATCAAAGCAACAACACAACTCTTATTTCTCCTATAAATAGAGGTTCACACCTCGAGATTAGGGGGTAGGCAGATCATCCCACATGTCCTGACCCAAATATGATGAAATCTCATTTCATATACTAATTCACAGTCTAGAGACATGACATTGGTGTGTGATACCCCGACTAATTAAATACTGGGTAGCTACTCCTTTATTAAATCAATACAAAATGCCAAGTTGGTTCAGTTAATAGCATCACTGTCGAAAACATTTTAATGATTACTAACCACCTAGTATTTAAAAAGTGAGTTGCCAAATTTTAAATTAAATCCGATTAACATGCAATAAATGAATAATAGAAATGTAGCACAACCATTCACGATAAAGTCCCAATAGTGAAATCAACAAGTATTAAAGAGTCTGGAGGAAATACTCCTCGCAACAGTCCCAAAATGGAAATAAATAAAACAAGTCTGCATCCTGAATTAATTACAAACCAAAGTCTGAATAACTGAAATGTAAAATGTCTCTAATAGAAATGGGCGACATGCCCTACAAATGATGAACACTGAATAGAGTCAAGACAAAAGAAGCGTCTACTAGCAAGGCCCTATAACTTCCACAAACAGCTACAGCTCGTCACCTGAATGGAAATCCTATGCATGGTGTCCTTGTGGTTGGGAACCTAAAAAGGTTTTTACAAAAAGTAGATTTGAAAGCAAACGGGTCAGAGCCCGAAAGTGGAGAGTATTTTAAAAACAGCAAGTGCTTTAATAACATTAAAACAATGAATGCAAAATACATGTTAGGACGTGCACTCACATGAAATACTCACCTCTCGACTACTTGTGCACTCCTAACGTACCGTACCCATCTAAGTGATATACGTATCTAACCAATCCGTCATAAGTTCTAACCGTTCTACTCGATTCACAATATAAATTCCCAATGTTAGCACTTGAATAGATAACTTTACTTAAACTCGGATTCTCAATTATTAGCATTACCATTTACTGGAGGTTATCCCCTTAATTATCTTCTCAAGGAGTTTCTATAAATTATTCTCATAATCAAACATGACAATTATATTCATTTAACCGTATATCATTCACATCATAAATATACAATACAAGCACCCCGAGGCTAAGCTGCGGTGCACACATACTCTGCTATCCATCCCGGTACATCACGTACATAAGGATTACAAATTCCGAATCTCTCAGGAATTATTAGAATAAGCACAACACACAAAAATGGAGGCGAACATAATTCAACATATCTATGGGTCACGTACATACCTACGCTCCACAGTCAGCTGACTTATTAACTCACAAATAAGTCATTCTAGCATTATGTTCTTAAGGTACCAATCTATATCTGGGCACACAAGGATTAGATGGCCCTAAGCGAACGTAAACCTCCCGTGATAGCAAGTATGGTAGGTATGTCATACACATAAAATCATATAAATATACTAAGCATGCACACATCTTAGTAATTTCCATAATTTATTAGTGGTATACTTCTCATTCTTATACCAATACACGTGTACCCGGTTTATATATACACATCATCCATTATCCTCACGTCGAAAGTAGTTATTCGCGTCCTAACCCACACTTACCATTTGGTTCAAATCATTCTTCTATATTTTACACCCCAATATATCCCGAATATCCCAACTATATCAATTAGTCATCAAGGGAATGTCATCTCTACAATTAAACAAGGTTACGGGACACTAGAAATCAAAACAGGCCAAAAGGCCAAACTGTCAACTCGTTAGAAGTCTCATTCGAACGAGGTCGTTCGAACGAGAGTTCGTTCGAACGAAGTGGGCATCTAACGAGATCTCGTTCGAACGAAAGGCATCGAACGAACATCCCACTCGTTAGAAGGCAAACTGTCAACTCGTTAGAAGCTCGTTCGAACGAGCTCGTTCGAATGACCTGGGCAGGTCTTCTAACGAGATGACAGTTCGAGCCCAGAATTTCTAAATTCGTTTTTCCTCCAACTTTCTCTTCTCAAAACTCATCCAAACATTATCCCAACAGTGTTTTAAGGTCTCTAATCATTTATAAACATACTTAGGTCGTATATTAACATATATATGGGATCAAATCATCCTAAACCACATCTAATCATCAAATCTCCCCAAATTTTCCCCAAATCCTATGAGCATGAACCCTAGAAATTTGCAGTCATCAATAGACATAATCAAATACGTTTTTGTGATATAAAAGATGTGTTTCTATTAGAATAATTACCCAAACATAATACTACATGCAGTCTCCTTATAAAAATGTAAATTTCTAATTCCAATTCAATGGGTTTTTATCAATCTCCCAAAATAATGCAATTTTCATAAATGTCTAAGCATGGAAGAAACATTCGTTGTAAATAACGTAATTAAACCACTTGCCTCGGATTGTTCTCTGAATTTGATGTTGGATGTTGCTCTCTTTTCCTCTCCAATTTCTCCCAAGGTTGAAGGTGGTGGTTTTCTCTTTGGGAACCTCTTCTAACTCCTCTCCCACTTCTTCCTATAACTCCCGTAGCCCTTTAGTTGGTTAAGTGCTGGTAATGGCTTAGTGGGTTACATAATAACCTAATATTAAGTCCCAAAATTCGTTGGTTATTATTCCCAAAATTTCAAAATTACCAAAATACCCTTTTAAGTTGCCGGTATGGCCCGAAAATGCCCCGGAACCCAAACTAAACCCCCAGCTAGTGTTTTCTGACTATTTTGACCCTTCCGAACACGTTGGCGCACTCATAATAACCATACGGTTGATAAAAATAAAATTCACTTTTGAATTAACATAATTACTTTCCCGACGCGACTGTCACGTGCGTCCCAACAAAATTTCCAAAATTGTCGTATTTCTATCTTACGACAAATTCAATATTTTCAATATTCATATATTGCCATATATACACATTATAATCAAATACCAACTCACATCTCGTTAGTATTTTATCCGGATTAATTCTCAATTAATTCACATTTAATTTAATTAATCCAATAAATAAATATCGACAAAAATGCGGGGTATTACATACTTCCCCCTTAATAACAGAATTTCTTCCCGAAATTCAAAACTAGAAAGTACCTGGTAAAAATAAATCTTGATAACGTTCGCGCATCTCATCCTCTCGCTCCCATGTGGACTCCTCGACATTATGATGTCGCCACTAAACACGCACTAACGGAACTATCTTTGACCGCAGTTTTCGCTCACTTCGGTCCAAAATAGCAATCGGCCCCTCCTCGTAGGAGCTATCGGGCTGGAGATCGATGTCCTCCAAAGCAATGTGAGAATGAGCCAAATCATCTCTAAGATATTTCCTTAGCGAGGAAATATGAAACACATCATGGATCCTGTGCAAATGCTCCGGTAACCCAAGTCTGTATGCAACAGACCCAATCCGCTCAATGATAGGAAATGGTCCCACGTATCTTGGTGCCAACTTTCCCTTCTTCCCAAATCGCATAATCCACTTCATAGGAGATACTCTGAGTAAAACCTGGTCCCCCATTTGGAACTCCCTGAAGAACCTCTTCGCATCAGCATAGCTCTTCTGTCGATCCTGAGCTACCCGAATGCGAATCCGTATTAATTATATCCTTGCCGAAGTATCCTGAATCACTTCCGGCCTAAGTAGTTTGTTGTCCCCCACCTCCAACCAACATGATGGGGAACGACAAGGTCTACCGTACAACGCCTCAAATGGAGACATGCCAATGATGAACTGGTAGGAGTTGTTGTAAGCAAACTCCACCAGTGGAAGATACTGCTCCCATCCACCCCCAAAATCAATGATGCACATAGGCAACATGTCCTCCAATATCTGATTTGTACGCTCGGTTTGCCCATTGGCCTACGGATGATAAGCAATACTCAACCGTAATTCCGTGCCCATGGCCTCCTGAAAACTTTCCCAAAACTGTGAAACAAATATCTTGTCTCTGTCAGACACGATATTTAGGGGCACACCGTGAAGTCTCACTATTAATGCAATAAAAAGTTGGGCATACTGTCCCGTAGTGTAGTCTGTCCTTACGGGTAGAAAATGAGCAACTTTGGTCAACCTGTCCACAATTACCCAAATGGAGTCGTGACCCCTCTGTGACTTAGGTAACCCCGTGATAAAGTCCATGGAGATTCTCTCCCACATCCACATCGGGACCTCTAATGGCTGTAGAAGTCCTGTCGGTCTCTGATGATCCACTTTTACCAGCTGACAAGTGGCGCATTTAGAAACAAACACGGCAATATCTCTCTTCATCCCGCTCCACGAATCTTGACGTCTCATGTCTTGGTACATTTTGTCCCCACCGAGATGTACCGCGAACCATGAGCCGTGCGACTCTGCCATCACCTCATGTCGCAATTCCTTCCCTTCCGAAACTACCAGTCTTCCATTGAAGCGTAATCCTCCGTCTGAGCTAACGGTATAGGATTAGGCTCCCTCTGCTAGTAATCGAACTATCTGCTCCTGAAAGAACGAGTCATTTGCCTGTGCCTTTACCACTTTCGTGACAATCTGCGGTGTAATAGTCATCACAGACATGAACGATCGGGCCACTGCATCCTGGTGTCCCAACTCATTCTACTTAGCCTTCCACACCCTTGCCACCTCGTCTACTGGCCTACGGCTCAACGCGTCTGCTACCCCGTTAGCCTTCCCCGGGTGATATTGGATATCGAACTGATAATCTTTCACAAACTCAAGCCACCTTCGTTGTCGCATATTCAACTCCTTCTGCGTGAATAGGTACTGTAGGGACTTGTGGTCTGTGAACAATCGAAACTTCTCCCCCAAAAGGTAATGTCTCCAAATCCGAAGGGCAAACACAACTGCCGCTAACTCCAAATCATGAGTGGGGTAATTCTTCTCGTGAGGCTTAAGCTTACGGGAAGCATAAGCTATGGCCGGACTCTCCTGCTGCAATACACCTCCAAGTCCTTATAAGGACGCATCGGTGTAAACTAGATACTCAACTCCCGGTCTCGGCAATGCTAACACAGGTGCTAAGGTCAACTTGTCCTTCAACTCAACAAATGCCAACTGACAGGCATCACTCCAAATGAACGGCACACCTTTTCGAGTCAGATGTGTCAACGGACCCGCTATCTTGGAGAAACCCCAAATAAACCTCCTGTAGTATCCTGCTAGGCCCAAGAAACTACGGATCTCAGTCGGTGTCGTGGACTGTCCCCACTCCCTCACCGCGGATACCTTTCTCGGATCAACAGATATCCCCCGGTCGGAAATAATATGCCCTCAAAACTGAACCTCCTTCATCCAAAACCCACACTTCTCATACTTTGCATACAGCTCGTTCTGACGTAGCGTCTGCAAAACCTGTCTCAAATGCTCGGCGTGATCCTCCTCTGTCTGGGAGTAAACCAGAATGTCATCAATGAAGACAATGACGAACTAATCTAGGAACTCTCTAAACACTATATTCATAAAGTCTATAAACATGGCTGGAGCATTGGTTAACCCAAAAGGCATAACCCGAAACTCGTAGGAACCATATCTCGTTAAGAAAGTAGTCTTCGAGACGTCCTCTTCCCTGATACGCAACTGATGGTATCCTGATCGCAAATCAATCTTTGAGAAGAAAGAAGCTCCTCTCAACTGGTCGAATAAGTCATCGATTCGGGGCAACGGATACTTATTCCGTATCGTGACCTTATTCAACTCCTGGTAATCCACACATAACCTCAACGATCCATCCCTCTTCTTAACGAACAACACAGGGGCATCCCACGACGAAGTACTCCTCCGTATAAACCCCTGACCCAACAACTGCTCAATCTGATCCCGTAACTCTCTCATCTCAGCTGGAGCCATACGGTAAGGTGCGCGGGCAATAGGCCGAGTGCCCGGCGTCAAATCGATCACGAAATCTATCTCTCTACTCGGAGGTAATCCAGGTATATCCTGAAATACATCGACAAACTCTCGAATCAAGTGGTATCACCACTTCCTTAGAGGTCTCCTCCTCTATATAGTACAAATGAGTTGACGATCCTCCCTCAGGACGAGGCATCGCCACTAAAAACATCTCCTGCCCGGGAATGGCAAAGATAATACTCCTACTAAAACAGTCAATTATGGCTCGATACGCAACTAGACAATCCATACCAATAATGGAATCATACTCGGTCATCTCTAACACTAACATATCAGCGGGTAAAGTAAATCTCCCGATCTCTATACCCACATCTCTACACACAAGCGAAATCATGGAACCCCTACTCAACGGTGAGTCTACACAAGTAGCGGTGCTCTCTGCGGTGTCTAACAACCCAATGGTGCGTGCAAATTTCATAGCAATGAAACAATGTGTGGCCCCCGTGTCAAATAAAATACTCCCCAGAGTCCCCTGAATAGAGAACATACCCTCAATGGCTGGTGGATCCTGTGGGGCTGCGACCTGCTGGAGCTGATACACTCTTCCATACTGAAGCTGTCCCTGCTGAACTGGGACTGCTGGAATGGGCGGTAATGCTGCCATCTGTGGTGCTGGGAGGGCGGCGGGAAACATAGGCCTCTGTGGCTCATGTCGAGCACCCTGCTGCTGCTGCTGTGGGGCCCTGACCTTATCAGGACAATCCTGACATTTGTGGCCAATCTTACCACAAATGAAACACTTCCCCTGGAAGTTTCCCCCTCGCTGTCCCTGCTGACCACGACCCTGGTGACCGTTACCATTTATGCCCTAGCCTTGCTGGCCCTGGTGAAACTGCTGCTGTTGACCATTTTGACCCTGCTGGCCCTGATGGCCGTTCGGACCCTGCTGGCCATTCCGGAATCCTCCCTGACCGTTCATGAAACTCCCTGATCGGAATCTCTTAGAATCCCCCTGCCTATACTGACCCTGAGCTGATTGTGCTCCGCTGGCACCATTTCCCCCTGTCCTGCCCTGATGGATGGACTCTCCTGATCGCTTCCCCTCTGTCAAGTGAAAGCGGTGGTCCTGGCAATGGAGCAGTGCAGCGTTAACCACATCAGAGTAAGTGGCCAACGATAGATTCCCCTACAAGTGCTAACGAATCCTTCAAGTCAATCCATCTGTAAACTTCTGAATCTTTTTCTCTTCTGTCGGTATTTCATCCGGAACAATATTCAGTAAATTAGTGAATTCGGCCTCATACTCGGCCACAGTCCTTCCCTCCTTCTTTAGGCTCATCAACTTCCTTCTCATCTCCGTGTGAACAGCTGACGAAAAATATTTGCGGTCGAACCGCACCCAGAACTCCTGTATCGTGAGAGTATCTCTCTCCTCTGTGGTGGTAATAGACTCCCACCACTGCAATGCAGATCCCACTAGCTTGAAAGTAGATAGTATCTGCCTCTGATCATCGGTGCATTCATACATCATCAAGTCCCTCTGAATATCCTTCCTCCATTGACTTGAAACCACAACATCAGAGCTTCCTGCGAACTCCGGTGGGTGTGCTTTTTGAAAAGCATCACGAACGCGTTCCCAAGCAGACGGGAATGCATGTGCCTGAACTGGCGCGGCTATCGGTGCCTGGGGTGGTGCTTGTTGTATAACGGTAAGAGCGGCATTTACCGCTTGGGCTACAATGGCTGCAACCTCAACGACATTCATGGTGCCCTGTACTAGAGCTGGCTGTAGCTCTGGCTGTGCATCCCTAGGAACTCGCTGCGCACGTCGTGAAGGAATCTGAAATGAGAGTAAAGTCTATAAGTTCGCAGTTATAAACTTAAAATAGCTGAAGAGCGAAGCATACATAAAGGAATACAACAGTCCTAAAATATAGGGCTCTACATCAAAGAAAGCTCAGCGGAAACATAATAAGCCGTACAGATCCTAAAGGACACTAGAACTTGATGCTCTGATACCACCTGTGACACCCCGACTAATTAAATACCGGGTAGCTACTCCTTTATTAAATCGATACAAAATGCCAAGTTGGTTCAGTTAATAGCATTACTGTCGAAAACATTTTAATGATTACTAACCACCTAGTATTTAAAAAGTGAGTTGCCAAATTTTAAATTAAATCCGATTGACATGCAATAAATGAATAATAGAAATGTAGCACAACCATTCACGATAAAGTCCCAATAGTGAAATCAACAAGTATTAAAGAGTCTGGAGGAAATACTCCTCGCAACAGTCCCAAAATGGAAATAAATAAAACAAGTCTGCATCCTGAATTAATTACAAACCAAAGTCTGAATAACTGAAATGTAAAATGTCTCTAATAGAAATGGGCGACATGCCCTACAAATGATGAACACTGAATAGAGTCAAGACAAAAGAAGCGTCTACTAGCAAGGCCCTATAACTTCCACAAACAGCTACAGCTCGTCACCTGAATGGAAATCCTATGCATGGTGTCCTTGTGGTTGGGAACCTAAAAAGGTTTTTACAAAAAGTAGATTTGAAAGCAAACGGGTCAGAGCCCGAAAGTGGAGAGTATTTTAAAAACAGCAAGTGCTTTAATAACATTAAAACAATGAATGCAAAATACATGTTAGGACGTGCACTCACATGAAATACTCACCTCTCGACTACTTGTGAACTCCTAACGTACCGTACCCATCTAAGTGATATACGTATCTAACCAATCCGTCATAAGTTCTAACCGTTCTACTCGATTCACAATATAAATTCCCAATGTTAGAACTTGAATAGATAACTTTACTTAAACTCGGATTCTCAATTATTAGCATTACCATTTACTGGAGGTTATCCCCTTAATTATCTTCTCAAGGAGTTTCTATAAATTATTCTCATAATCAAACATGACAAGTCTGTTCATTTAACCGTATATCATTCACATCATAAATATACAATCCAAGCACCCCGAGGCTGAGCTGCGGTGCACACATACTCTGCTATCCATCCCGGTACATCACGTACATAAGGATTACAAATTCCGAATCTCTCAGGATTTGTTAGAATAAGCACAACACACAAAAATGGAGGCGGACATAATTCAACATATCCATGGGTCACGTACATACCTACGCTCCACAGTCAGCTGAATTATTAACTCACAAATAAGTCATTCTAGCATTATGTTCTTAAGGTACCAATCTAAATCCGGGCACACAAGGATTACATGGCCCTAAGCGAACGTAAACCTCCCGTGATAGCAAGTATGGTAGGTATGTCATACACAAAAAATCATATACATATACTAAGCATGCACACATCTTAGTAATTTCCATAATTTATTAGTGGTATACTTCTCATTCTTATACCAATACACGTGTCCCCGGTTTATATATACACATCATCCATTATCCTCACGTCGAAAGTAGTTATTCGCGTCCTAACCCACACTTACCATTTGGTTCAAATCATTCTTCTATATTTTACTCCCCAATATATCCCGAATATCCCAACTATATCAATTAGTCATCAAGGGAATGTCATCTCTACAATTAAACAAGGTTACGGGACACTAGAAATCAAAACAGACCAAAAAGGCCAAACTGTCAACTCGTTAGAAGTCTCGTTCGAACGAGGTCGTTCGAACGAGAGTTCATTCGAACGAAGTGGGCATCTAACGAGATCTCGTTCGAACAAAAGGCATCGAACGAACATCCCACTCGTTAGAAGGCAAACTGTCAACTCGTTAGAAGCTCGTTCGAACGAGCTCATTCGAACGACCTGGGCAGGTCTTCTAACGAGATGACAGTTCGAGCCCAGAATTTCTAAATTCGTTTTTCCTCCAACTTTCTCTTCTCAAAACTCATCCAAACATTATCCCAACAGTGTTTTAAGGTCTCTAATCATTTATAAACATACTTAGGTCGTATATTAACATATATATGGGATCAAATCATCCTAAACCACATCTAATCATCAAATCTCCCCAAATTTTCCCCAAATCCTATGAGCATGAACCCTAGAAATTTGCAGTCATCAATAGACATAATCAAATCCGTTTTTGTGATATAAAAGATGTGTTTCTATCAGAATAATTACCCAAACATAATTCTACATGCAGTCTCCTTATAAAACTGTAAATTTCTAATTCCAATTCAATGGTTTTTTATCAATCTCCCAAAATAATGCAATTTTCATAAATGTCTAAGCATGGAAGAAACATTCGTTGTAAATAACGTAATTAAACCACTTGCCTCGGATTGTTCTCTGAATTTGATGTTGGATGTTGCTCTCTTTTCCTCTCCAATTTCTCCCAAGGTTGAAGGTGGTGGTTTTCTCTTTGGGAACCTCTTCTAACTCCTCTCCCACTTCTTCCTATAACTCCCGTAGCCCTTTAGTTGGTTAAGTGCTTGTAATGGCTTAGTGGGTTACATAATAACCTAATATTAAGTCCCAAAATTCGTTGGTTATTATTCCCAAAATTTCAAAATTACCAAAATACCCCTTTAAGTTGCCGGAATGGCCCGAAAATCCCCCGGAACCCAAACTAAACCCCCAGCTAGTGTTTTCTGACTATTTTGACCCTTCCGAACGCGTTGGCGCACTCAAAATAACCATACGGTTGATAAAACTAAAATTCACTTTTGAATTAACATAATTACTTTCCCGACGCGACTGTCACGCGCGTCCCAACAAAATTTCCAAAATTGCCGTATTTCTATCTTACGACAAATTCAATATTTTCAATATTCATATATTGCCATATATACACATTATAATCAAATACCAACTCACATCTCGTTAGTATTTTATCCGGATTAATTCTCAATTAATTCACATTTAATTTAATTAATCCCATAAATAAATATCGATAAAAATGCGGGGTATTACATGGTGGAGGCGTTACTAAATACTCTACCTCCTTCGGCACAACTTGGGGGCTATTCATAGGCATCACGGTCATCTGTCCGACACTCCCAGAAACATCAGATACATGTATTCTCTTCTCTCATCTATATTGTATGCCTATTACGGCATTGTAAACATGTACTTCAACACATATAATAAGAGTGTGGAACCAAAGTGTACGTAGGCTCATTTTAATAGCTGAAGCACTTTATATCTTGTCTTTTATCTCTCTTTACTTTCTCTATCTGTTTATTATGTATTTTACACTTAACTTGTTGGTACGAGAATGACAAGTGGATGATTTCTCATACTAATAATCTGGCATCGTTTGTGGAAAACGAGGTATTATAATATTTTTTCTCTGTATTTTGGGTTCTTGAACACCTTATTTATTCATGGGGATCCTTTGGATTATTATCTCATGGGTTGATTTTTGGTTATTGAACTCGTATTTTGTATACACACCCTCAAATGGGTATCACATATATTCATATCTATTTATGGGTCTCTTTTTTTATGACCGTAGATTTATTTTTACTTACCCCGATGATGTTACCTCACCAAGATAACTCTGGAGAGTGCAAAGGGCAATAGGCTTACAGAGGTGGGTAACTAGGGATGAGATTTTTTTGCTTGTTTACTACTTTCTTAGCCTATGATCTAGGGTTTCCTACCATAATTGTGCACCAAGAGGTTATTCTACCCTTGATAGACCCTAGTAGGTATGTTCTCCACGTATTTCGTGTGAAAAACTCATTTTCTGGGTTCCAATTATGGGATTGCTCCTTCGTGCCCAAGAAGGGATGCGGTCTGGTAGTGTAACTGCCCCTTTTTGTCGCAGCCCCTACTAGTGAAGTTGGTTTACAACAACTTCAAATCATTGGGGAGTGGACTCAAGTGGTCTCAAGTTTAACCTTGGTGAAAAAAATTCAAAGGCAACGGCAGTGCACATAGATGCCTTACTAGCTACGACCTAAGTGGTAAAATCATGCAACGATGCAGACGTTGCATCCCTACTTTATACTTTATTCATCCTATATTCTCTGATTACTCACTTCTACTAGTTTTGTCTCAGATTTTATATTTTTTAAAGACTAACAAAGCAGAAAATAAAGGGAGAATCCAACCAAAGCACATATTGAAGAATGAGATTTCTCAGCTGTACAACCATCTCAATCATCTGTATGATAGTCACACCTCACTCTAAACTCAGTTCAACTTCTTGACCCACGATTTCTTATGCTAGAGGCCTCAGTACCCAAAGTTGTTGGCCAAACCGTAGCTGCCACGACCACTAAAGCTATTGTCCCAAAGGTTACGGCCTTGGACCAAAAGTGTCAGAAGAGGAAAGTTGAAAAAGAAGAAAAGGGTTTTGAAGCCTACACTCCACTGATTTACAAGATTGAAGAGGTGTTGGAACTCATCAAAGAAGACAAAATGCTCTGCTAGACTAAGAAATTGAAGTCCCCTCCTCATAAGAGGGACATAACTAGGTATTGAAGCTTCCACAGGGACCATGGGCATAGCACTGGCAAATGATTTATGTTGAAAGATGTTATTGAAAGGATTGTGAGGCAGGGGATGCTACTGCAATTCCTTAAAAATGCTTAGAGGATGCGGCCTTTACCAAACATGCCACATGCTTAACTCCTCTTTAGTCTATATTTTCTGTTAAACCTGAAGTGTTGATTTTACACACAAGAGTTGTATTTTCTTACAAACTAAACATATATATATGAATATATATGAAATTAGGCTTACTTTTTATTGTTCTAACAAAATCGTATCTGTATATACAGAACATACTTAGTCAATTTTTATCTCTTGATTTCCCATTTATAGAAATCTTATGAATGATCTTTGTCTTAAACAAATTTCAAAGGAAAGATAGCCAGTTATCTCGGAAGACTATTTATTTCGGGAATGATCCTTATTTGGTGCACAACCTTATTTATCTTACAACTCCACTCATGGTGCAAGGACATATTCTTATATTCACAATGCCAACCATCCTTCAGTATATGCTGCTATCAGCTTCAAAGGCTCAAATTGCCCCAACTCAACTTTCGGGATGCGTATATTAGACTGGGGAGGCTTGAAAATGTCCCGTCTATTAGCCTAGGGAGGATTGAAAATGTCCCTTATATTAGCCTGGGGAGGCTTGAAAGTATCCCGTATATTAGCTTGGGGAGGCTTCATAATACTTAGCCTGAGAAGGCCTGATAATAACCCACAGGGGCCGAAGACTTAATTATCTATAGATAATCCTATATTTGAAGGGGCTAAAGACTTAATTGTTCTCGAATAATCCTATTATAGCCTAGGAAGGCTTTATATATATCCAAACATAGCTTAGGGAAGCTTTATAATACCTAGCCCAGGGGGGCCTGATAATAACCTAATCGAAGTGACTAAAGGAAGCTACGGAGCCCAACTAAAGCGACTAAGAAAAGCTACAGAAAGAAGTTAGACTCAGCCCAGCATGATGTCATCAATTTCTTGACAAGGGCCTGGAGGGAACGACAATCCTATCAATGTGGCTGCATCCATCAAGGGGTCCATTTAATTACTTAAAAGATGCAGTAGAGAAAAAGGGTGGACATTACTGCCGCAACCTCAATATTGAAACATCAAGACTTAGAACGGTGATAAAAAAATTAAATAAGTCAAGGCAAAATGTAACAGGCTACAGCCTATTCTAAGGAACCATTTTCAAGGGCTGCAAAGTGACAAGTTAAATGAGGCAAAGGAAACTAAGCCACAGCCCCAAAAGCCATTTCTCTTTGGCACTGTGGCTTGGGGGTTGATAGCCACAAATATGGAGTGGAAAATTTACTTACCCAAGGAAAAATACAACAGGTTTTGAAAAGTCTAAGGCAAAGTACAACAGGTCACAGTCTATTTGGAGTAACCATGGATAAAGTGATGCCGCGGCTTTATATTCACATTTACAATTATTGAAATATTTTTGCAAGCTCATTCAAGGAATTCACAATTCAAATATAGAAGCAACATTCATTCAAATATCAAGGCAGATAATAAAGGAATAAACAAAGGAGCAATTAAGAGGTTGTGAGAAATGTCATCAAGTACAGACAAAAGGCCGCAGCCTAAGATAAAGTTAAAGTTTTAAAAAGGCAGCAATCCAAGGTACATTATAAAGGTAAAAAGAGGAGATATATCACTAAGTTCTACGAGGACACATCATCTTCAACGTCCCCATCTTCACCCTTCGCCGCCGTCTTAGTCTCCTTTGTCACAGCCTCTTCCATCAGCTTTCTTGCCCTCTCCTCTGCCGCAACCTTCATTTCAGCCACGCAGGTACTATGTTCAGCATCTCCAACACCCCAAAACATAATCTGGGCCTTGGCATCAGGGAAGTTTTTGGCCACCCTATACCTTAGCTCTTGGTAGCCACGGATGTATGCCTTGTTGTTAGTGAGGAAGAAATATCTGGACTTCTTGTACTCTGCCACGGCAGCTTCTGCAGCCTGCTTGATTGCTGCGGAGTGTGACTCCTCCATCTGTTTGATGGCTGCAGCATGATCCATCTCCATCTAGACATAATTTTCTTGAATCTCCTTCAACTGGGAGTCAAGGCTAGAGGCAAGTTTTGTGTCTTCCGCAGCTTTTGCCCTTTCAATTTCTAGTGAGGCCGTGGAAGTTTGTAGTTTTTCCTCTACAGTTTCCTTGGCCTTCACTGCAGTATCAAGGTCCATGTGAGCTTCCTGGAGTGCTGCGACCGTAGACTGATTGCCTACCTCAAATGAGGAGTTTTTGGCATTCTCCAATTCAGTGGTGTGAACCCTCTTCGCGGCCTCCTTCATCTTATAGAGGCCTTCATATTTGAGCTTCTGGGACATGACAACGTCTGCGACCTGTGAAGATATTAAATGTTAAAAAAACAAAATTTGAGCTACAAAAAGAGAGAATCGTTGAAAAGGTGAAGTTTCTCGTACTCTCAGCAAGCTGTGGAGGGTATAATCCTCCAAGTCTTCGTGATCCTCTTCCACACCACAAGACGATCCAGGTCTAAGGCTTCTGGAACCCTTTTTATTATGTGGACAACCCTCGTAGTTGTGTCCCCGTAAGACTCAGGATTAAGATGCCTAAGTTGAGGTCATCGATGGCCATCAGGGATAGTACTAGCACGACTTTGAGGAGACACTAAATTGGCATTAATAGCTATTATTGTTGGATGAGGGGGCGAGTTTAAAATGTTGATCTGGGAGGTGTCGTGGCCACACTGTCAATCAGTCACAGAGGTCATCAAGCTTACTACGGCCAGTTGACTGCCAATATCATCATCAAATTGTCCTTCAGGCCTTTTTTGAGGAGCAAACTCCTCAACCTGAACTAAGGGTGTAGCAAGAGCCGTTTGGTCTCCCACAGAGGGTGCGGAAGGGCACTTGGACTTGGCCCTTTTTCTCTTCTTTTGCCTGGCTCCATTTTTTAGGGAAATCGCGTCCTCATCCATTTCAACTAATTGAGATACTAGGAGCTCCCTATCTATCTCCTCACCTGAAGAAGAAATGAAGCAAAGTCAAATATCAAAGAATTAAAAATAAGTTCTGTGGCACTAATAGAGTAAGGGATTAGTACCGTTCGCGTCCATCACTCTTGGCAGGGATTTATTTGTGAAGTAACCTCCCTTAAAATCGAGGCTGAAGTCACAAGGGTGCTAAACTTTTTATCGTTTGCACTTACTACCGCAACCCTTCTTATCCTACTCTCACGTCGCTTACTAAGGGGCAAATTGTCAAGAGCTTCATAGAAAGTTCAATATTAGTACAAAATCAAAGAAAGGAATATGGAAAATACTAACTCTGAAAATAGGATGTGACATGTTCACAAAAGGCTGCAGCCTTATTTACCTAGCTTGGAGGGATGTCCCCATTGTTGCGGCGTCCTAAAGGATTTCTCCCTCTTAGTCTCATCTGGGTGGATCTCCCACCCTTCTCCAGAAATGTAAAAATACTTGCCCTTCCAATTTTTTACACTAGTGGGTCTCCCAGGATAAAGGGTTTCATCATTGTTGCGGATGGTAAAGTAATAATACCACGCAAATTTCACTGAGTTTTCCTTTAGGAGGTAAAAATGGAAAAATTCCTCGGGAGTTATATCCCTATTGAACTTGTTCTTTCATAGCACAACAGACACAAGAATTTCCCTTAAGCCATTGGGATCTAGTTAGGCTGGGGCTAGCTTCATGGTCTGGAAGATTCTTCTAATGGGGACTGGAATTGAAAGTCGCATCCCGTATACAAATGCTTGGAGGGGAAAGCAGACCCCATCATCAGTAAGTGCCGTGCAAGTCCTTTGTTCCACGGGTGGTGCTGAGCACATCAAATTCTCAGAAACTCAAATGCTTCAGCCACTTGATCAACCCACTCCTGAGTCATAATGGTGCAGACATTTAAGGCTGTAGGAGGTCTCTCAGCTCTGTTGGATGGGCCAGTAGGTGTGTCCCTAGCCTCAGAAGGCCCAGTAGTCGCGGAATCAAGGTCCATAGGGTTGGTGCTTTAGTGGGTTTCCTCTTCCATTGCCTCAGAATTTTCTTTCCTACAAGTGGAGTCCGCGGAGTTAGTTTCCTTCTTACAAGTGCTTTGCGCAGAATCAGAATCTAAAGTGATGCAATTTGGGCAATCTTTGAGCATGCAAGACCCAAATGTCTTTAAAGGACACACAAAGGGGAGTTAATGAGGAGAAACTCCGAAATGTTTGTTCCAGAAATCCCTTACAAATTCGTCAGGATTCGAACTCATATGGCTGCAACAAGTCCTGAAAAGCAGAAAGTTCGTTGTTAAGTGCTGCAACCAGTATGGTCAGAAAATTCTCTTAGAGGCTGTGGAAGGAACAATGAAATAACATGTTTGGAAGAAAAATAAAATTTTCAATAATTTCAGCTAACTACAACTGTTGGGTTTTGGAATCCCAGGGATCACAACTACTGCCGTGGCACATTGTTTTGGGGAAGCAGACATTAGGTATGCCCAGATATGCCACAGTCCTTTAGTTCGTTTGCAAAAAGCCATGGCTATTAGCCTAAGACAACCCTAAGGACAAAAGGGTATGTATTATGCAAGTATTGACATGAGGACGCAGCCAAATAGCACAAGAATGTTACCTACCATGACCAAACTCTTAAATAGTTTGACAACAAAGATGGCCTATTCTAAAGATCAAAACCCTAGAATTTTTAAGATTCTGTTCAAGAACAAAGAGAGTATAATGGTACGTTTTTAAATTTTGAGACTCTAAAACCAGTAAATTTGATCCTACGTAAGTTTTAGTTGAAAACCTAAGGCAAAGGATTGAAGTAAACTGTCCCTAGGCCTAAGCAAGTGCTATAATTACCGTAGAAAATTGATAAAGGAAATAGAAGCCACAACCATTCAGTCTGTAAAGTCAAATGCTGCAGCCCAGGTGATATAGTGCCGAGCATGGATAGTCAGTCGTGGCAGGTTGGACAAACATGAATTTAGTTTAATCCTACTTGCGTAAGGATTGAAAACCCAAAATTTTTGGGTTTTTTTTCAAGAACATGAAGAACACATTCTTGGTGTTCTTGGCCAAAAATGAAGATCATAAGGGTGTTTTGCCCCAAAAGTCCTCTACTCCTATTCATAATTCAGTTTACATCCCTAAAATACCCAGAAATTGTAAGTCCAGATCAACAGAGGAATGCATTATCGATTAATTAGGGGATTTCTTAGAAAATTGATGTATTAGCCTAAACCCTAAATGTGTACCCATATTAGAAAAGGGGGAATTATTTACAGTATTAGGAGAGAATTGGAAGCATGATTCACAAAGACATGATAATTAATGAGAAAACTAGTTGGAAGGTTACCTAGGGATTGATAAGTAAGGTTGCTCATCTTTAAACCGCCCTGCTCCGCCTTAGAACCACCATAAATTGCCTTGAAAGGTCTTCGGAAAACTCATGACCAGGAAATGACAGAAGCTGGATTTTGATTTTCTCTCAAGAGTTTGGAAACATAATGAAGGCCACGACCAGTTGCCATTTATATAAAAGGCCAGGGGAAGATGAAGAGTCGTGTTTGAATTATCGCGAGAACTTGAAAAGAGTACCTGATTACTCTGCCACAACCCCAATCACTATATCTTAGCACTACGACTTGGGGGCTTATTGATATGACAAATATAACACCCGACCGCAGAGAGGACTGAACTAAGCCTTGACGTCACAGCCTTACAAGTACACACTATCGTCCTACCTGCAGATGTCGTGGCCCTTACATAATCTAGGGCCCGACCCCAGCCCGCTTATTCAGCTGGCCGCATCCCTCTCCATCATAAAATCAACACAACTCTTACATCTCCTATAAATAGAGGTCCACACCTCAAGATTAGGGGGCGGACAGATCATCCCACATGTCCTGACCCAGATCGGATGAAAGCTCATTTCTTATACTTATTCACAGTCTAGGGACACAATATTAGTGGAGGCATTGCTAAACACTCTACCTCCTTTGACACATCTTGGTGGATACTCATCGGAATTACGGTCATCTGTCGGCACTCCAGAAAACATCACAGACATGTATTCTCTTCTCTCATCTATATTGTACACCTGTTACAGCATTTTAAACATGTACTAAAATGCATATAATGATAGTGTGGCACCAAGGTGGACGTACGCTCATTTTAATGGCCAAACCACTCTATATCTTATCTTTTATCTCTTTTTACTTGCTCTATCTGTTTATTATCTATTTTACACTTGACTTGCTAGTATGAGAATGATAAGTGGATGATTTCTCGTATCAACATTAGCATATGATGGTCGTTATTCGTACCTTGATAGATTTTATTGGCCAAAGATGGGTTGGTAATTAATAGTGGTTTTCGTTAGCCATTTTGATGCAGGGACATAGGTCAAAATTCATGATATATACTAGAGGGGGATATGACACATTAGGATATGAGGAGGTCGTATAGTTGGGCATGCATGAATAGGGACATAGCGTTATGTGTGCACCAAAGGGCCAGTAACTAGAGCGTGAAGGTATATCACCAAAGATCACTGACTATTCTATAACCTCTTGAGGTTCTAGTGTGGAAATAAAATAGTGTCTCTATGATCGAGATAGTGAGACTTCATTACATGACCCTTTTTTATTCGAATGGGATGAGACATTTATATCACACATTTGGAAAAGTTTTTAGTAGGCTATGGGATTATAGATACATTATAGCAGTTTCTATCACCCGTAGATCGATAAACATGATGAACGAGTGAGTTAGGTTTTGGAAAAACATTCTACGATCTTGAATATTAGGTTTCAAGAGAATCTAAGAGCAGCACTTGTAGTTAATAAAGTTGGCTTATAAGAATAGTTATCAACAAATACTTTGGTGTGACAGCCTTTAAGGCATGGTATATGTCGCCTTATCATATTCGTCTTTGTTTAATGTGAGCTAGGGGTAACATGTCATTTTGTCCATAATTAAAGACACCCCGGAGAAGGTGTTTTTTATTAGGTAAAGAATGATGAATACTCAAAGTAAGAAGAATATTTGATCTAGTTGATCCAGTCACTGGAAGTTCCTTAAGAGATGACATAGTGTATCAACATATCGATTTGGGAGATATACAATTTTAGTTGATTCAAGTTTCTTGGGAGAAATAAGGGATTTCACCAAAAAGAACCAACAAGGAATCTAAGCAATAAACACCTCGCCTTCTTGCTTTATTGACTACAATTTATTTATGAATGAATGCTACAATTATCAGCCCAAGTTAGGTTGAATCATTATGTTGTCAATGGAGAATTAGCTTAATACTTTATTTCATGGTTGTATTTGTAAAATTACTGGATAAAGTGTGTGTATATATATATATATATATATATATATATATATATATATTTGATATGCTTAGGTTATGGATTAATGTATGAATTTGAAATTTAAACTGTTCAAATTGGATTTATAAAGAACCCGAATTAAAGGACACGATTTTAACAAAAGCATAATCATTATTAGAGGTTACTATTATCCATTTTTATGAACTTATGATGCTAGATCTTCTTAGAATCCTTAAAAATAATTTTAGGATACGTTTTGGTGTATTTAGAGGTTTGAAAAAAAATCATATGGCGATATTAGATGAAAAGAATCTAAGTTAGGGGTTTCTGGTTCGATTTTCTTAAAACTACATCATTTTATGGATGACTTGATCAATCTAGCTATTTTGGGGTCTGTCAAAATGAGTCATTAGAGGGACGATCAATCGGGTTCCCTTAAGATTGATCGACCAGGTCTTATGGAGGCCAATCAATAGGTCTTAGTAAAAAAGGATGGATTGGGTTTTCATGATATGTTTTCTATGAATGTTAAACAAGAGGATCATAAGACTTCCAAGGGATATTTACATAGAACTTGTTAGATATATTCTTACAAAGATTCATTAAGATATGTTACATGGGATTGCTTGTAACTACCGGGATGATTATACCAACTTATACGATTAGATTTGTACCGCATAATCTTAGGCATATATTGTATGCTTCGTATGCAATGTGTGTGGACATAAAAGGGTATGTGAGTAGATTCGTGAGAAATATATAGGTGGATATTTTATGGAATATTTCACAGGACCGAGTACTATGCCCCTCGCTAAGGATGTAGACAATGTATATATCCAATATCTTGATCTTACGTGTTATGGGTTCACCATCTCACATAAGGGATAGATATAAGGATAAATATTTTACGTAATATGGTACGTGGTTATACAATTCATGTGTTAGCATAGTTGTTTATCCTTTGTATCTATTAGGATCCATTAGGAGTGGAACCTTGTATGGATGGATCTGATAGTGTCATTGTTGATGTAAAAAACTAGATTCGATCTAATTAACTAATCATAAATAAAAAGGAATAAAGAAATAAGACAAATGGTTTTTAAAGTGGTTCAACCTTATGAAAATGGCCTACATCCACTGTTTTGTATTGCTGGGTGTTTCACCTTAATATCGATGCTGATTACAAGAGATCGATCCCCCCTTGTGGAGGGCGTTACAATGTATTTATAGCCTTGGGGCTATCAGTATGAATAGACGATATGCCGTTTGTAGACACCCCATTCTGTTACCCCCTAACTCTCCTCAGGTCCCTAGTACCTCCCTTCATCATTACAAACCTAGGTCATGTCCCGAGTACTGACCTAGAAACCATCGAGCACTCCCCGGCTCAATTTGACCCCAAAGTCAAACTCTTCGTCTCGACCGAGACTGAATGAATCTTCTAAGGGCACTGAATCCCCTTTCCAACGGTCCACCCCGTACATAATTCTGACTTACCATGCGGACGAACGATCCATTTGCGTCTGAAACCTGACCTAGAGGCCACCGGGTGCTACCGGGCTCTGTTTGACCTATGTCAAATCTTCAGCTCGATCGGGGCTGAATGAATCTTCAAAGGCGCTGAATACCCTTTCCAACGGTCCATCCCGTACGCGATTCTGACTTTCCATGTGGACGAACGATCCGTTTGACTCCGGGAGGTCACCGAATGCTTCCCGGGCCCGGTTGACCAAAGTCAACTCCCCAAACTGGGTCAAACTCTTTGGAATGTCGAAGTACATCCTAACCTTTCCAACGGTCTGCCCCGTGCGTGATTCGGAATTACCATGCGGACGAACGATCCATTTACGTCCGAGCGATTCCCCGTCCAATGGACCGACAAACGCTTTTGAGCCATATTTGACCCAAAGTTATCTCCCAAATCCGGGAGCGGTCCAAAGGATTTTCAAAGGTCTCTGAATTAAATTTCCAACGGTAGGCCCGTGCGCAATTCTGACCAACAGTTTTCCCTCGGCGGCCAATTTTTAGAAAAACCCTGAAGCGCACTTCCAAATGGCAGGTTCCAAACCCTGCTGATAGGCAGGAAGAGGTCTATGCCGATCGTCACTCACCTGGGCCTATAAAAGGATGCCTTCACCTCATTTGCAAGAGGAGCCCAGATCTGATAAAAATCTCTCTGAACGAATCCCAGAAACCTCTCTCGAAGGCAGCGTGATTTCAACATCCAAATCCTCTTTTTACTTCCACTTTTCATCATCTTTTTCATCAAACTTTGTGAATTAACCACTCTCCATCGTCATCCAAGTGCAAGGGATGCTCTCCAACATTCAAGATCAAGCTCAAGATCTTCAAGAAGGTCCAACTTTCTCAAACTCTCTTTTAAATTCTCTTAAATTCCCAAATAACTTGTTTTCTTATTTAGCGCTTTTATTACCTCATCTCACACATCCTAATATACTTTTTATTTAGTATTATTGTACATCTTTTATTTTCATAAAACCCAAAAAACAAGAAAAATATGGTTTGCTCATAAATTCCAAGTAGGGATTCTCACACGTTTTCCACACTTTTCTCACAACTAAAACACTTTTTCTACACACACACACACACACACTTACAAATAAGAGATCCCCTATTTTGGATTTATGGGATAAACCCCACCCCTCGTTTTGTATGCGAACTACGTGGACTTTGATGCCTTTATAGGCTACGTAGGCGTCTCAGGGTAAAACTCGAGACTCGAGTCCTTTTTCTCATTTTTTCTCTCATTTTCTATCTTCTCTAAATCCATCTTCCTATATTCTATATACTTGCCCTTAGTAACGTATTTCTCCATACGCGTTATCGTTCCATTATAACGGTCAACGTAGGGGTAATCGTGTAAATCTTATTTTTCTAATATTATTCTTACATATTCCTACGGACGACTCGCTTTATCTTTTCCATGATACAAGTCGAGGATTCCTACCTCCATTCTATATATACACATGGACACATATCATGGGGGGAAACAAAAGGAAAATAGCAAATATTCATGAGAGACCGAAAGGGAGGAATGGGTGCCTAACACCTTCCCATTTTGTAACTAAGCCTTCGAACCCTTCTCGAATCATCTTGGTTTCGCACACACCAGTATGTCTTTGGATTCCATCCTTCGGGGTGGCTTCCCCTTTTTCTTTTGTCTGTTTTGAGTAAAATTGACTGGCGACTCTGAATCTCTCTACATTTTTACACCACAAATGACGTCGGCCTAAGTACTCCCGAGAGGGATGCGGGGGACCCAAAGGATCCTTTCCACCACGCGCCCACCCACACGGCGAGGATCGGGGATGGCTACAGTGGCGACACTGCTGGGGATACATGTGTTTATTTTGAGGGCTTGACTCTATTTACATGAATGCCATGTTTGTTTATGTTTCCCCCCGTATCTGCTTGTTCCCCTTTTGTCATATGTATCCCATGCTTATGCTTATGTTCACACACTTGTAGAAAATTCTCCATGTACACTTCACACCACGTGTACCTAGGATCACATGTATATCCCCATGTTGCACGCATCACCCATCCATACTTGGCGTACATTTTGGGGTACTTATACTTGGCTCCTTGTTTGGCATAATTAAGAAAGGCATTCCCATCATAAGATACCAATAAGAGAATCATGCATGATTCACACGACATCACCAATGAGCATTGATATTGAACAAATTTTACCCAGTAACTGGAGGGTCACTTCATGATGGACGCTGGTCCTACAGGTCGCAGTTAGCCTAAGCGATATGACTCTCACTTCCATTGGCCAAGTACCTTCGACGTATATCGAACGGTTCCCCCGCATTGTACCGCTTGACTGAAGTCATGACGGGAGGTATATCGTAGGGAATTCGTTCACGTACGCCGAGTATATCGAATTCGCTCTCACACGTACCGTCCCCACGAGGTATATGGTAAGGCAATTCACGTACACTCAAGTATATCAAATGGCTTGTCCACATGTACCGATTGCCCGCAAGTGCAAGACGTATATCGTGGAAGTCACGCCAAAGGGGGGAACCCATGCCAATTCACCCAACCAACTACATACCCGCATATAGGTGTCAAACCTAAGACACGCACTTTAGATTGCCGGTTTCAACCCGAAACTCTGCCGAAATTTTGGGTCGATCTGCCGCCCAATTTTCGTGCATTTTTAAAACACGACCCTATCTATGAGCCTGGTTACAAGTCCAAACCGTAGCTTTGCATATATTAAGACCCCCACTTTTCCAGACTTGGGTCCCGTCCGGCATTGCATTTAGAAGAATTAAATGCAAGTGAAAACATAATAATCATGTTGAGTTCCGTCTCCAAAAACATTTCTCCCTTCTTTATCAAAAAATCCAAAAACATTTCTCCCTTCTTTATCAAAAATACAAAAACATTTATTTTTTTCTTTATCAAAAATCCAAAAATAGTTCTTCCTTTTTTCTCAAAAATAAATCTCATCCTACGCCTTCTCAGGTCAATCGCAAGCCCTTGGCCTGGCTCTCTATTAGCTTCGATCTTCTGTCAAATAACCCCGTAGTTTCATCCTATCCTCTACTACCTCTTTCGAGTTCGGGATCCATTCATCTTCCATGAAGAATGCAGATCAAGAACTAGTCATACATCCAGATCTGACGACAGTCCTAGCTCAGCTCGTGTCCATGATTGACAACCTCCAAACTGAGGTCCGAGAGATGCAATAAAACCAAGTTCTTATTCCTCAAGAGATCGAGGCCCTGTTCCCTCGTGTTATGTGTCACGACCCCGACACGAAAATAGTCGGGAACGGGTGTCTTGACATGCCACCAAAGCATCCAATATTATGGCCTTAAAATTTTTGTTTTAAAATATATGTAGCGGAAGTATAATCACATGTTATGAATCGTAAAATACTGAAGGTGAAGGAATTACATCACCAGAGCTTTCTAAAGGGAACTTCATTTGTATTAAAATATCAACGAGTTACAACTTAGCAAAAATTTTAAAGCCTTTTAATTAAAGAGCCAAACATCCTTTATCTAATAAAACAAAATTCTACTTAATGTAACAAAAAGAGCTCTAAAAGCTAAATCTTCAACATAGTCCCCTTATGTTCCATCTGCTTGCCTAATTATTTCCTGGAAAATGGTTAATTATAAAACATCAGCCGAAAGCTGAATGAGATTCAATCTCCAAATATTCCAAGGTTTTCAGAAAATACATACCTATTCAATTTAGAACGGAAGGTATATACATAGAGATAGGAATTTCAAGTAATATATATAAAGTAGATGACAATATATATATTCAAAATAAACAGTTCAGAACAGAGAAGATAAAACAATTGAGCATATGTCAATTATTCAGTTTTAGTGGCAATGTACGCTCTAATACCCAGACAGATAGTGTTACCAAATGTTTCCACTCGATAACATCACAGACAGATAATCATGATTTCTGGAACAACGCCTTGTTTAGGGCACACCAGCGATAAACCAGCTGGGAAGGTACCACCCAAATATTTCAACCCGGTAGTCAAGGCCAATATAGTAAGAGAGTTTCCATAGGCCGAATCAATAATTTCATAATTCAAATCAGATGTTTATATGGAGAGAGATAAACATATAAAAAACGACGGAATCATCGATATCAGATGCATTTTGAGAATAAAAGAATTTCACAAAATATACATAGTTTGAATAATATAATATAATCAAAATGCGCAAGAAATTGCATAGAGTACTCACCTAAAATAGAGGTCGAAATTATAGATAACGAGTCTTCGATCGCACGTTAATCTAACAAATACGATAAAGGTTTAAGTATACGTTCTAAATAAGATCCAGTCTACATATTGTATTTTAATAATAACTTGTTTCAAAGGATTTCTAATACCCATTTTCTTAACTTTTAAAACTCATTGATCACTTAAAGGATTCAATTCATAGTTCTTCCTAATCAGTCGGTTCCCAGTAGAGATGGAGGGTCACATGGGCACTGCTTAAATACCATCTCCTCTAGACAGAATATTTTTGGATTCATTCCCAGTAGAGATGGAGGGTCACGGGGGCACCACTTAAATACCATCTCGTCTAGACAGAATTTCACCGGGCCTGACTTTGGAATTACTTAAATGGGATTCCATAATAACGATCAATTACTTTAAAAAAATCATTTTTAAAAGCATATATACAATTTCAAACAAGTTTAGATGAAAATAGAATCAACTTGGATTTCTTCTAAACTTTAAGTTTTGATTAGTGAAGTCCTTAGTGTATTTTACCGGCATAACTACTAAGTAAAGCTATAAAACACAAAATTAAAACAATAAAAATACATTATAACATTTAAATAAAATCATACCTACGAAATGAATTCTTTCTTCGAAATTATAGAACTCCTTCTTAAGATATTTCCCAAGCTTTCTATCACTCTTTCTTACTATAATTCTCAAGGAATTGGTGTGAGTTTCAAATGAACCCTAAGGCCCTATTTATAGGTTTCCAGATGTATTACGCTGTTGACACGTGTCTAATGACTAAGCTTTTTGGATTGGTGTTTCAACACCGAGGTGTCGCGATCCGGGGTGGTCTTGTAGTGTTAATATCACCAAATGATGACAAATGTTTTATCTCTCTCTCTACAAATGACATGTGGAAGGTGGAAGTGACCAGCACGTGGTGGAAAGGTGACAAGGGTATAAGGGTCATTTCACACATGAAGGATATTTTGGTAATTTCACACTATATTTTTTGAATATATCTTAGAGGTCCTTGAAAATATTTTATTTACAAAATGGCCCATTTTATATTTTTATTTTAGTCCTTAAAGTTTCATAAAATTATATTTTCTACCCCAAAACTTATTATTTGTCTTAAGATATGTCATAAGACTTCGATTTGATCCAATTTACAGTTGATTCTTCGTAATTAAAATGGGGTTTGTTATATTGATAGCCAATAATACCACATATCTAATAATACAACATTTATAAGATAATAAGTAACACAAAAGTGTAAACAAAAACTATATATAAAAGTGGGGTCATTACACTATGGGTCCGCCCAAGCCTATTTGGGTTCCGGAAGAATATCAGCACTCTCCACGTGCCCCTCCTGCCACTGGGCCGACGCCTGCCCAGCTTCCCATGCCAAACATTGCCCATCCTCTGGCTAACTTACCTGTGGTCGCTGATCCGAAAAAGGAGGAGTTGAATAAAGTCAAAGAGGATCTCAAGATGCTCACCAAGAAGTTTAACCAGGTTAGGATCTCTGGGAATTATATGGACTACACCCACATGTCTCCTTATCCTAAAGCAAGGTTACCCGAGAAGTTCAAGATGCCAAATATCGAGATGTTCGGAGGGAGTGGACCCCCAATTGTTCATCTTCGTAGTTATCATCGTTCCATGACCCTACTAGGGACTTCTGAACAAGTAATGACCCAATTATTTCAACAAACTTTGAAGGATAGTGCCCTCCGATGGTTTTTATCCCTTGAGGAATCCAGAATCCGTAGCTGGGAGGATGTAGCCTGAGAATTCATGTCGCAGTACAAATACAACGAAGAGCTTGAGGTCACCCGTCGTGATTTAGAGCTGCTCAAATAGAATTCAGGAGAATCAGTCAGTAACTTCATAACTCGGTGGAGGGAGCGAGCAGCTACCATAACCAATCGACCATCTGAAGAAGAACAGGTCAACATAGTGAAGAAAAACTTCTTGCCCCATGTCCGAGCAACGATGGGAGGATAATACTATCCCCACTTTTAAGCTCTCAGAGAGGCCGGAGTGGAAATCGAGGAAAGCCTCTTTAAAACAGAGGTTGAACCAAAGAAGGTGTCCGGACAATTCACCCCTAGAAAGTATGACAAGCCTTCCAGTGGTACCGTTTCGACCATCAACAACATCTCTCAACCAACCACATCATGGGCACCAGAAAGCCGCCCTGCCCCCATCCGAAGAGAATACACTGAGATCCATGCTCCCCTCTATAAAGTTTACCAAGCCCTGTTAAGCCGAAACCTCATCAAACCCTTGGATCCCCGTCCATTGCCAAATCCACTCCCAAGAAACTTCAAGACCGAGGCTCATTGCTCCTTTCACTAAACTGCCGGCCATACCACCAGCCAATTCTTTCACCTTCGGAACGTAATCCAAGATCTCATTGATCGGGGTACCATCGCCCCACCAGCCAATCCTAAGCCAAACACTACTCACAATCCACTTTCGAACCACACCAAGGACATCTTCTTAGAAGAGAACCCAAATTTCGATCCCTCAACTCAAATCACACCCATATACTCTCATAAACCTCTTCAAACTTGCCCATATTTCCTCCTACACCCTACTTGCCTCGCTGATCAGGCACTGTCACTCCTTACCAGAGCATGCCTCGCTGTCCGTACCCATTATGAAAATGGAAGTATGGAATTGTCAGAGGTGTTAAACCAACTCCTAGAGTTTCGGATAAAATTTCCCTCACAGATGGTCATCGATTTCCAGAAGTTCAGCACACTGTTCATGGAGGCATTTAAAATGGGCTCAAGATTCAGACAAGTGGGTGGTACCAACCGACGAAGTCAGCCTAGATGATGTTGTCCAGACTATAGCAGAATTATTTGGGCAAACCAATAGCATTTGAAGTATCACCGAGTTACTTGACACTTTGAAGCTACAAGGGAGTTTGGTCCCTTTAATCACACATATCCCCACAGAATGGGAGAACTTGTATGAAGAAGCCGTTGAAGTTGTGGAATGCATCGGCTTTACATGGAAAGACAAAATTGTTGCCACCGGATGGGGGGGAGAATTTGAAGATTCGAGTGAAGAACGAGCTTTAGGAAGAGATGGCTCGGTAGCCGACATATGTGGGATGATATCATTTGAAGAACTCCTCGGAGAAATAAATAGGGTGGCAGCACAACCTGAGCTTGACGAGGAAATGGGATTCATATTCTTTCCTTCTTCAGTAAATCATATGACCAGATCAGGGAATGACAAGGGGAAGGGCATTGAAAACCTTCCTATGCCAGAGATGACCATCAAGGAGAGCAAGATCCTCGATCAACTGAAGAAAATCCAAACTAACATCACTCTATGGGGGCTTTTCATGTCTTCCCAGCTGCATAGAACTGCTTTAATCAAATTACTCACTGGACCCATAGTTCCTCCCTCTACCACACCAGAAGAAGCGGTAAATCTGGTCGGATCCTTGACCTCTAACCGAATGCTATCATTTTCTGAAGAAGAAATCCCCAGAATTGGGTCGAATCACAATCATGCACTAACATCTTCGTCGAAGTTATGGGAAAGGCCGTGCCACTCTCTCTTGTCGATAATGGATCCGCTTTGAACGTTTTCCCTCTGAGAACTTTCAAGTGTTTATGCCTGAAAGAAAGCGACCTCGCTCCAACCTCCGTCGCTGTGCGTGCCTACGATAATATACGTCGTGAGGTGATAGGGTCCATAAAACTTATAATAGGGGTTGGCCCTATAAACCCTGTCGTTGAATTCCAAGTCATAGACATCCCAACTTATTTCAACCTGTTGCTCGGACGACCCTGACTCCACAATATCAAGGGTATGTCTTCCTCACTCCATCAGAAATTGAAGTTCTTTATCGATGGGCGATTCATCACTATTTTAGGCGACAACGGAAATGTCGAGGGTGCACGCACCAGCAGTCTAATCCTTAAGATACATCACGGGTCAAATGATTATCAGGATTTCGAATTGAACAACTCCTACTCTCGGCAGGGGACAGTTTCAAAGAAAGGGTTTGTCCAGAATATGACCCTCATGGTAATGTCAATGTGATTCAGGTGTTCAGAAACATGCACTTCATGCCCGGACTGGGGCTAGGGCAAAGGCAACAAGGGATACTTGGGCCCATCGAACTAAAGAAAGCTTTCCCTCCTTGCGGCTTAGGGTATCAACCATCAGAACAAGAGCTCAGAATGATCCGCCAATCTCGACCAAAGAGAAGATTAGACTGTATCCGAACTGTCTCAAGAGACTCCTTAAATGGATGATTCATCAAAGAGGGCGAGGACTTCCCCTTTTGCGGTTTTCCAGAACCATGGTATGACCACACAGACAAGAAGATGAGGCCGGGAATGGAGATCTTTTTCCAAGACAGCTACCCATGGGCCAAGAGTTTCTCACACCGAGTACAACCGCTCATCAAAGATGCTGAAGAGACTGAGGAAAGCGATTCCAAAGATTCCTTCAACTTACAGATACTGGGGCTGTCACTCTGCATGGTTCATTCAGGCACTACATTAATGGATCCATCCCATATGATTAAAGCTGTTGATACACCTCTCCTCAACTGGCATGTTGCGCCAGTTCTACCTCTTGAAATCTCCCGTAACCCCAATGTTTACCCTATTTCTTCATCTGTTGTCTATCCTTGCTCAAATGTAACCGAGACCTCTTTTGATGAGGTTCTCAATGCTGTTTTTCCTATTAATGAAATAAACGAAGATTTTGAGTATCTTGTTGTGCCTTACATTAACTGCTTGAATTCTAATCAAACTTTTGATGATGATGATTTTGCAAATGAATAATTCTTAACTGATCTAAATAAGGTTAATAATAAACAACATAACCGCGTTCAAGTTAATGAGGAAGAGACTGTTGTTATTAATCTCGGTTCTAGTAGCCAACTATGGGAGATTAGGATAGGGGCCATGACAAGCATGAGCGCGCACAACTCGAAGAATTGATGAAGGAGTTCATAGATGTCTTCGCATGGTCCTATGATGATATGCTCGGCATTGATCCTGAAATAGCTCAACACGAGATCCCCACTCTCCCAGATTACAAGCCAGTTAAACAAAAATTGAGAAAACTCCGCACCGAATGGTCGCTCAAGGTCAAAGAAGAGGTGGTCAAACAATTGAACGTGGGATTCATTCGGGTGATCGAATATCCCACATGGCTAGCCAACATTGTGCCTGTGCCAAAAATAGGAGGGAAGGTTCGAATGTGTGTGGATTACCAAGATTTAAATAAAGCTTCTCCGAAGGATGATTATTCGCTACCCAATATCGACATGATCGTGGACAACACAGCCAGTCATGCTCTCAAGTCATTCATCGACGGGTTTGCCGGATACAACCAAATCAAGATGCACCCCAACCACCAAGAAAAAACCACATTCATCACCCCATGGGGAACCTTTTGCTACACCGTTATGCCATTTGGTCTCACGAATGATAGGGCTACCTACCAAAGGGCTGCCACAACCATCCTGCACGATCTGATCAGGTCGAGGTTTATGTGGATGATATGATTATCAAGTCCAAAACTAGAGAATATCATGTTCCTGCTCTTCGAAAGTTCTTCGAATGACTACGACGGTATCAAATGCGACTTAATCCACAGAAGTGTGTCTTCGGCGTTACAAAGGGAAAAATCTTGGGATTCATGGTCAGCGAAAAGGGGATAGAAGCAGATCCTGTAAAGATGAAGGCCATACTTGAGATGCCACCACCCCGAACAGAGAAAGAAGTCCGAGGTTTTCTTGGGAAATTGTAATATATCAGCCGCTTCATCATCCAGCTAACCTCCATCTGTGAACCGATCTTCAAGCTCCTCCGAAAAGATTCAACCAAGGTTTGGAACGAGGCCTGCCAAGAAGCTTTTGACCGAATCAAACAATACCTAACCCAACCTCCAGTGCTCATGCCACCACATTCTGGTCTCCTTTTGCTCCTATACCTAACCATAATCGACACTACAGCTGGGGCTTTGCTACCCCAATATCTTGAAGACTCCCGTAAAGAAAGAGCCATCTATTACGCCAGTTGAAAATTGGCTGGGTACGAGGACAACTACACTGTGTTAGAAAAGGCATGTGTCGCACTTGTCTGGGTCACCCAAAAGTTGCGACACTACATGCTCGCTTTCCCCATCAAACTTGTATCCCGAATGGATCCCATCAAATACCTGCTTGAGAAACCTGCCTTATCCAGTCGAATGTCCCGATGGTTGATGCTCCTAACCGAGTTTGATATCGTGTATGTCACACAAAAAGCCATTAAAGGAAGAGCCATCTCTGACTACCTCACCGATTCCCCCATAGAAGAAGTAGATGTCTGGATCTCCGAATTCCCAGATGAAAATATCCTCTGCACCACTGAAGACCGCCTTCAATGGAAAATGTTCTTTGATGGCGCTGCCAATAAAAAGGGATATGGAATTGGGATACTTCTGATCACCCCAGATGACTCCCACACTCCCATCGCCATAAAATTGGATTTCCCTTACACCAACAACATGATAGAATACGAGGCATGCACAGTGGGACTCAAGGTTGCTCTTAAGAAAGGTATTCAATGCCTTGATGTCTACGGGGATTCTGCCCTCATCATCGGTCAAGTGCTCAGAAAGTGAAAAGTCAAGGACGAAAAGCCCCAACCCTTTCATGTCCAATTAGAAGAGTTAGCCTCCCGATTACGAGATATCACCTTCCATTACCTACCCCGAGCAAAGAATAACCTAGACGATTCTCTCTCCACCTTGGCCTCGAAGGAATAACAATGACCCCCTTCCTGGTTCAAAAGCAAGACAAACCGACCCGTTGCTACCATATTGAGCTTGTCTCCACTGAAGACCCCGAACTAGCTGATTGCTGGTACTATGATATCTGGTGCCTCCTCAAACATGGTAGGTATCCCGAGGGTTCCAACAAGCAAGATCGAATAACCCTCCAAAGACTGGCCGCCCAGTACATCATCTGTCATAAAGCTCTACTCAAGAGGAATTTTGATGGAACTCATCTACACTGCATCGCAGGGGCTGAAATTGAGAAAACAATGAAGAAAATCCACAGCGGGGAATGCGGACCCCACATGAATTGTCACATGCTCGCCAAGAATATCATCCGACAGGGCTACTACTGGACCACCATGATCCAGGATTGCACCGCCTATGTCTGAAGGTGCCTCAAATGACAATAATTCTCCAGTCTTCAACACTTGCCTCCACGAGAGTTATACAACATGACCTCTCCCTGGCCGTTCTCCACCTGGGGTATCGACATCATAGGGAAGGTTACACCAAAGGCTTCAAACGGACATGAGTTCATCCTGGTTGCCATCGATTACTTCACCAAATGGGT
Organism: Sambucus nigra; assembly: GCA_949130495.1. Classification (NCBI taxonomy): domain Eukaryota; kingdom Viridiplantae; phylum Streptophyta; class Magnoliopsida; order Dipsacales; family Adoxaceae; genus Sambucus; species Sambucus nigra. The sequence continues at coordinate 315,702,555 of OX422216.1, read as the reverse complement.
CGAGGCTGAGTCATACGCAGTATTGAACGCCAAGAAAGTGGCCAAATTCCTCAAGAAAAATATCATCTATCGATATGGGGTCCCACACGAGCTGGTATCAGATAACGGACTGCATTTTGAAGAAAAAGTCACGAAAGTAGTCAACGAGTATGGGATTCAGAGACACAAATCTTCTACCTACCGACCTCAGACCAATGGTGCAGTTGAAGCCGCCAACAAGAAACTCAAATCCATCATCAGCAAGATGACCGAAAGTTGTAGGGATTGGGCCCGTTCGGATCCCGTACGCCCTCTGGGGCTATCGAACCTCAATCCGAATTTATACTGGGGCTACCCCTTACTCCCTGGTCTACGGCATGGAAGCAGTCCTACCTGTGGAGCTAGAAATACCCTCTCTACGCGTCATGCTCAAAAGCAAAGTTAGTGAAGAAGGCTGGTGCCAAAACCGTCTTGATGAGCTAACCCTCCTAGATGAAAGAAGATTAAAAGCACTTTACCACATACAGGGGTACCATCGCCGAATAGTACGATCATTCAACAAGAGAGTCAAGGACCGCGGTGTCCGGGAGGGGGATTTATCCCTCAAAGAGATAATAGAACCCATCCGGGACCCTAGAGGGAAATTCAAGCCTAATTAGAGCGGCCCCTACATTATGAAGAAAATCTTATCCGGCGGTGCCGCCATGCTCACTGACCTAGATGGGGAGGAGATGGCTCGTCCAGTCAATCTGGACCGTCTCAAGAAATTCTACCCCTAGTCCAAAATCTCGGCGCGCTACGACTCTTCTCATCCCCCTTCTATTCTAAAAAAAAAACTCTTCATTTCCCTCTACCCAGAACTACATGGGCCTGATCCTCTACAAAAACTAATTTAAAACATTTTCAAAAAACCCCAGAGGTACGTAGGCAACTCATGCACCTCACATGAGTGCAACCCCTTTCTTTTTCACAAAATACTATTCTTTTCTTACCTCCGAGAACGGAGGTTCATTCTAAAATTATTTGAACAAGAGGATTATGTATGCCTTAGCGATCGGTATAGATAATTAAAAATACAAAATTCATCGAAAGGCACAGCTGAATGATCAGAAACTTATTTATTTCATTAATAGGAAATTACAGTACGGATTACATAAGAAAAGGAACGGATAAATCCCTTCCCCACTACCATAAAAGGCCAAATAAAATCCCCACACCTACCACATAAATAAACTCCCCAGAAGTCCTACCCACAGCTACCAGAGGAGCCTGCACCCTCATCATCTACATCCTGAGGACCCCAAGTTTCCCCTACCTGAATAGAGTACCCTAAACATTCCATGGATCGATGAGCCTTAACCATCTTCGAAAAGACCGCAACACCTCCTTCCATGGATTCAGATAAAAATAACCATCTTTGCCCAGTCTCCACTGCCAACATCTTGCTGACTACTTTCCTCCATAACCACTTCATATAATCTTTGGGGACATAGCAAACCTTCCCGACAGACTGAGAGGGATGGGTCGACGGACGTCGATTTTCCCACAAAGACCCAAGCAACAGATGCAGGCGCTCAGTCAAATCTTCTACCGGAAAGAAGTTTGAGGTTCGAGGGGGCACGACCTGCGCCCAGCCGAATTGGCACAAAAGCCGCCAAGGGAAATAAAAAGAGGTCTGCTTGAGACCAACCTGCCACACATATGAATACTCTCCTAGCTCCAGAACAGGCTGCAACTGTCCTCACCAAGGCACTTACCAATACAGACCACAAGCCCCATGCTCCACAAGCCAATTCTCAACATACATGCCAACGTGGATGAAGTAGCGCAAAAAGAAGTTGGGTACGCCCGACAAGGGATATTATGGAAGAGTCGACAAGCGAAATATTTCAGACAGCCACATGAACAGCATCACAGGGCTACCCCCCAAAAAGTCAGAACGGCCTTCTCTCCAGGCATCCAGGCTATTCAGAGTCTCCGCCAATATCACCGCCGTGGGATTGTGACGGTATGACATCCATGAAGTAATGGCTGCAAGTTGTGGGTCCACCTGCAATTCCCCAGTCACCAGTAACATCTTTGAGACCAGACCCAGAACAACGGCTCCAGCATAGCTAGCATCACCTACTTCCCGCAAATGCATGGACTGCAGCACCACCAGGAGGGAGATCATTCCTCCAGCAACTAATGATCTAGCCACGGAAGGCGAAATGTGAAGAAGCCTGGCCAATAAATCCCTAGGAGAACGGGAAAATTCGGGCAAAGCCACAGCAACACTGGGATTTACACCCAGTATGGCGAAAAATTCCTCGTAGGTAGGACAAAATTTTTCTAACCCAAAGAAGAATACATGGTCTTCGGGGTACCAGAATTGTACCGTCGCTATCAGCATATTCCACTCAATGGGCCGATTGCGCCACAAGGAGACTCGACGCATGTTGAAAGCATCATAGTTGACATTATAAAAGCACGTATCTTCCAAGGCTTCGAGGTAGTTGGAAAAATCAATGCTACCAGGGAGAGCCATCTTGCAAGGCTAAGAGAAGGTGGGCAAGTAGGTAAGAATGCAAAGGTGTGATGAAAACACTCCACCCTTCCCCCTTTTTATACTTGAAAACCCTCACAAGGGACATAATCCCTGCAAAAATCGGAAGGAATCCTACCTCACAAGGTACCAAAGGCTGAAGAGGGGTACCATTCAAAGCTTCCAATTGACGGGACTGGACTGAACTGCCGATAGGCAGGTCAGGGTGCTTGTCGATCGACAACCTCTCATTTTTGGAAATTCCCCTTTTTTCCTCTTTTGTCAAATCAGAAAACTCAATAAAAATAAATTGATATTCTCAACAGAATTTCAAGAATCCCTTTTTTCTCCTTATATAATTTTCCTTTTTAATTAAAAACTTTCCTTTAAAAATTTCAAAAATATTCCTTTTTATGATCTCAGCAGCAAAGTAAAAAGCGCATGTGCATGCATTCATCATTAAATAAAAGATAATCAAAAAAATCCATTGCATTGCATATATTTGTGTTCTGTGTTACATCATTTTGCAGGAAATAAAAGAAAAAGAAAAAACAACGGGAATCAGATCGAACCCACATTCTTTCTCTCTCTCTCTCTCTCTCAAGAGCTTCCACCCCTGCGGCGTGCTCTCTTCCCCCTACGGCGAGATGACGCACCACCACTACCCGAGCCCGAGTCCTCTCCAGACGGCACCAAGCAAGAAGGAACGGGAACCGCATCCCGAATATGGGCAGTCGCCGAAGATATCCAGTCTCTGATGTCCCTAAGATAAGTGGTCGACACCCGAACTTGCTGCAAGGAAAGGCCAAATCAGTATCAAAGAAGAAATGACCAAAACAGAAAGGAAAATAAGAGAGGAACATAAAGGTATACCGCAGGTTGAAGGATCTCCTCTGTCAAACCCAACTCCTCTGGATCCATCGCATAAGGATGGTACAGCATAGGCACCATCCCTCCATCAGCCCGTCGAATGTTATACGAAGGATTGTGCAATCGCACAAAAGGGACTTCTGAGGTCGCCGCCGTCGCAGATGCAGACGGACCACCACCTCTGTGGGAAAATCCCACCACCCGAATCGAACCCGCTGTTGGGAAGGGCAGCGCATCATATATGATGGGCGCCATCAACTAGCTCGTCACAAAATCCATATAGTCATACGGCGCAGCCGTATCGGTGTATAGTAAGTAGGACTTGCCGATCATTGCTGTGATCCTCTCATCCTCCAACATCAGTCGCTCCTGCCTCATAGACGTAGGAGGTTATGCGGGTGGCACCACCACCTCCTCCTCAGCAATCTGACGAACTACCCTCTCCCTAAGGTACCCGGAATGGCCGAACTCATGCACCAGTAAATGCCTCATCCTCGCGTTCACCCCAGTTTCCCCCGCATCCTGAATGGCTGTCCCCCACGGGTAAAAGGTCACCTGAAAATCTTTGAGCGAGCATAAATCAATACAAGATCAAAAGGAGCAAAAACCAAGATTGAAATGGAAATAGTCTTACCCTACCACTGGTCAGGTCATTCAAGACCTGACGCACCGCCTCCAGGGAAAGAGATCCCTTCGATTGTCGATTGGCCTTACGCCAGGGAAAGAGATCCCTTTATATAGGATGCCAAGCGCCATGCCGATCGGCATATCCCCTTACCATACCGATCGGCACTGACCCCTTGCCTTCCCGAGGTAGCCCAAAAGTTCGTGCCACTGCCGAATGGCACCATTCATACTATGCCGACTGGCACCCCCCTTAAATTTCGTATAGAAATTCCGAGAAAATACCAGAGAGCCTCGAAAAATCCACGAAAAATTCCCAAAAATCCCAAGAAGGATTTAAAACCTTTTTACCAAGAAAACTTCGCGTTCCCTCGAGTGGAACCCCTCTTCTCCAGCGGAATCCTCAAAAACCAAGTGAAACTCCTCCCGAAAAAGCTCCGGGGGATCCCAAAGGATCACCTGATCACTTCCCCAATGGAATTCTCTTACAGAACCCAAAATAGGTTATCTCCCCTGTGAGGTCTCCTAAAAGCTTCCCCAGCTATCAGCTCCCCAACTCAGATCAAAATCAGAAAGCTCTTTCTCCAGCAGAATCAGAATCCAATCTTTATCCACTTTTGGGTCAGAATTGGCCCCAGTCTTGGATCGTCACCTGAGTTAGGTCAGAATTGACCTCGGTCCCCGATCGTCACCACTCTTGGGTCAGAATTGGCCCTGGTCTTGGATCGTCACCTGAGTTAGGTCAGAATTGATCTCGGTCCTCGGTCGTCACCACTCTTGGGTCAGAATTGGCCCCGGTCTTAGATCATCACCTGAGTTAGGTGATAATTGACCTCGATCCTCGGTCATCACCACTCTTATGTCAGAATTGGCCCCGGTCTTGGATCGTCACCTGAGTTCGGTCAGAATTAACCTCGGTCCTCAGTCGTCACCACTCTTAGGTCAAAATTGGCCTTGGTCTTAGATCGTCACCTGAGTTAGGTCAAATTGACCTCGGTCCTCGATCGTCACCACTCTTGGGTCAGAATTGGCCCCGGTCTTGGATCGTCACCTGAGTTAGGTCAGAATTGACCTCGATCCTTGGTCATCACCACTCTTGGGTCAGAATTGGCCCCGTTTTTGGATTGTCACTTGAGTTAGGTGAGAATTGACCTCGGTCCTCGATCGTCACCACTTTTGGGTCAAAATTGGCCCCGATCTTGGATCGTCACTATAGTTAGGTCAGAATTGACCTCGGTCCTCGATCGTCACCACTCTTGGGTCATAATTGGCCTCGATCTTGGATTGTCACCTAAGGTAGGTCAAAATTGACCTCGGTCCTCGGTCGTCACCACTCTTGGGTCAGAATTGGCCCCGGTCTTGGATCGTCACCTGCGTTAGGTCAGAATTGACCTTGATCCTCGGGCGTCACCACTCTTGGGTTAGAATTGGCCCCGGTCTTGGATTGTCACCTAATTTAGGTCAGAATTGACCTCGGTCCTCAGTCGTCACCACTCTTGGGTCTGAATTGGCCCCGATCTTGGATCGTCACCTGAGTTAGGTCATAATTGACCTTGGTCCTCTATCGTCACCACTCTTTAGGTCAGAATTGACCTCGTTTATTAGACCTTTACCCTAAGCCCGCAGATTTGGCTTTGACCCGCATAATTGGTCAACCCCCCCCCCCCCCCAAACACCACTTTAGGTCCTCAGAATCGACCTAAACCTCCGATCGTCATGCATCCCCAACATACTCCGTAGGTCCACAGAATCGGCCTCGACCCTTTGAATCGGTCATACTCCCTCAAAAGCATCATGTGGTGTCTATTTGACGGCCATCATTTGTTCCAAACTCACCCGTTGAGGTCCCTAGTACCTCCCTTCATCACTACAAACCTAGGTCATATCCCGAGTACTGACCTAGAAGCTATCGGACACTCCACGGATCAGTTTGACCTAAAAGTCAAACTCTTTGTCTCGATCGAGACTGAATGAATCTTCAAAGGTAACTGAATCCCCTTTCCAACGGTCCGCCCCGTGCACGATTCCGACTTACCATGTGGACGAACGATCTGTTTACGTCCAAAACCTGACCTAGAGGCCACCAGGCGCTCTTGGGCTCTGTTTGACCTATGTTAACTATTTAGATCGACCGGGACTTAATGAATCTTAAAATCCCACTGAATACCCTTTCCAACGGTCCATCCTGTGCACGATTCCGACTTTCCATGCGGACGAACGATCCGTTGACTCCGGGAGGTCATCGAATGCTTCTCGGGCCCGCTTGACCAAAGTCAACTCCCCAAACCGGGTCAAACTCTTTGGAATGTCGAAGTACATCTCCTAAGATTTCTAATGGTCCACACCATGCGTGATTCGGACTTACCATGCGGACGAACGATTCGTTTGCATCCGAGCGATTCCCCATCCAATGGACCGATAAACGCTTCCGAGCCATATTTGACCCAAAGTCAACTCCCAAACTTGGGAGCGGCCCAAAGGATTTTGAAAGGTCTCTGAATTAACTTTCCAACGGTATGCCCCATGTACGATTCTCACCAATGATTTGCCCTCGGCGGCCGAATTTTCGAAAAACCCTGAAGCGCACTGCCAAATGGCAGGTTCCAGCCCTGCCTATCGGCACCTGCCGATAGGCAGGAAGAGGTCTATGCCGATTGGCACTCACCTGGACCTATAAAAGGATGCCTTCACCTCATTTATAAGAGGAGCCCAGATCTGATAAAAATCTCTCTGAACGAATCCCAGAAACCTCTCTCGAAGGCAGCGTGATTTCAACATCCAAATCCTCTTTTTACTTCCACTTTTCATCATCTTTTTCATCAAACTTGGTGAATTAACCATTCTCCATCATCATCCAAGTGCAAGGGATGCTCTCCAACATTCAAAATCAAGCTCAAGATCTTCAAGAAGGTCCAACTTTCTCAAACTCTCTTTTAAATTCTCTTAAATTCCCAAATAACTTGTTTTCTTATTTAGCGCTTTTATTACCTCATCTCACACATCCTAATATACTTTTTATTTAGTATTATTGTACATCTTTTATTTTCATAAAACCCAAAAAACAAGAAAAAGAAGGTTTGCTCATAAATTCCAAGTAGGGATTCTCACACTTTTTCCACACTTTTCTCACAACTGAAACACTTTTTCTACACACACACACACTTACAAATAAGAGATCCCCTATTTTGGATTTATGGGATAAACCCCACCCCTCGTTTTGTATGCGAACTACGTGGACTTTGATGCCTTTATAGGCTACGTAGGCGTCTCGGGGTAAAACCCGAGACTCGAGTCCTTTTTCTCACTTTTTCTCTCATTTTCTATCTTCTCTAAATCCATCTTCCTATATTTTATATACTTGCCCTTAGTAACGTATTACTCCATACGCGTTATCTTTCCATTATAATGGTCAACGTAGGGGTAATCGCGTAAATCTTATTTTTCTAATATTATTCTTACATCTTCCTACGGACGACTCACTTTATCTTTTCCATGATACAAGTTGAGGATTCCTACCTCCATTATATATATACACATGCACACATATCACGGGGGAAACAAAAGGAAAATAGCAAATATTCATGAGAGACCGAAAGGGAAGAGTGGGTGCCTAACACCTTCCCATTTCGTAACTAAGCCTCCGAACCCTTCTCAAATCATCTTGGTTTCTCACGCACCAGTATGTCTTTGGATGCCATCCTTCGGGGTGGCTTCCCCTTTTTCTTTTATCTGTTTTGAGTAAAATAGACTGGCGACTCTGAATCTCTTTACATTTTTACACCACAAACGATGCCGGCCGAAGCGCTCCCAAGAGGGATGCGCGAGACCCGAAGGATCCTTTTTACCACGCGCCCGCCCGCGCGGTGAGGATTGGGGATGGCCACACCGTTGTTTAATAGATACATACATCTGTACAATAAGAATGTTAATTAAAGTCGATGTTCATTGCATGTGCAATCGTCACATGATCTTCCTAGCCAAGTGCTCTGCACGCTGAGTAGGTCGGCACGCTATGTAGCTCGGTGAGCATATGTATTTGCCACGTAAGATGATACGTTTATTTATATAATTGGTCCACGTCAGCTGCCTAATTTTCATATCAACAGAAGCCCCAATGTTTTACAGTTGAGTTTTAATATGAGAGTGTGAAATATTTTACTCGAAAGTTGCTCGAGCACCTTTTTACGTCTTGATTACTTACAGATCTCCAACACTTAGGAATTTTACCGCTAGTCTTGTCATTTGAGCGCAAAATGGAAAATTTGTAAATATTTTGAATCTGCACCAGACGCTTGGGTATTTGCATCTTTTTCATCATTTAACCGCCGGAAACGCAATCGTCTTTTCTAGTAATCATTTATTTTCCTACTTCCCGATGTAAGGCATTTAAAAGCGATTGAAAAAGATCATCATCTACTTTTTACCTTCAGATTTTTAAACTCTGTGTTTTCTCACTCTGTTTTTATACTATCGTTCTTTCCATCGCCCGCCTTAGCAAATTTCTCAATTTTCTGTAAGAATTTCTTCCTTCTTCTTTTTTTGCTTTAGTCATCATGGTTTATCTTGTCAAATCTTTGGATAAATTCCGAGCTGATTTAACGATTCCTTCTTGGGTTATTCTAGAAGATCCTCCTTATCCATATGATTTATTTTCTTTGGCTGAGCGACACTGGTTTCCCTCACTTTTCATAGCAGAGTGTGGCTTTTCTTTTCCACCTAATCCCTTATGTCTGGAGTTTTGCCAATATTTCGATATTGTTCCTGCAAGGGTAGCACCAAATACATGGAGGGTAGTTAATGGCATGCATAGGTTAAACCAAACTCACGGGACTCACTTAGGGATCCCTGAGATTATGTTTTGTTATAAATGGGTTACCAGTGACACCAAATTTTATTTAAAAACTAGGTTTTCTAATAGAGCTTTAGTGGTCAATCTTCCCGAGGCCAATAGGGACTATTTTGACCATGGGGTTGTTATGAAAAATTGGCAACACCCCCCACTAAATGGAAATGATGCGTATCAATATCCCAGATGTCCACTTTATGGCAATGGGATAGGTTGTTTTTACTTTTCTCAATCTAGCTCTGTTTATATTTGATGAAATGCGTCACTTATATTCATGTTTGTTTTATTTTTGCAGTTGATAACAAAAGAAAGCCCCCAAAAGAAAGCGACAATAATATAAAAGATCTAAAACTTATCTGGAGTTTGCACCAATCAATTGCTGGGGAGCACGTTAGAGTTGCTTCTTATTTACTGAGATACAAAAGCACCATCTCTTCTTTCATTACTCGTCCTCTTGCCCCTCCTGTGGTAATTGATCTTGATCAAGTGCCACATCTCGAGCAAGTGCCGAAGAACCTTCTTATGATTTGAATACCTCTATTATTGATTTAATGATGAAGAAGAGGAGAATCCTTGCGTTCTTTGTCGAAGATGCTCCTGGCACGGATGGGGAAAAGAAGAGTAAAGCGGATGTCCTAGCTGAGGGGACAAATGTAATACCCCGCATTTTTATCGATATTTATTTATGGGATTAATTAAATTAAATGTGAATTAATTGAGCATTAATCCGGATAAAATACTAACGAGATGTGAGTTGGTATTTGATTATAATGTGTATATATGACAATATATGAATATTGAAAATATTGAAATTGTCGCGAGATTGAAATACGGCAATTTGGAAATTTTGTTGGGACGCGCGTGACAGTCGCGCCAGGAATGTAATTATTTAAATTAAAAATCAAATTTTATTTCTATCAATCATATGGTCATTTTGAGTCCGCCAACGTGTCCGGAGGGTCGAAATAGTCAGAAAACACTAGCCGAGGGTTTAGTTTGGGTCCCGGGGCATTATTGGGCCATACCGACAACTAAAAAGGGTATTTTAGTAATTTTGAAATTTTTGGATTATTAACCAACTAATTTTGGGAATTAAATATTAGGATATTAATGACCCACTAGGCCATTACCAGCACTTAACTAAATTGAGGGCTACGGGAGTTATAGGAAGAAGTAGGAGAGAAGTTAGAAGAGGTTCCCAAAGAGAAAACCACCATCTTCAACCTTGGGAGAGAAAGAGATAGAGCAACCTTCAACATTCAACACCAAATTCAGAGAAAAATCCAAGGCAAGTGGTTTAATTACGTTAATTTCAAGTGAATGCTTCTTCCATGCTTAGAAATTGATATAATTGCTTTGTATTGGGAGACTTGTAAAAACCCATGTAATTTGGAGTTATAAATTTAGATTTTGATATAGGTTTGCATGTAGAATTGTTATTGGGTGATTGAACTAAAAGAATTACTAATTTTTATGTTACAAAAATGGATTTATTTATGGAAATTGAAGACTTTAAATTTCTAGGGTTCATGTTCATGAGATTTGGGGAAAATTGGGGAGATTTGATGATTAGATGTGGTTTAGGATGATTTGATCCCACATATATGTTAATATACGACCTAAGTATGGTTATAAATGTTTAAAAACCTTAAAACGCTGATGGGATAATGTTTGGATGGGTTTTGAGAATAGAAAGTTGGAGGAAAAACGAACTTAGAAATTCTGGGCTCGAACTGTCACCTCGTTAGAAGACCTGCCCAGGTCGTTCGAACGGGCTTCTAACGAGTTGACAGTTTGCCTTCTAACGAGTGGGATGTTCGTTCGATGCCTTTTGTTCGAACGAGATCTCATTATATGCCCACTTCGTTCGAACGAACTCTCGTTCGAACCATCCTCGTTCGAACGAGACTTCTAACGAGTTGACAGTTTGGCCTTTTTGTCCTGGTTTGATTTCTAGTGTCCCGTAACCTTATTTAATTGTAGAGATAACATTCCCTTAATAACTAATTGATATAGTTGGGATATTCGGGATATATTGGGGAGTAAAATATAGAAGAATGATTTGAACCAAATGGTAATTGTGGGTTAGGACGCGAATAACTAATTACGACGTGAGTATAATGGATGATGTGTATATATAAACCGGGGACACGTGTATTGGTATAAGAGTGAGAAGTATACCATTAATAAATTATGGTAATTACTAAGATGTGTAGTATATGTATATGATTTTATGTGTATGACATACCTACCATACTTGCTATCACGGGAGGTTTACGTTCGCTTAGGGCCATCTAATCCTTGTGTGCCCGGATTTAGGTTGGTACCTTAAGAACATAATGCTAGAATGACTTATTTGTGAGTTAATAAGTCAGCTGACTATGGAGCGTAGGTATGTACGTGACCCATGGATATGTTGAATTATGTTCGCCTCCATTTGTGTGTGTTGTGCTTATTCTAACAATTCCTGAGAGATTCGGAATTTGTAATCCTTATGTACGTGATGTACCGGGATTGATAGCAGAGTATGTGTGCACCGCAGCTTAGCCTTGGGGTGCTTGTATTGTATATTTATGATGTGAATAATATACGGTTAAATGAAAAGGAATTGTTATGTTTAATTGCGAGAATAATTTATAGTAACTCCTTGAGAAGATAAATAAGGGGATAACCTCCAGTAAATGGAAATGTTAATAATTAAGAATCTGAGTTTAAGTAAAGCTATCTGTTTAAGTGATAACATTGGGTATTCATATTATGAATCGAGTAGGAAGGTTAGAACTTATGTCGGTTTAGTTAGATATGAGAATCACTTGAATGGGTACGGTACGTTAGGTGTGCACAATTAGTCGAGAGGTGAGTATTTCATGTGAGTCCTAACATGTATTTTGCATTCATTGTTTTAATGTGATTAAAACACTTGCTGTTTTTAAAATATTCTCCACATTTGGGCTCTGACCCGTTTGCTTTCAAATCTATTTTTTTGTAAAACCTTTCTAGGTGCCCAGCCACAAGGACACCATGCATAGGAATTCTATTCAGGTGACGAGCTGTAGCTGTTGTGGAAGTTATAGGTCCTTGACAGTAGACGCCTCATTTTTTAGTCTTGACTCCATATTCAATTTCATCATTTGTAGGGCATGTCGCCCATTTCTTTTAGAGACATTTTATATTTCAGTTATTCAGATTGTGGATTGTAATTAATTCAGGATTCAGACTTGTTTTATTTATTTCCATATTGGGATTATTGCGAGGAGTATTTCCTCCAGGCTCGTTAATACTTGTTGATTTCACTATTGAGACTTTATCGTGAATGGTTGTGCTACATTTCTATTATTCATTTATTGCATGTTAATCAGATTTAATTTAAAATTTGGCAACTCACTTTTTAAATACTAGGTGGTTAGTAATCATTAAAATTTTTTCGACAGTGATGCTATTAACTGAACCAACTTGGCATTTTGTATTGATTTAATAAAGGAGTAGCTACCCGGTATTTAATTAGTCGGGGTGTCACAGGTGGTATCAGAGCATCAGGTTCTAGTGTCCTTTAGGATCTGAACGGCTTATTATGTTTCCGCTGAGCTTTCTTTGATGTAGAGCCCTATATTTTAGGACTGTTGTATTCTTTTGTGTATGCTTCGCTCTTCAGCTATTTTAAGTTTATAACTGCAAACTTATAGACTTTACTCTTATTTCAGATGCCTCCACGACGTGCACCACGAGTTCCTAGGGATGCACAGCCCGAGCCACAGCCAACACCAGTACAGGGCACCATGAATGCCGCCGAGGTTGCAGCTATTGTAGCCCAAGCGGTAATTGCCGCCCTAGCCATTGTACAACAGGCACCACCTCAGGCGCTAGTAGCCACACTAGTTCAGGCACATGCATTCCCGTATTCTTGGGAACGCGTTCGTGATTCTTTTCAGAAAGCACACCCACCGGAGTTCGCAGGAAGCTCCGATGTTGTGGTTTCAAGTCAGTGGAGGAAGGATATTCAGAGGCACTTGAGGATGTATGAGTGCACCGATGATCAGAGGCAGATACTAGCTACTTTCAAGCTAGTGGGATCTGCATTGCAGTGGTGGGAGTCCATTGCCACCGCAGGGGAGAGGGACACTCTCACTATATAGGAGTTCTGGGTGCGGTTTGACCGCAAATATTTTTCGTCAGCTGTTCACACGGAAATGAGGAGGAAGTTGATGAACCTTAGACAGGAGGGAAGGACTGTGGCCGAGTATGAGGCCGAATTCACAAATTTGCTGAATATTGTCCCGGATGAGATACCGACAGGGGAGAAGAAGATCCAGAAGTTCACCGATGGATTGACATGGAGGATCCGTCAGCATTTGTTGGGGAACCTCTCGTTGGCCACTTATTCTGACGTGGTTAATGCTGCACTGCTCCATTGTCGGGACCAACGCTTTCACTTGACAGAGGGGAAGCAATCAGGAGAGTCCAGCCATCAGGGCAGGACAGGGGGAAATGGTTCCAGCGGGGCACAATCAGCTCAGGGTCAATATAGGCAGGGTGATCAGGGTTCCCAGCAGGGGGATTCTAAGAGATTCTGATTAGGGGGTTTCAGGAACGGTCAGGGAGGATTTCGGAATGGCCAGCAGGGTCCGAACGTCCATCAGGGCCAGTAGGGTCAAAATGGTCAACAGCAGCAGTTTCACCAGGGCCAGCAAGGCCAGGGCAGAAATGGTAATGGTCACCAGGGCCGCGGTCAGCAGGGGCAGCGAGGGGGAAACTTCCAGGGGAAGTGTTTCATTTGTGGTAAGATTGGCCACAAACGTCAGGATTGTCCTGATAAGGGCAGGGCCCCACAACAGCAGCAGCAGGGTGCTCGACACGAGCCACAGAGGCCTATGTTTCCCGCCGCCCTCCCAGCACCACAGATGGCAGCATTACCGCCCATTCCAGCAGTCCCAGTTCAGTAGGGACAGCTTCAGTATGGGAGAGTGTATCAGCTCCAGCAGGTCGGAGCCCCACAGGATCCACCAGCCATTGAGGGTATGTTCTCTATTCAGGGGACTCTGGGGAGTATTTTATTTGACACGGGGCCCACACATTGTTTCATTGCTATGAGATTTTCACGCACCATTGGGTTGTTAGACACCGCAGATAGCACCGCTACTTGTGTAGACTCACCGTTGAGTAGGGGTTCCATGATTTCGCTTGTGTGTAGAGATGTGGGCATAGAGATCGGGAGATTTACTTTACCTGCTGATATGTTAGTGTTAGAGATGACCGAGTATGATGCCATTATTGGTATGGATTGGCTAGTTGCGTACCGAGCCATGATTGACTGTTTTAGTAGGAGTATTATCTTTGTCGTTCCCGGGCAGGAGATGTTTTTAGTGGCGATGCCTCATCCTGAGGGAGGATCGTCCACTCATTTATACTATATAGAGGAGGAGACCTCTAAGGAAGTGGTGATACCACTTGATTCGATTCCGGTTGTTCGAGAGTTTGTCGATGTATTTCAGGATATACCTAGATTACCTCCGAGTAGAGATATAGATTTTGTGATCGATTTGACGCCGGGCACTCGGCCTATTGCCCGCGCACCTTACCGTATGGCTCCAGCTGAGATGAGAGAGTTACGGGATCAGATTGAGCAGTTGTTGGGTCAGGGGTTTATACAGAGGAGTACTTCACCGTGGGGTGCCCCTGTGTTGTTCGTTAAGAAGAGGGATGGATCGTTGAGGTTGTGTGTGGATTATCGGGAGTTGAATAAGGTCACGATACAGAATAAGTATCCGTTGCCCCGAATCGATGACTTATTCGACCAGTTGAGAGGATCTTATTTCTTCTCAAAGATTGATTTACGATCAGGATACCATCAGTTGCGTATCAGGGAAGAGGACATCTCAAAGACTGCTTTCTTAACGAGATATGGTTCCTACGAGTTTCGGGTTATGCCTTTTGGGTTAACCAATGCTCTAGCCGTGCTTATGGACTTGATGAATAGAGTGTTCAGAGAGTTCCTAGATCAGTTCGTCATTATCTTCATTGATGACATTCTGGTTTACTCCTAGACAGAGGAGGAGCACGCCGAGCATTTGAGACAGGTTTTGCAGACGCTACGTCAGAACGAGCTGTATGCAAAGTATGAGAAGTGCGAGTTTTGGCTGAAGGAGGTTCAGTTTTTGGGGCATATTATTTCCGACTGGGGGATATCTGTTGATCCGAGAAAGGTATCCGCGGTGATGGAGTGGGGACAGCCCACGACACCGACTGAGATTCGTAGTTTCTTGGGCTTAGCAGGATACTACAGGAGGTTTATTTGGGGTTTCTCAAAGATAGCGGGTCCTTTGACACATCTGACTCGTAAGGGTGTGTCGTTCATTTGGAGTGATGCCTATCAGTTGGCATTCGATGAGTTGAAGGACAAGTTAACCTTAACACCTGTGTTAGCATTACCGAGACCGGGAGTTGAGTATCTAGTTTACACCGATGTGTCCTTACAAGGACTTGGAGGTGTATTGCAGCAGGAGAGTCAGGCCATAGCTTATGCTTCCCGTAAGCTTAAGCCTCACGAAAAGAATTACCCCACTCATGATTTGGAGTTAGCGGCAGTTGTATTTGCCCTTAGGATTTGGAGACATTACCTTTTGGGGGAGAAGTTTCGATTGTTCACAGACCACAAGTCCCTACAGTACCTATTCACGCAGAAGGAGTTGAATATACGATAGCGAATGTGGCTTGAGTTTGTGAAAGATTATCAGTTCGATATCCAATATCACCTGGGGAAGGCTAACGTGGTAGCAGACGCGTTGAGCCGTAGGCCAGTAGATGAGGTGGCAGGGGTGTGGAAGGCTAAGTGGAAGGAGTTGGGACACCAGGATGTAGTGGCCTGATCGTTCATGTATGTGATGACTATTACACCGCAGATTGTAGCGAAGGTGGTAAGGGCGCAGACAAATGACTCGTTCTGTCAGGAGCAGATAGTTCGATTACTAGCAGAGGGAGCCGAGTCCTATACCGTTAGTTCAGACGGGGGATTACGCTTCAATGGGAGACTGGTAGTTCCGGAAGGGGAGGAATTGCGACACGAGGAGATGGCAGAGTCGCACGGTTCACGGTTCGCGGTACATCCCGGTGGGGACAAAATGTACCAAGACATGAGATGTCAGTATTGGTGGAACGGGATGAAGAGAGATATTGCCGTGTTTGTTTCTAAATGCGCCACTTGTCAGCTGGTAAAAGTGGATCATCAGAGACCGGCAGGACTTCTACAGCCATTAGAGGCCCCGATGTGGATGTGGGAGAGCATCTCCATGGACTTTATCACGGGGTTACCTACGTCACAGAGGGGTCACGACTCCATTTGGGTAATTATGGACAGGTTGACCAAAGTTGCTCATTTTCTACCCGTAAGAACAGACTACACGGGACAGTATGCCCAGCTTTTTATTGCAAAAATAGTGAGACTTCATGGTGTTCCCCTAAATATCGTGTCTGACAGAGACAAGATATTTGTTTCACAGTTTTGGGAAAGTTTATAGGAGTCCATGGGCACGGAATTGCGGCTGAGTACGGCTTATCATCCGTAAACTGATGGGCAAACCGAGCGTACAAATCAGATGTTGGAGGACATGTTGCGTATGTGCATCATTGATTTTGGGGGTGGATGGGAGCAGTATCTTCCACTGGTGGAGTTTGCTTACAATAAATCCTACCAGTTCACCATTGGCATGGCTCCATTTGAGGCATTGTACGATAGACCTTGTCGTTCCCCAGCATGTTGGTTGGAGGTGGGGGACAACAAACTACTTGGGCCGGAAGTGATTCAAGATACTTCGGCAAGGATAGAATTAATACGGAGTCGCATTTGGGTAGCTCAGGATCGGCAGAAGAGCTATGCTGATGCGAAGAGGTTCTTCAGGGAGTTCCAAGTGGGGGACCATATTTTACTCAGAGTATCTCCTATGAAGGGGATTATGCGATTTGGGAAAAAGGTAAAGTTGGCACCGAGATACGTGGGACCATTTCCTATCATTGAGCGGATTGGGTCTGTTGCATATAGACTTGGGTTACCGGAGCATTTGCACAGGGTCCATGATGTGTTTCATATTTCCTCGCTAAGGAAATATCTTAGAGATGATTTGGCTCATTCTCACATTGCTTTGGAGGACATCGATCTCCAGCCCGATAGCTCCTACGAGGAGGGGCCGATTGCTATTTTGGACCGAAGTGAGCGGAAACTGCGGTCAAAGGTAGTTCCGTTAGTGCGTGTTTAGTGGCGACATCATAATGTCGAGGAGTCCACATGGGAGCGCGAGGATGAGATGCGCGAACGTTATCCAGAGTTATTTTTACTAGGTACTTTCTAGTTCCGAATTTCGGGACGAAATTCTGTTATTAGGGGGGAAGTATGTAATACCCCGCATTTTTATCGATATTTATTTATGGGATTAATTAAATTAAATGTGAATTAATTGAGCATTAATCAGGATAAAATGCTAACGAGATGTGAGTTGGTATTTGATTATAATGTGTATATATGATAATATATGAATATTGAAAATATTGAAATTGTCGCGAGATTGAAATACGGTAATTTGGAAATTTTATTGGGACGCGCGTGACAGTCGCGCCAGGAATGTAATTGTTTAAATTAAACAGCAAATTTAATTTCTATCAACCATATGGTCATTTTGAGTGCGCCAACGTGTCTGAAAGGGTCGAAATAGTCAGAAAACACTAGCCGAGGGTTTAGTTTGGGTCCCGGGGCATTATTGGGCCATACCGGCAACTTAAAAGGGTATTTTAGTAATTTTGAAATTTTAGGATTATTAACCAACGAATTTTGGGAATTACATATTAAGATATTAATGACCCACTAGGCCATTACCAGCACTTAACTAAATTGAGGGCTACGGGAGTTATAGGAAGAAGTGGGAAAGAAGTTAGAAGAGGTTCCCAAAGAGAAAACCACCATCTTCAACCTTGGGAGAGAAAGAGATAGAGCAACCTTCAACATTCAACACCAAATTCAGAGAAAAATCCAAGACAAGTGGTTTAATTACGTTAATTTCAAGCGAATGCTTCTTCCATGCTTAGAAATTGATATAATTGCTTTGTATTGGGAGACTTGTAAAAACCCATGTAATTTGGGGTTATAAATTTAGATTTTGATATAGGTTTGTATGTAGAATTGTTATTGGGTGATTGAACTAAAAGAATTACTACTTTTTATGTTACAAAAACGTATTTATTTATGGAAATTGAAGACTTTAAATTTCTAGGGTTCATGTTCATGAGATTTGGGGAAAATTGGGGAGATTTGATGATTAGATGTGGTTTAGGGTGATTTGATCCCACATATATGTTAATATACGACCTAAGTATGGTTATAAATGTTTAGAAACCTTAAAACGTTGATGGGATAATGTTTGGATGGGTTTTGAGAAGAGAAAGTTGGAGGAAAAACGAACTTAGAAATTCTGGGCTCGAACTGTCACCTCGTTAGAAGACCTTCCCAGGTCGTTCGAACGAGCTTCTAACGAGTTGACAGTTTGCCTTCTAATGAGTGGGATGTTCGTTCGATGCCTTTTGTTCGAACGAGATCTCGTTAGATGCCAACTTCGTTCGAACGAACTCTCGTTCGAACGAGACTTCTAACGAGTTGACAGTTTGGCCTTTTTGGCCTGGTTTGATTTCTAGTGTCCCGTAACCTTGTTTAATTGTAGAGATAACATTCCCTTAATGACTAATTGATATAGTTGGGATATTCGGGATATATTGGGGAGTAAAATATAGAAGAATGATTTGAACCAAATGGTAATTGTGGGTTAGGACGCGAATAACTAATTACGACGTGAGTATAATGGATGATGTGTATATATAAACCGGGGACACGTGTATTGGTATAAGAGTGAGAAGTATACCACTAATAAATTATGGTAATTACTAAGATGTGTAGTATATGTATATGATTTTATGTGTATGACATACCTACCATACTTGCTATCACGGGAGGTTTTCGTTCGCTTAGGGCCATCTAATCCTTGTGTGCCCGGATTTAGGTTGGTACCTTAAGAACATAATGCTAGAATGACTTATTTGTGAGTTAATAAGTCAGCTGACTATGGAGCGTAGGTATGTACGTGACCCATGGATATGTTGAATTATGTTCGCCTCCATTTGTGTGTGTTGTGCTTATTCTAACAATTCCTGAGTAATTCGGAATTTGTAATCCTTATGTACGTGATGTACCGGGATGGATAGCAGAGTATGTGTGCACCGCAGCTTAGCCTTGGGGTGCTTGTATTGTATATTTATGATGTGAATAATATACGGTTAAATGAAAAGGAATTGTTATGTTTAATTGCGAGAATAATTTATAGTAACTCCTTGAGAAGATAAATAAGGGGATAACCTCCAGTAAATGGAAATGTTAATAATTAAGAATCCGAGTTTAAGTAAAGCTATCTGTTTAAGTGATAACATTGGGTATTCATATTGTGAATCGAGTAGGAAGGTTAGAACTTATGTCGGTTTAGTTAGATATGAGAATCACTTGAATGGGTACGGTACGTTAGGTGTGCACAATTAGTCGAGAGGTGAGTATTTCATGTGAGTCCTAACATGTATTTTGCATTCATTGTTTTAATGTGATTAAAACACTTGCTGTTTTTAAAATATTCTCCACATTTGGGCTCTGACCCGTTTGCTTTCAAATCTATTTTTTTGTAAAACATTTTTAGGTGCCCAGCCACAAGGACACCATGCATAGGAATTCTATTCAGGTGACGAGCTGTAGCTGTTGTGGAAGTTACAGGGCCTTGACAGTAGACGCCTCATTTTTTAGTCTTGACTCCATATTCAGTTTCATCATTTGTAGGGCATGTCGCCCATTTCTTTTAGAGACATTTTATATTTCAGTTATTCAGATTGTGGATTGTAATTAATTCAGGATTCAGACTTGTTTTATTTATTTCCATATTGGGATTGTTGCGAGGAGTATTTACTCCAGACTCGTTAATACTTGTTGATTTCACTATTGAGACTTTATCGTGAATGGTTGTGCTACATTTCTATTATTCATTTATTGCATGTTAATCAGATTTAATTTAAAATTTGGCAACTCACTTTTTAAATACTAGGTGGTTAGTAATCATTAAAATGTTTTCAACAGTGATGCTATTAACTGAACCAACTTGGCATTTTGTATTGATTTAATAAAGGAGTAGCTACCCGGTATTTAATTAGTCGGGGTGTCACAACGAAGAAAATGAATAGTACTCCATCTTAAGGAATAATTCCACCAGTCAAAGAGGTGGGTAGGAAACCACCTGCAGTCCCAAAAGAGGCAGTACCTTTGATTGAAGGTGTTTCTATTACGCAAGAAGAGACAACACCTTTGATTGAAGGTGCTCCTTTAAGGAGATTGAGGAGAAGTCTCGCAGAAAGACCTATAGAAACTTCTGTCCAACCTTCTGTTGTTGAGGATCCTTCTGTGAGAGCCAACACTCCAGCTCTCTTTGCTCCGATCTCGGCCAAAGGTTTGATCATTTCTTGGACTATTCCCGAATACCGAGCTGCTGAGGGTTCCCTTTCTCGGGAGAAGATTATTGACTTAGCGGCCCAACATATTGCAGAAGTAAGTATTATAATTCCTACTACTTTATCTCCATATACTATATTCATATTCTAATTTGAGTTTCTTTTCTTTCCCAGTTCATTGTGTATTTTAATAGTGTCCTGGAGAAAGATGAGGCTATCAAGGCTTCAACTTCCTCCAATGGGATTGAATAAGCTTTTGTTGGGTTATCACAGTCCTTGAAGGACTCTCGGAAGACGTATGAGGAAGATAAAGCCACCTCGGAGAAGAGATTTCTTTTTGCAGAGTCAGCTCGAGACCAAGCTATAAGTGCCTCCAAGGAGTTGGAGGAAAAATTGAAGGTCGCCGTTATCAGTAAGAAAGAGACTGATGGCAAGCTTGAAGAGGCTGACCGGCATAAGAAAGATCTTGCGGAGAAGGTGAAGCTTGCTCAGGAATGTGCTTCTTCTGAGAAGATGAAGAGAAAGGCTATTGTGAAGAAGTCTTTCAGCTCTGGTTGGGACAAAGGATAGAACAGGGCCTTAACTTCTATTACTTTCCAAATGGAGTATGCGAGCCTGAAATACTTCAGAGACGGATGGGTCGCAGCATTGAAAGAGTTAAGTGTTGCGGACGATTCTGAATTGTTTCAAAAACATACTCATGGCCCTCCTCCTACTATTAACGAAGAAGAAGAGGATGAAGCTTCATTTGATGAGTCTTCCATGATGATAGTAGAACAAGTCCCTGTTGCTACTTCTTCTCAACCCTTCGAGCAAGCTCAGCAAGTATCAACTTCTACCGAGCAACACCAAATGCCTCCCGAGCAACCAACTCCTTCATCCAAACCTGTTGATGGTGTTATAGGAAATAAGGAGAAGGTGTAGCGTTGCTCGACTCTTTATTTATGTTGTTCTTCTGCTTTTCCTTTCTTTCTTGTAACTTTGGTTGTACTCTCTCCTCTTATGATCAATAAAATGGGTTGTTGTCGTCTAATATGAATTTATCATTAACTTGTTCTTGTCTGTATCATTATTGATGTGTTTTTATTTTTCTTTGCTAGTTTGTTGCCAGGATGGAACTCTTATCAGCTCATGACATAAAGTAGATGAAAAAAATGTAATGATTACTTCAAAGCGGGTCATGCAGATTTTAGTGAGGCCCAAATAATTGATATCCTTGGACCTGATGCCTCTGAGCGAGCAGTTGATGCATGCCAATACTTAAAGTGTTTGTTTGATCGTGCAGTGGCCAACAATGTGTCTTATTACGAAATGATTGAAGACCTTCAAGGGATGATCGGGGAACTCCAACTTCAGCACAAAGAAACCACTAAACTCTTACACGAAGGTTATGAGAAAAAATACCAACAGTTGAGTGCTGATAGGGGCTATGACAAGTACATCTCATCCCATGAGAAGAAGGAAAGTGTGCTGAAACTTGAGATTAAAGAGAACAAGAATATTGCTAAGCTACTAGAGTAAGAGAATATTGTGTTGGAAGAGGAAGTGAAGCAACTCAGATCTGCTGCCTCCTCTTCTTCGGGAGCCTTGGTTCTAGTTAATAATGAAGGTTTTTCCTTTTTAGAAACTGAAAATGTTGCCTTGAGAGAAGAGTTGGAGACTTTGAAACAAAACGAACCTACTATGTCTGCTTGTGGCAGAGCGAGGCCATCTACCCGTGGCCGAGCAAGGGCTAGTCGGATTAATATTGAAGAGACGATGACCCAATTGGATTTAGAAAATCAAGTCGTTCAATTGATGGCAAAAAATCGAGCCCTGGCAGAAGTGTTTAGAAAAATTCAGAGTCTTGCCAACCAACTCTCCAATCAGAGCTCTGCACTGGAAAGTAAACAAATTTTGGCGAAGAAACTCCATGAGCATCTTGAGATATTGACTTATCAATTTCAAAAACACCCTAGAGAATTTTGGATGGCGGGATACGACGAAGCTCTATGCCATCTCGATGCTCGGCTGCAATAATCGAATAACGAGGGATATAAACATGGATGGTTGAATGCCTTATATGTGATAAAAGTTGATCTAGGACTATCCTTGTGGGATTGGTGTGAGCCTGGATTACTTGATTTTCATGTTCCTCTCTTTAAACTCGATGTCAGTTGGATTCCAGCTTGTGCCATTCCTTAGTGTTTGATCTCCAGGTATCTTGGTGATTACCAGCTTCATTCAGAGTTTCAGATATCTCGTCCTCAACATTTGCTTGATCGACTATGTTCGAGCAACGTCAAAATGCTACAAGATGTGAATTTTATCAATTCTACCTATGCGTTAGATGACCCTGCAGCTGGGGTGAAACCTGTATCAAAATCAAAGGGAAATAAACCCATAGAATAGGAAATTTGTATTTAATAAACCAAAATTCATCTTTATGTAATCTGCTTGTATTTAATGAAGAAAATTTGGTCTTTGTACAATATTCTTTCTTTGGAGATAATTTGCAAAATGTTTTTCTTATCATATGCATGTATATCTATAGAGGGACAATTTGTCCTGTCTTGCCTAGACAATGGAGCTCGCCCCACTTTCTGCCTAGTTGTAGTGACTTATCACCCACTAGTGCCTAAGCAATGGAATGATTTTCATCCCATGTTCCTGCTTAGTTGTAGCAATCTTATCTGGATTACCTTGGTGCCTAGACAGTGGATACCCCGGGAGGTCACCCATCTCTTTGCCTAGTTTGGGATATCTCTTGAGATTATCCATGATCAAATAGGCTTTGCCTTGTATGATTGTTATGCCAATATTGTTGGTTAAATTTATTAGTGCCAACCAACTGGAGTTGGTGGTTGTTGAATGCCGACCAACTGGAGTTGGTCGTTGCTGATGTTGACCAACCAGAATTGATGTAGTGTGTAGCACTAGTACTCCGACAAAAATTGAATCAAAAAAGGAATATGGAAAAACCAACAATTTTATTTATTTAAAGAGAAATGTGTACATGTAAATATGTATTACTGATAATACTTGCGCAGGTGCTCCGCATTTCACACATTTTTGAATTCTTCTCCATCCAAGGTTTCTATTCTATAAGTCCCAGGGCGAACAACTGTAGTTACTCGGTACGACCCGTTCCAATTGGCCTCTAACTTGTTATGCTTCTGAATCACCTTCTTGAGCACATAATCCCCCTCTTTGAGTTCACATTTCTTCACTCGTTTGTCGTAAAACATGGTTGTTCTTTATTGGTAGGATACGTTCCTAATTGTCGCATCTTCTCTAACTTCCTCGATTATGTCCAGGTCTAAGCGTCTCATCAAATCGCTTATAGAAGAGTTTAAATTCAGTACCCTGTGTGTAGGCAGGCCTAATTCAACTGGAATAACTGCTTCACTTCCAAAGGCTAGCATGTTGGGCGATTCCTAGTGGTTGTTCGGGGTGTTGTGCGATATGCCCATAGCACATAGTGTATCTCGTTAATACAATTTCCTTTTGCATAATCTAATCATTTCTTCAAACTGTTCAATAGAGTCTTGTTCGTTACTTCGGTTTGCCCATTGCTCTGGGGGTGTCTTGGTGCATAATGGATCTTCTGGACATTGGATTGATGATAATATGTAGCGAACTCCTCATTATCAAATTGGGTACCATGGTCAGTGATGAAAGCATGTGGAAGACCATACCTGTAAATAATATCCTTCCAGATAAACTGGTAGACCCTTTCGCACGACATGTCAATGAGAGGTCCAGCCTCAACCCACTTGGTGAAATAATCGACCGCGACTACCAGATATTTGAACCTCCCTTTGGTGGTCAAAAAGGTCCCAACCAAGTCTATGCCCCACATAGCAAATGGCCAGGGGGAAGTAATGGACGTTAACAATGCCTGCGGAGTTCTTCGAATGTGAGAGAAACGTTGGCATTTATCGCATTTCTTCACATAGGCTGTACAGTTAGCTGTCATCGTCGGCTAATAATATCCCTGTGTCGTTAAACTCTGTAGGAGAGTCCGACCTGTGACATGAGCTCCACAAGAGCCTTTGTGAACGTCTTCAATCAGGTCTTTAACTTCTGAGGGATGCACACATCTCGTAGACCTGCGATGATACCCCTTCTATACAAAACGCCATTATTCAGTACATATCGAGGAACTTTAAACTTCAGCCTCTTGACTTCAAGTTTGTCAGTTGGCACAACCCCTTCTTCGATATATGCCCTGATGGGATCCATCCAGGATGGTCCTATATCTAGGGTAATAAATTTTACCATTAAATCTTCATCTATGCTCCGTTCTACCAATATCTCGATAGGAATTGTTCTTTGTAGCTCGGTGCGAGTAGATGAGGCTAATCGAGCCAATGCGTTAACCCTCGCATTCTCGAATCTTGGTATTCTGATCAATCGAACTACAGTAAAGGTGGACATAATCTCCATAGCTCTGGCATGATATCTTGACATCAAGTATCCCTTCGCTGCATACAACCCCAGAATCTGATGTACAATTAATTGTGAATCACTAAACACAGTGACTTGCTCTGCATGTATTTTTTTGCTAAACTAAGGCCTACGATCATAGCTTCATATTCGACTTCATTATTGGAAACTTTAAATTGAAAGCGCAGAGCGTATTCGATATCTAATCCATGAGGGCTGTTAAGAATTATTTTGTCTCCGGTTCCTGTTGCACATGAAGAGCCATCAACATATAAGTTCCACACATGTATACCATTATCAAACTCTTGATCTGGTAAGGTTCCCTAATGGAATATTTAGTACTTCTTCTTATCATTCTCCACTACTGGGATGTTACCTGATGATGCTTGTTTCTCGTTGTTCGTCCCTTCTGATGAATCTGCTAACGTTAGTTGATCGAGTGTTATCTTTGATAATCTCGTAACATCCATGGGTTGTTCTACATTAGACTCTTGCTGATCGGAGGTATCTGGGTAAGTGAATTATGCAATTAAATCTTCCATCGCTTGCCCTTTGAGTGAGGACCTTAGATTATAAATAATATCATACTCGCCCAATTCAATCGCCTAGTACATCAGTCTTCCGGATTTTTCTGGATTATGCAAGGCCTGTCTAAGTGGCATATCAGTATACACCACTATGGTATGGGCCTGGAAATAAGGTTTCATCCTCCTACTCGCCTCTTTTAGAGATAATGTTAGCTTTTCTAGCCTTGGATATCTAATTTTTGCTCCTCGAAATGCTTTGTTGGTGTAATACACCGATTTTTATACTCCATCCTCCATTCTTATCAACGCTGAACTGATAGCGCTTTTCGAGACAACCAATTATAAGTATAATCTTTCTCCTATCACCGGCCTGGATAACAATGGAGGTGTCCCCAAATATTGCTTCAATTCCTGAAATGCTTTCTCACACTCATCATTCCACTCGAAAGTTTTCCTGAGAGTCTTGAATAATGGGAGACATCTGTTCGTTGCTCTCGACACAAACCTGTTGAGAGCTGCAACAAGCCCTATGAGGCTTTGTACTTCCTTCTTCGTAGCTGGAGATCGTAATTCCGGCAAAGCTTTAATCTTCTCCGGATTCGCCTCAATGCCTCGCTGATTCATTATATACCCTAGGAACATGCTTTCTCGTACACCGAATATGCATTTCATCGGGTTCAGCTTCATTTAATATTTTTCCAGCTAATCAAATGTTTGGTCGAGGTCCGCTAGATGGTCGACGTCTTTCTTTCTCTTAGTTAGCATATCGTCGACGTAAACCTCCATGTTTTTGTCGATTTTCTCTGCAAAAACTTTATTCATAAATCTCTGGTACGTAGCACCTGCATTTTTAAGTCCGAAAGGCATAAGATTATAGCAGAATGTTCCCATTAGGGTAATAAAAGAAGTACTCTTGCTGTCTTCTGGTTTCATCTTAATCTGGTTGTAACCGGAGTAAGCGTCCATGAATCTCAATAAATCGTGCCTCGAGGTAGCGTCCGCCAACTGATCAATTCGGGGTAATGGAAAGTGATCTTTTGGGAAGGATTTATTGAGATCTGTGAAATCTACACACATCCTCCATTTGTTATTCTTCTTCTTCACCATCACAACATTGGCTAACCAATCAGGATATTTGACATCTTCAATGAAAGATACCTTTTGTAGCTTCTCAACTTCCTCCTGGATGGCTTGGTTCTTCTCTGGGCTAAAGACCCTTCTTCGCTGCTTCACTGGCTTGACCTCCTTATTAACATTGAGCTCGTGGCATAAAAAGGTTGGATCTATTCCTAGCATGCCTTCATGACTCCATGCGAAAGCTTTCTTTCTATGCCGTAAAAATGCCACTAGTACCTGCGTGAAGTGCTAATTTGAGTTGTCCGTTCTGGTCATTCATCGTCCAGAATAACGTTCTCCGTAGCTTCAACGACCTAACCCTTCATAAGTTGGGACTCATCCCTAGGGTCCAAAGTCTCAACTTCTGCATCTTCAGACTCATCCACCTAGTAGGTGGTGGTTTTCTTCCTAGCCTCCTCCATTTCCTCCTGTTCGATAGATGGATAGTAGCATTCCCGAGCTACTTTCTGATCGCCTTTCATAATTCCAACCCCAAAATTAGTCAAAAATTTCAAGCATTGGTGTACCGTGGATGGCACTGCCTCGAATTTCTTCAAGCTTACTCTCCCTATGATTATGTTGTAGGCTGATTGGAAATTCTTATCCATTATGAAAAAGCGTACTTTTTATGTTCTGTAAGCAGGCCAGGTGCCAATGAGCATGTCTAACTTGATCGTCCCAAGTGGAAAAACCTTTTCACCGGTAAAGCCGAGGAGGGGCCTGTGATATGGCTCCAACTAGGCTAGCTTCAAATTCAAACTATCGAAATAAGGGTAGAACATGATGTTCGCAGAGCTACCATTGTCTACTAATACACGTGAAATCACCACATCCATCATTCTCATCTTGCACACCAAGGGGTCGTCGTGAGGATACAGTCCACCTGTAAGATCATTTTTAGAAAAACTGATAACCAGTTTATGCGCTGTATATAAGAACAAGCTTGGGCCTCATTGAGGTAAGCTTTCCTTTCAGAAGTATGATCTCCTCCCCCTGCATCGCCACTTATAATCACATTGCATTCAAATGATCCAAAATGGATTGAGAATACCTCACATTCAGGTTGCCTTGGATTTTTGGGGAGGTCGGGGTCATCCTCTGAATTATCATCGCGGTCCCTCTTTTTATCATCTCTTGTTCGGTGCGGAGATTTGGACCTTTGTCTTCCTTTCACGTTATTCTTCCCACCATTCTGGCGATCAACGAATTTACTCATTTTTCCTTGCCTAATGAGTGTTTCAATCTCATTCTGGAGAGCTATGCAACGCGTGGTCGTGTGGCCATGATCCTTATGGAATTCACAGTATTTAGACTTGTCTCTCTTATCGGGATCCGCCCTCATTTTCTCCAGCCAAGTTAGCTCCTCGCTATTCTTGATCTCCTCCAGGATATGGTTTATGTTCGCCTTTAAAGGAGTGTAATTCCTATACTTCTTCAATTGCTCGAGCGTCTCCTTGCCTTTTGGTCACTTGCCATTCCCGTTGTGCTTTTGATCCTTTTTCCCCGCTATACCTTCAGCCTTGGTCTCTTCTTTAGTGTCAGCACTCTTCTTCGCAGCCATGGCCTCTTCGGTGTTCATGATCTTAGTTGCTTTTGCCATCAATTCTTCTATGGATTTAGGGGGATCCTTGGCCAACGTGTAATATAACTTGTCGGGCAACAGGCCACTCATTAGTGCTGTAATTGCTGTCTTCTCCTCGTAGTCGATCAACTCAAGTTTCTCGTTATTAAAATGAGTGATGTAATCCCTGGTGCTTTATCCTATTTTCTACCTTACGCTCAGTAGGTGTGCTACTCTCTTAACTGTCTTTGCACCAAGAAAAAGTTTCCTATAAAGAGCTCTACCAGCTGACGGAATGTGGCAATCTTTTCCCGGGGAAGGTTATTGTACCATAGCTGGGCTGACCCAGTGATAGTTCCTGAGAATGCCCTGCACCTCATCTCATCAGGAACCACATAGATATTAGCAGTAGCTTGGTACTTCTCTATATGGATGATGGGATCAATTTTTCCATCATATTTGGGTGTCACTACAGGAGCTTTAAATTTTGATGGTGTGGGGAAATCCACTATTACTTGTACAAAGGGTGATCCTTGGACAAAGGTTCTTTGGAAAGGGTTCTTAGCCTTAGCCATTTCCCCTAGCCGGTTTTCCAATCTCTGAATGGAACCCTTCCATGCATCATTCCCAGCCTCACGTCTATTTGCCCGAGCAACAGAGTGCGCTGAATTTTCCTCTTGGGATCTTTCACTACGAGTTGCGGGGTGTGATTGGGCAGAACCTTCTCGTAGATCGGTTGGTCATTGAGAATTACTCAACGCAATCCTAGGAGGATTTCTATTCCTCCTAGGACCCAAACGATCAAAGGGAGAGACTTTGCTCAACCTTTCCAAAGTGTTTGTTCGCTCAGGAGTTAAGGAAACATTTTGTCAAAAATCTGTAGCTCTTATAGATGAAGTCCATCCAGACTGATACGAAGGATCATTGGACCTCTCAGTATGATGAGAATCAGTGTGCCTAGGCTGTGAAACATCCGAGAATAGTGTACGTCTGGTTCTTGAAGATGGCAGATGGGTGTTTCTCTAAACGCTCCGCTGACCTGACTCGACAGGTGATCCGTTACGAACAGTCTGAATGAGTTGATGCATGTTCTCTTGCATAGCCATTTTCCCCTAGGATCTTAGCCATTGGTGATAAGTTTTTAGTGAAAAATGCTACTGACAGTCGTGTTCCTATAGACGGCACCAATCTGTTGATGTAAAAAGCTAGATTCGATCTAATTAATTAATCACAGATAAAAAGGAATAAAGAAATAAGACTAATGATTTTTAAAGTGGTTCAGCCTTATGAAAATGGCCTACGTCCACTATTTTGTATTGCTAGGTGTGTCACCTTGATATCGATGCTGATTACAAGAGATCGATCCCCCCTACTTGTGGAGGGTGTTACAATGTATTTATAGTGTTGGGGATATCAATATGAATAGACGACATGCCATTGTTTAATAGACACATACATATGTACAATAAGAATGTTCATTAAATCCGATGTTAATTGAATGTGCAATCGTCGCTTGATCTTCCCAGTCAGGTGCTCTGCACGCTGAGTAGGTCGGCACGCTATGTAGCTCGGTGAGCATATGTATTTTCCACGTAAGATGCTACGTGTCTTTATATAATTGGTCCACGTAAGCTGCCTAATTTTGTAAGGACATATTTCTCATGTCCGATATGTTACATTTTTGTATGTCGTACACCGCTACATTTGCCACATCACTACACAATCTCACATGACGGCCTCAATTCGAATTCTCGGAATGATGCATTCAACATCTCCATCAAGTGTCTAACATCTGCCTCAACGACTTCACATTCCAGGATTTTAGGGACTTAATGCAAGTGGTACGCAAGAGAAGTCAAAATAGTCAAAGAAGGCAAGATATGAAAGTTCAAGGGAATTTTGGTAATTTTATAGCCACCGTACGGAGGTCCGGTCAACTGGAAATTGAAGATCTCGACGCCATAAAGATACTGGAAGAAACGACACCTCAATCCGAGCTACGGTGAAGAAGTTATGGCCCTTTGAAAATGGAGAAAACCTTTGGAGAATGTTGTGTATTTTGACCCCCAAACCAGCAAACTTTCTCGAACCACAGGCCAAATCGGTTCGGGGGGCGAACCGATTCGCGGTACACCCGAACCGATTTGGGATACCTGACACTAGATAGAGTTCTAGATTTTTAAAACTCTTTTTCGTTTCCTTATAAAAGCCAACTTTGGGGGTGTTATTTTGCAAGACTTGCAAAGACGTTTTTTGAGAGTTCTATCACTTCAAGTCTTCACATTTTTTAGTCCTAAAAACTCATGTTTTGATTTACACATCATTCCCATATTTTTGTGAATCCTTTTGGTACCGAAGAACACTACTTTTCTTTTGTTCATCTTTAGGGGGATATCTCTGCAACTGAGGGCTGCGTGTCATTGCTGAGGGAGTCTCTACGAAGTTTTATGGTTACGTGCCATTGAGGAGTGTTGCGCTTCTTCCTTTGATGATTGGATTGCGATCCATGTGTGTTCGCTGCATGTGGATTCATTGTTGACGACACCGACCGATGCCTACGGGTATTCGTGTGTCACTGTATTTCATTATAATTTGTGTAAGTTGCGATTTACTTATTATAATGAAATAAAAAGTTTTGCCCTACGGGGATTTTTCCTGAATATTTGTGTCGCATGATTTATCTATTTATGGGTTGACACACGCATACACATAGATGCGTGTTTAGGGGCTGAATTGATTTGGTTTAAAGATAGACTCTAATTAAATAAGGATTAATTGGAAACTTGCGAATTAATTTAAATCAGTATCACACACCGAACCTATTCGATTTTACAAATTGGTATTAGAGCGGGTTGCGTTAATTTATTGCGTATTCCGGTTTTCTTCAAAATTTGTGTGATATTGATTTTTTTTGAAAAATCAAGTTTGTGAAAAAATCGCAATTTTTTCAATGGAATGCCCGTTTAATGAGGAGCCTATTTTTGAAAAAGTTCACGACCATGCTGAAAATTTAAAAAGTTTGAATTTGAAACTTTGCAAAAAAATTAAAGTTTTGGAAAAATAAAATTCTCTCTTTAAAAGTAAGATTGAATATTTGCAAGCATTTCAAACTCAAAGTGATATTTTTCGTGAGCACTTTGGTAATTTGTGTATTGATTTTGATTCTTTGAAAATTGCCAAAAAGAAGAGTGATGAGAAAGTCCTAGTTTTAGAAAAGGAATTGAAGGACTTAAAAAATTCTAGGGTTCCCGTTTGTGTCGTCAAGGATAAAAAATTAATCGATGATTTTACGACACGTGAAAAGACTCTTAGGAATAAGTTTGTTTTAATTGAGGGAGAGCGTGATAAACTGTTAAGTTTAATTGAAAATTTGAAAAAGAAATCCTTGTCTTTAAAAGAGTCTAATTCTTTGCTTGAGTAAAAAATTTTGAAGTTAAAAAATGATTTGAAAGACTCAAGTAGGTTTGATAGTGATGGTAATGTCTCATCTTGTTCTCATGCTTCTAATGCTCAAGAAAAAACCATTATTTGTTTTAGAGGGTCAACCAATTTCAAGGATGTTAGAAAAGGTCAACCCATAGGTGTCATTCCATCCGTTTACACATGTTCATATTGTGGTAGAATAAGTCACCTTAGGCGATTTTGTTTTGATCTTGGAAAATGTCCTAGCAAGTTTATGTCTAGTGTTCCCTTGGTTCCTGAATCCCCCACACGACGTTTCACATGTATTTGGGTTAGGAAATCACTTTTAGAGGCACTGAATTTTAGACAAGTTGATTCCCGCTTGCTTGCACTTGATTCTTCTCTTGCCATATCATACAGATGATTGTGTTTGCATGTTTGTCATACGCTAGTTATGATTTTTGATATATTTTTGCTAGCGTTGTGACATGTACTTTTTGTATAAAATTTTTCTTTTAAAAATTTTGAAAAATACAAAAAGATTTTATTTCGAGAAAATCCAAAAAGATTTTTGTTTTTTGTTTGCACCGTTTATGGATGGACACTTAGGATGACTGAGTCCCAACATCATTCCATTATTTTCATGTGACTATTTGATAGTGTTTTGAGACAATAGGTCAATTTATCCTTGTGCTTTATAATGTTTGGAGTCATTAAGATGTAATTCAGTGTTACTTCCTACATGTTTGACTCATATTTTCCTTTATTGCACACGTGCACGGATTTGTTTGATTATTGTGCTTGTCTTATCACATGTTGGTTGGGTGTTTTCACTTCAATCCTGTCTCTTAAAACGAACCAAGCGTGATAAATTTTTATAAGAAAATTGTTCTTATAAGAACTGTTTTGTGAGTTTGTGTGCTTTGTTTGAAAACGATGAAGGGCTACAAAAGATTATTTTTTATCCTTTGCGATTAAGCCGCCGTTTAAATTGGACCTAAAAATTGAGGAATTTTATTATCCGGGGTCCAAAGAGGTTTAAAAGAGACCGAAAAAATTTATAGGCAATAGAAAGAAATTCATGCCAAATTATGGGCCATTTAGGTTTTTTGCACCAATTCTCCAATGTTTAAGAATTTAGATTACCTCTAAAAGAAAATATCTATGAGGGAGTTTGGATGGACAATTAAAACGGGTTTGCATGTCCTTGAAATTCTTGAAAAAGTGCTAAATTGTTTTGGACGTTATTGGTGTGAAAATCCCTTTGACTTTGATTTGTTGATTTGCATAAGACGATGTCATCTAAATTCAACAATTTTTACACCTAAGGATACTTTTGATGTTCATTCGTTAGGAGTACACTATGCATCGTGAAGATATGATTGATTGAGTTGATTTACCTATCGAATGTGTTCACACCCATACATTCCATTTCCATGACTTGGTTGTTTGAGTTTAAATCCATGGTGTGATTTTGTTTGTATCCTATTTTGTACGAAAAATTTGAAAAATCAAAACCAGTTTGTGAAGATTTTTTTGAGCATCTCTTTGCAAGAGCACGTTTGCCATATTGATTGATGCATTGTATACCGTGACACCCCGCCTTTGCTTATTTGATTTATTCTTCTCATTTGTCTATTTGGGGACATAATAAAAAGGGGGAGAACGAATTATCATATTATGGGGGAGTTTGACTTTTAGGAGAATTTTTGAGATATGACTTATGCTTTCATCATAAATTGGTATCTATGTTTATCTCATTTCAAACTCGATACATCACGTGGTATTTTTCTTTATCTCATGTGTGTAGGTACTACATTGATGATCATATGTTACACACCCTGATGAGAAAATATTTGAGATTCCTGAAGATTTGAAGAACAAACGATGAAGACTTATTCATTTCTATCTTTCCAGTTTTGGGTTCATGGAAGGGTAAACTTGTATAGGAAATTTTGTTATTTGATAATTCGGATTTTTTATGCATGTTCCGGCATAGACATAAGGGGAGATTTGTAAGGACATTTTTCTCATCTCCAACATGTTACATTTTTGTATGTCATACGCTGCTACATTTTCCACATCACTACACGATCTCAAATGATGGACTCAATCCGAATTCCAGGAATTAAGCATTCAACATCTCCATCAAGTGTCTCATATCTACCTCAATGACTTCACATTCCATAATTTTAGGGACTTGATGCAAGTGGTACGCAAGAGAAGTCAAAGCAGTGAAAGAAGGCAAGATATGGAAGTTTAAGCGAATTTTGGTAATTTTACAGCCACCTTACGGAGGTTTGGTCAACTGGAAAGTTGAAGAGCTCGACCCCACAAAGATATTGGAAGAAACAGCACCTCAATTCGAGCTAGGGTGAAGAATTTATGGCCCTTTGAAAATGGAGAAAAACCTTTGAAGAATGCTGTGTATTTTGACCCCCAAACCAGCGAACTTTCTCGAACCGCAGGCCAAACCGGTTCGGGGGGTGAACCGGTTCGCGGTACACCCAAACCGGTTTGGGGTACCTGACACTAGATAGAGTTCTAGATTTTTGAAACTCTTTTTGGTTTCCATATAAAAGCCAACTTTGGGGGAGTTATTTTGTAAGACTTGCAAAGACGTTTTTTGAGAGTTCTATCACTTCAAGTCTTCGTATTTTTTAGTCCTAAAAACTCATGTTTTGATTCACACATCATTTCCATATTTTTGTGAATCCTTTTGGAACCCAAGAACACTACTTTTCTTGTGTTCATCTTTGTGGGGAGATCTCTGCAACCGAGGGCTGCGTGTCATTGCTGAGGGAGTATCTACGAAGTTTTATGGTTGCATGCCATTGAGGAGTGTTGCGCTTCTTCCTTTACTGATTGGATTGCGATCCATATGGGTTCGCTGCGTGTGGATTCATTGCTGACAACACCAACCGACGCCTGCGAGTATTCATGTGTCACTATTTTTCATTGTAATTCGTGTAAGTTGCGATTTACTTATTATAATGAAATAAAAGGTTTTTACCTGCCGGAATTTTTCTTGAATATTTGTGTTGCATGCTTTATCTATTTATGGGTTGACACACGCACGCACATAGATGCATGTCTAGGGGCTGAATTGATTTGGTTTAAAGATAGACTCTAATTAAATAAGGATTAATTGGAAACTTACGAATTAATTTAAATAGGTATCACCACCGAACCTATTCGGTTTTTCAAATATTCGTATCAACAGCCATAAGGGGGGTCTCCAAAGGATAGATCCTTTATGTTTGATTATAATAAGTAACAAGTTCTTTGATTATATTAATACTTACTTGTATAATGTATAGTAGGGTAGTTTTCTAATGATGGACATAACCTACTTAGAGATTAATGAGTATAGTATCTTGATGAGAGATGTCCATAACCTACTTAGAGGTTGAAGAATGAAAACCAAGCTAATGATTAACTTGGTGGCATGGATATTGTATAACATAGCTACTAGATTAATAATGGGCATGATTTATCGGGATATTTGGGCAGTACCATAGTTATCCCATTGATGAGTAGTGCTTACTTGGCTATTGTGTAAGATAGTAGTTAGTCTGTACTGAAGGACTTAACTTATTTGGAAATTGTGTGGTATATGGATCTTGAGTAAGTATTATATTGAGTATAAATCTATCGATGGTGATATTATAGTGTAGCGTGAGATAAGAGTAATGTAGGTTTGATAATAGTCGTGGGACCTTGGTATTTACGTTATTAGCCATGCCTAGTTTGGTATTGATGCATCTCGCTAGGATTTCGTGAGATAGAGTTTAAATGAGTTACCTTTGGAGTGAGTGTAGATAGGGACGTTGTGAGACATAAATTAATCGTACTGAATAAAATTTCAACATGAGTTCGATATTTCTTGCAAATGTGGCGTCTGGCCTATTATTTTCTTAAACTATTTGACAGTCTCAAGAGTACGGATGAACAAACTGATTGTATAGTTTGCATTATCCAGTTATCAGAGCTGGAGATGCGTAGTTACCTTTATATGCATTTCTCTTATTAGTTGGACTCGTATATTCCAGTTATTCATTTTACATTACACTAAAATTGTCGACTTGTCATGATCTTTGATCATGACAAGTTTAGGGATGACAACTTATCTTGTCACGGTCTTTGACCTTGACAAGTTTGGTTCTCAAAGATCAGGACAAGATTGTGACAAAATCAAAACAATTATCACGGTCTTTGACCGTGATAAATCCGTAACAAGTTTATTTGTGAAGGACTTTTCACAATCTTTGACTTTGAAAATTCTGGGTTGAATCTAAAAAAAACTGCAGGCAATATGGCCATTGTCCAGCAGTAAATTTGTACCGGTCGTAGCAAAACTATACATGTCCAAACATCATATATCCAAACAGAATATAAATAATACACCAAATAATGGCATTTATAATCCATATCCAAATAAAATAGAAATGCAAATATCCATCATATCCAAACCACCATGTACCAAAATAAAAAAAATACAAATACAAACCAATATCCAAATATCCAAATAATAAGATAGAAATAATGTCATGAAGAAGGAG
The DNA here is from genome assembly GCA_949130495.1 of Sambucus nigra. Taxonomy (NCBI): domain Eukaryota; kingdom Viridiplantae; phylum Streptophyta; class Magnoliopsida; order Dipsacales; family Adoxaceae; genus Sambucus; species Sambucus nigra. The sequence goes on along the minus strand of OX422216.1, from coordinate 315,666,602 downwards.
AATGTTGGAGGGGGAAGTAAGGTCGCATAACATATGAATTGAGACACCCCTCAATATACTGAACGCCACATTGTGAGTGTAACCACAAAGATGAGTTATCATTTCCCTCCACTACATTCACGACGAGCACTCCTGCCTCAATGTCTTAAAGGGGACGTCCATGAACCGGCATACCCGTGAGGCAGCCCGGGTCCCTCAACCCCTTCTCTATCGACTGCCCATAATATATGTCGAGTGGAAACACGATCGGCTAATCAATTTTTGACATAAGCCACTTCATGGGGGTCACGATGGTAAATGGATCATCATATGGCGTTGAGTTCGTGCGCATCAGCAATGCAGTAGTGACATCCTCATCTACCTATACCTCCTTCTCCTTTCCCTTTCCCTTTCCCTTTCCCTTTCCCTTGCCCAATTGATGCTTAATAAAGGTGTACATATCTAGGATCGTCACTTCTATTTCAATGATCCTAGACTTCCCCACCCGCGAGCTCATCCCCTAATCCTCCCCTTGTGATTCATCTTGAGCACTTGGATGAGTGTGTTCGAAGCCAAAGATGCTTTATCGGCATCGGACTGCGACGCATGCACTTCCTTAAGCTTTGCCTGAAAAGACAAAAAGTACGCGATTAGTTAATTAAGTAAATAAAAAAACTATAACATAATTAAAAAATTAAACATTTATAATTTACAATGGTGGTTGCGACGCATAGGGCCTCCTCCTTGTCCTTGCCATTTTTCGTTTGAATTGCCACAAATAGCATCGAGCCTATGTGGCCTACCCCCAGGGCCACTCCCCATTTCCTGAAATAAAATAATACAGAATTATTAAGTAACGCAAAGTAATGCCAAATTAGAATAACATAAAAATAAAAATAAAGAAAAGTAAAAACTTACCATCCAGTGCTCCACCTCGGCGCAAGACATCTACCCGGAGTAGTGCACGTCCAACTTTTTTACCAGATTTTCCCTCCCCGATTGGCGAGATTCCAATTCCCGCTCAGAGGTCTCATTGTCGATAAACTTTTATCACTGTCCTAATGAGACCTGCTCCTTAGGGGGGATGTTGTCACTGTAATACCCCGTATTCTTAATGACTAATAATTGGAAATTAATCCGGACTTAAATATTAATCGAGAATAAAGTAATATATGATTTATATGGAATATTACTTAGTGATTAAAGATATATATATATGATTTATATTGAATATTACTTAGTGATTATATATATATATATGATTATGACTTTACAATTGATTATGACTTTATAAAATCGTCGCGAATTATGTGTATGACAATTTTGGTAATTAAGTCGGGACGCGCATTTGAGTCGTGTCGGGATTATAATTTAATGAAATAAAAGTGAATTATTTTTATGTCATCCGAATGGTCGTTTTTACTGCGCCAAAGTGTCCGGAAGGGTTCAAATAGTCGAAAAAGTTTACTTGGGTAATTGTTTTGGTCTCGGGGCACTTTGGAATCGAAAGGACACCCCGGGGGTATTTTGGTCATTTTACAAGGAGGTGAATAGTAACTATGGAAATCTGAGTTTATTTTATAAGTAAAGAAATTAGAGAACTTAGTTTCATTCACCAAAAATAAGAGGAAATGGTTTAGGGTAGATTGAGAGACTTTCTATGGGAGAAGACGAGACTTTTCTAGGAAACCAAAGGACAACCACCTTGCACCACCAAGAGCCACCACCACCACTGCCGAAAGTTGGCCGGAAAAAGAGAGGAATACCATTAGAGTATCATCCCCAGCGGATCATACCTACAATCTAAAGGCAAGTGATTAATTATTGCAATCTTAGCATATATATTGTCCATGTTAGGATAGTTAGGAAAATTCTGAAAAGTTGCATGAAGAAAGTTAAATTTGTGTTAATTTTTAAATGGATCTTTGAAATGGATATTATCTAGGAGTGATCTCTTTTGATTATAGAATAAACTCCATGAAATTTAATATTATCTTGTGAAGAAACTGGGATTTACACTCTTATTGATGATAAAGTCAAAATTAGAGTTGTTGTGAATAAGTTGAAATTTGAGAAATTGATTCATGTTAATGACATTTAAATGATTTTGGATACGTTAGAACTCATCCATATATAATGGTATATGATCTGGATATCATGAGATCTAATTGGTAATTACTTGGTGAAGAAAAATTGGAGTTTATATGATGTTCATGGATAAATATAAAAAAATATAGTTTTCTAGAATTAATATGTTTTAAATACGACCTTCTTGATGAATTTAGGTGGTTTGATTATTAGAAATCATTTATATATATTGGTTCATAATATAGAATGAATATTGGGGGGTTTGGGATTATTTGATAATGGTTTTTTTGATTAAAAAGTATGAAACCCGTAGCAAAAACAATGCAGAAAAATGGGCAATATTTGATCGATCGACCCCCCCCTGGAAATGTGAATTATTTTTATTTTTAATTGTTGATCAAATCCCAAACTTTGAGGAATCTTTGATGATGATTTATTGAACATATTAGGACTTAGAGAAGGGCAGTAGGATATACCTAAGACCCGGATTAATATTATTTTGGGGATTTTTGAATGAGGGGAAATTAACGAGTGTTAATTAAATGAGTTATTATCGAGACTTATGTTACATGGGATTTAAATTGGATAAATGATAATTTAAGGTTGGGACCAGTAGTAAGAGAGCTATTAATTACCGGTATAACCTTAAAAATAGGTGGGATTAACCCTAAGAGATAGAATGAAGGGTAAAGAATGAATTAAGGGTTATCGAGAATTAAACCTAATTAAAGACGAGTTTAATTTATAGAATTTTGAAAGTTGTGATGATAGGGACAAGTAGGTGTAGATATTTACCTACTGAATTAGGTTAAGGAATACTTATTTAGTCTTTGAGTAATGAGTGAGGCTCGGGAATATAAAATAAAGAAGCAAAATCATAATCTTTAATACGAAGGATTTAATAGATAAAAAAATACTACGTATGGGAATTATCACATGGTTGTGTGAATGCCGTATGGATGTTATATTTATATAGGTGTGATGAATACCTATAATGTTATTTGTATGTATGACATACCCACGCTGCTTGCTATCGGGGTGGAGGTTTCGTATTGTGGACGGTCTTATCTTGTGCGGCCATTTGGGAGGATTTTAGATTCGTACCCTGAGCATAGGACCTTGGACACGTGATATCGGTGTATATGATAGTTTCGACGGTTGAATGGGAGCGTAGGTATGTTCATGACCCATTTGGCCGGGGAGTATGCTCGTCTCCAATATATTTGTGTTATGATATGATTCATGAGCGACGCTGAAGCAATAATCCTCTATAGAGTGACATTACATATCAGGACATGATAGCAGAGTATGCATGCACCGTAGCTGTGACCGGGGTGGTTCCGTATTAGTATAGATATAATTAATGTGATATTATATATATAAATAATGATGTAATCTACTGTGTGACATTGTAGATATAGAGATCTAATCTTCTATGTGAAATTATATATTAAAAATATAAACTATGATTTAATCTACTGTGTACTATTGTAGATAGAAATAAATAATGAAATCTGAATTGAGTTAAGTAAGTGAACACTTAATTCCAAGGTTGTAACAAGACTAGTTCATATTAAATAGAAATGAATATGAATAATTAATATACATATTATATTGGAAATACGGGAATATGATATGGGTTTGAATCATGGTGATATTAAGGCTAGTTATGAGGGAACCTTAACTAGGAAGATAGTAAGATACGATATGTGTGCTCTCTAGATGAGAGGTGATAATTCTCAAGAGAGAGATCGAGAAACTAACATATACATAATAAATGATTAATTGTAATTGTTAAGCACTTGCTATTTTTAAAATCTTTTACAATCGGGCTCTGACCCATTTTCTTGCATATTCTCTTCTCTACTATATCTTGTACATCAGGTATCCAGCAACACGGATGCCCATCATAGATTATGGATGTTCTGATGGATTATAGCTTCTAGGAGAGATGCGGATTTTGTTTAGACGTTTCCTTTCTGTTTATTCACTCATCTGTAGCGTTTATTTCATTTAGGGCATGTCGCCCAGGATTCTAGAGGTTGTAATTATTTATGTAAGCATTGTTGATATCAGTTTTATTTAGTGTAAAAGTTATAATTTAACTGGAGAATTATTCCAGTCACATTTATTCTTGTTGTAGTTAATTCATTTGTGATGTCTTATTGCATATTATTATTCTGTGTCGTGGGATGGTTATAATTAAGTTAAAAAAGGAAATTTTTTTTGACACTTAGCTTAATTAACTATTAGGTGATTAATAAAGGAATTGTTTTCGATCGTGATACTGACAATGAACTAACTGAATATTCTAATTTAATTAAATGAAGGAATGGTCACCTGATATTTAATTAGGTGGGTTGTTACAGGTGGTATCAGAGCATCAGGTTCTAGTATCTTTAGGATATGTGCGGCTTACTACGTTTCAGCGTATCGTTCTTTGATGTAGAGCCCTATTATTAGGATATTGAATTCTTATGCGTATTTCGATTTATGTTCTCCTGTCTTAAAGTATGTGGGATGTAATGCTTATACGAGTTCGGTCGGGCATCATACGCCAAACACATTGGGACGACTAGTAAGCGTCGTTAGAAGGACAGCAGGAGGAGGACTCAGCCAAAGATATAGAGTATTTTGGAAAATGGTGTTGGAGATAGAAACCATAATAATTATTGTTTGGGCTGAGAACATTAAGGAAGTCACTTGGGAGCTGTAGTTTCCCAAGCACCATCATAGTTGATGGTTATGCCATTCTTAACTCACCCAACACTGTATGTGAAAGGTGAGACTGTCAGAGGACTCTTGTGAAGGAAGAAATTCAAAGACAATTGTGAAGGGTGAAGTGTAGTAACACCCAGGATTTGACAAATTTCTAGTAAATTTTTTTTAGGAAGAACAAACTTAAGTGATGAGAGTTAGACATCACATATAAAGAACATGTGTGAAGCCGGAATGAGACTTTTAGTTATTGTTCGATAGTGAAATCGTTCATTTGATGTTTTAATCAGGATATGAATGGAATTTTGAAACTTATCTCTTATGGGAAAGAAAGAAAGAAAGAAGTAACTTGTTTAACGAACTCCTTACTCTAGGAAGAATGGGGTACAGAGAGGATAAATAGAGTTCATTGTGTGAAAGGACTCATGAGTGAAATACTCTAGTGTGAGTGGAAATCTGATGAAGACGAATAGGATTAACGTCACCAAGAAATTTGATGATGCTTCCAAATGAAGGGGAGATAGAAGGGTTAGGAAACCTACTCGAATGGTAAGATTGAATTAAATATTGTTAATGAAACATCACCGAATGGTGTACCCAGTAGGGGACCCATTTAAAGTGGCATGATTAAACCCTTACTTAGTGGTGATGAAATCAGCCAAGACTAGTGTAGTTGAAAATGTATCCCATAGGACCCGTAAAGCCATAAGAAAAATGGGAATATCAATTGGGAGATAAGATTGATAGGTCCAAGAGGAGGACGTTCAAATGGTCAGTAACGAGGAAATAGTAAGGGAAATTACTCTATGTGTGGAGAGATATACTACTAAGTATTAAACGTGTCCACATTAAGTAGTGAGATTGATAAATTTTTGGAATAGTAAACCATACCAATTAGGCATAACAACTGGAGGAGTGAGACTTTTAGGGGAGTAATTGGGTCAAGAGAATTAGGCCTAGGAAATTTACAACCCAAGAGTGGTAGGCTTAAATAGGACCAGTGGAGTCCTCGGTAATTGTAGCATACCATATTTCAAGGTCGGCGGGGTCCAAGGAAAAAAAAGAGGTCGGTATGACCATTATTAAGACCTAGATATGCTGGGCCAACATTTCAATAATGGGTGTGTAAACCACATGAGTGAATAAATTATCCACAATGTGTGGGTAAAACTATATGATGAAATCCTAGATGTATAACAGGTGCAAGTGATCGTGAGAAGTGCATGTAAAGACCCTACGTGATCAGGATAGACTACTGAAGTTTTATCTCATCCTTGTGAATAAAGGATTATTTCTAGTGACATGGTTTGTCACAACAAACATATATAAATTGAAAACCCTAAATTCGCGTGTGAATCGAGGTTAGTGGAAATTGTAATTTTAACAGTCTAGTTACAAAAGTATTTCTCGTTGATAGCGGGACTTTTTGGTATCACACGTCAGTGAACTGAGTGGGTCCTAAAAGTATATTTTGTTATTATAATTTTCTATTGCTTTGAGTTAGCATGATAGAGATTTTTATCGTAATATGTAGTGATAAATTACTAAATGTTTAAACGATAGTAGATTGAGTGATAAGACTATCGCGCTGGATACTCTGGGGAGAGAAAAATTATTTTTGTGCAGTGCCAACTGAAATAGGGTTGGGCCTATATTTCATGATATCATAGACCTTAGTGAAAATGTTGTCTAGTTATATGTGTGAGTAGAAATTTATTTTACAAATGTGACACAGGATCTATTATGTTTTGTCGAATAGCGATAAATAGCTCATTACTAATAGCGTCGAGAATTTGGGATAGTGAGAGCAATATATTTTATGGGATATGTAAGCATGGACTAGTAGACTTTTATGTCAACATACATAAATTATGGGAAGTTACAAATTATGGACAGAGGGCCATTACGGATCCCGACGACTGACTATGTTAAGTAGTAGTGTATCGTGGTTTCCTTATTTGGATTTCTCTTTGCAAGACATCCCACGCATGAAACTGGCGAACGTCGGGAGTGGGAGAGAAGTTTGGTCGATAGTGCATAAGTTCGTACCTTAGTCATTTTATATACAAACATAAATTTAGAGTTGATAATTCTATTATAACTTAAGAATCACCTAGTCCTAGTAACATTATGAATAAAACAATGATGCCACTGATCGAGTGATCGAGTGATCAAGTTATGACTAGTGGGGTGATTGAGTACACCCCTACCATATCAATATGCCAAGTGAGCGAAAATTGATTTAAGAAGAGTATATGTTATTTGTGAAACAATGCGAGAAATACAGGGTGTATGGGCGCCCTAGCAAATTGAATTTGACATTGTTCCCCATTTTGGAGAAATGGGATAAGGAAAATAAATATAGAGGTTTAGATATCGGGACTTGAATGTTCAATCTTTTATGACGATTCGAGATATAGTCGGTAGAATAACAAAAGTATTCGGCTATACATGACTATGGTAATGGGATTTAAATGAAGAGATGTTTAGCTAGATTCCTCTTGTAGCGGGCCACTTATCTATTGGAAATAGGGTGGACCATTTGAAACCAGCAGAGGTTTCTCCAACCGTTAGGGATTTCTAAGTAGTATTGGGAGAATATTCGTAAGGATTTTATCGCGAAGATGGTTATGATCCTATATGGGTGATAGTGGATTAGTTGACTGAAGTAGATCACGTTACACCAGTTAGGGTTGATGATACTACGAGACAATATGATTTGATATTAATATAACCGAGATAGTGGGGTTACACAGGGTACCGTGTAATATGTGTCCAATTAGGATGAGATTTTGTCTCCCGATTTTGGAAGAATTTTCACGAGTCATGGGTACCGAGTTGTGATTGGGTATGATCTATCATCCGCAGAATAATGGGCAGACTAAGCAGACAAATCTCATGTTGGAAGATAAATTATGTTTGAACCCTTTAATATTAAGGGAGGATGAGAGACGTACATTCCACTAGTGAAACTGGTGTACTATAGCTCTTATAAGTTTACTGTTCGGCATGGTGCCAATTGAAGTATGGTATGGTAAGTCTATTGTTTCTCCTACTTGTGGGATAAAAGTGAGGAACCAGGAACTATTGCGAATTGTAGAGATGATTTGAAACTTATAATATATATTGTGTGTAAAATATATACTACACAATTAACCTACTTGTGTATGATAATCGCAAGGCGAGATGGTATTTATCTAAAGAACGATTAATCTATTTAAGTGCATATAGTAGAAGGTTAGATAGTAAATATCTAGAATAAAATATAAGTAGTGAAACTTAAACTGTAAGTCTTGGACAAGAACCTACATGACTGGGTAACCTGGAGTTAAAATGATCATAAGTGAGGTGTTCATTATTGGGAGTATTCGATAGCGTACTGTATGGGCGGTACATAATAGTCTACTTGGGAGCGCAAGTATGTGATGCGTAATACCTATCCAGAATTGTTCTTACCTGCTATACTTTTGTTTTTCGAATTTTGGGATGAAATTACGTTGTAAGGGGGGGAGTATGTAATACCCCGTATTTTTAATGACTTAAAATGAGATTAATTAAAATTAATTGTGATATAATTGGAAATTAATCCGAATTTAAATATTACTCGAGAATAAAGAAATATGTGATTTATGTTGAATATTACTTAGCGATTAAAGTAATATATATATATATATATATATATATATATATGATTATGACTATATAAAATTATCGCGAATTATGTGTACGACAATTTTGGTAATTAAGTCGGGACGCGCATTTGAGTCGTGTCGAGATTATAATTTAATGAAATAAAAGTGAATTATTTTTATGTCATCCGAATGGTCGTTTTGACTACACCAAAGTGTCAGAAGGGTTCAAATAGTCAAAAAAGTCTACTCGGGTAATTGATTTGGGTCTCGGGGCACTTTGGAACCGAAAGGACCCCCTAAAGGGGTATTTCGGTCATTTTACAAGGGAGGTGAATAGTAACTACGAAAATCTGAGTTTATTTTATAAGTAAAGAAATTAGAGAGCTTAGGTTCATTCACCAAAAATAAGAGGAAATAGGTTAGGGTAGATTGAGAGACTTTCTATGGGAGAAGAAGAGACTTTTCTAGGAAACCAAAGGAAAACCACCTTGCACCACCAAGAGACACAACCACCACTGCCAAAAGTTGGCTGGAAAAAAAGAGGACCACTAGTAGAGTATCATCCCCAACGGATCATACCTACAATCTAAAGGCAAGTGATTAATTATTGCAATCTTAGCTTATATATTGTCCATGTTAGGATAGTTAGGAAAATATTAATAAGTTACATGAAGAAAGTTAAATTTGTGTTAATTTTTAAATGGATCGTTGAAATTGATATTATCTAGGAGTTATCTATTTTGATTATAGAATACAATCCATGAAATTTTATATTATCTTCTAAAGAAATCTTGGATTTACACTCTTATTGATGATAAAGTCAAAAATTAGAGTTCTTGAGAATAAATTGGAATTTGAGAAAATTGATTCATGTTAATGACATTTAACTGATTTTGGATATGTTAGAAATTATCCATATATAATGGTAAATGATCTGGATATCATGAGATCTAATTGGTAATTACTTGGTGAAGAAGAATTAGAGTTTACATGATGCTCATGGATAAATACAAAAAAATATAGTTTTCTGGAATTAGTATGTTTGAAATCCAACCTTCTCGATGATTTTAGGTGGTTTGATTATTAGAAATCATTTATATATCTTGGTTTATCATATGGAATGAATATTGAGGAGTTTGGGATTATTTGATAAAGGTTTTTATGATTAAAAAGATTGAAACCCGTAGTAAAAACAATGCAGAAAACTAGACAATATCTGATCGATCGATCGATCGACTCAAGACTGTCGATCGATCGACTCCCCCTGGAAATGTGATTTTTTTTCCTTTTAATTGTTGATTAAATCCCAAACTGTGAGGAATCTTTGATGATGATTTATTGAACATATTGGGACTTAGAGAAGGGCAGCAGGATATACCTAAGACCCGGATTAATATTATTTTAGGGATTTTTGAATGAAGGGAAATTAACGAGTCTTAATTAAACGAGTTATTATCGAGACTTATGTTACATGGGATTTAAATTTGATAAATAATAATTTAAGGTTAGGACCAGTAGTAAGAGAGTTATTAATTACCGGTATAACTTTATAAATAGGTGGGATTAACCCTAAGAGATAGAATGAAGGGTTAAGAATGAATTAAGGGTTATCGAGAATTAAACCTAATTAAAGACGAGTTTAATTTATAGAATTTTGAAAGTTGTGATGATAGGGACAAGTAGGTGTAGATATTTACCTACTGAATTAGGTTAAGGAATACTTATTTAGTCTTTGAGTAATGAGTGAGGCTCGGGAATATAAAATAAAGAAGCAAAGTCATAATCTTTAATACGAAGGATTTAATAGATAAAAAAATACTAGGTATGGGAATTATCACATGGTTGTGTGAATGCCGTATGGATGTTATATTTATATAGGTGTGATGAATACCTATAATATTATTTGGATGTATGACATACTTACGCTGCTTTCTATCAGGGTGGACGTTTCGCGTTGTGGACGGTCTTATCATGTACGCCCATTTGGGAGGATTTTAGATTCGTACCCTGAGCATAGAACCTTGGACACGTGCTATCTTTGTAAATGATAGTTTCGACGGTTGAATGGGAGCGTAGGTATGTGCATGACCCATTTGGATGGTGAGTATGCTCGCCTCCAATATATTTGTGTTATAATATGAATGTGAGAGACGTCGAATCAATAGTCCTCTATACAGTGACATTATGTATCAGTACATGATAGCAGAGTATGCATGCGTCGCAGTTGTGACTGGTGAGATACTGTATTAGTATATATATAATTAATGTGATATTATATATATAAACTATTATGTAATCTACTGTGTGACATTGTAGATACAAAGATATAATCTTCTGTGTGAAATTATAGATTAGAAATATAAACTGTGATTTAATCTACTATGTAATATTGTAGATAGAAGTAAATAATGAAATCTGAATTGAGTTAAGTAAGTGAACACTTAATTTCAAGGTTGTAACAAGACTAGTTCATATTAAAGAGAAATGAATATGAATAATTAATATACGTATTATATTGGAAATACGGGAATATGATATGGGTTTAAATCATGGTGATATTAAGGCTACTTATGACGGAACCTTAACTGGAAAGATAATAAGATACGATAGGTGTGCGCTCTAGATGAGAGGTGAGAATTCTCTAGAGAGAGCCTGAGAAACTAACATATATATAATAAATGCTTAATTGTATTATTAAGCACTTGCTATTTTTAAAATCTTTTACAATCGGGCTCTGACCCGTTTTCTTGAATATTCTCTTCTCTACTATATCTTGTACATCAGGTATCTAGCAGTAGGGATGCCCAGCATAGATTATGGATGTTCCGATGGATTATAGTTTCTAGCAGAGATGCGAATTGTTTTTAGACATTTCCTTTCTGTTGATTCACTCATTTGTAGCGTCTACTTCATTTAGGGCATGTCACCCAGGATTCTAGAGGTTGTAATTATTTATGTAAGCATTGTGGATATCTGTTTTATTTAGTGTAAAAGTTATAATTTAACTAGTGAGTTATTCCAGTCACATTTATTCTTGTTGTAGTTAATTCAGTTGTGATGTGTTGTTGCATATTATTATTCCCTTTCGTGGGATGGTTTTAATTAAATTGAAAATGGAATTTTTTTTTGACACTTAGCTTAATTAACTATTGGGTGATTAATAAAGAAATTATTTTCGACAGTGATGCTGAGAATGAACCAACTGGATATTTTGATTTAATTAAATGAAGTAATGATCACCCAATATTTAATTAGGCAGGTTGTTACAGTCACATAGTCTTAAAAAGGACTCCCGGGTCTTTCGAAAGTACCGGACCCGCAAATTATTCTTCAACATCTTATATTGATCCCTCAATTATTCCAACGTGGAGTCACGGAGTTGTGGGGAAGGCCAAATTTTTACTGTCAAACAAATACAAACCAAAAAGAAAGTAAGTGTTAGTTGCTTATAAATATAAATATAAATATACTACCTATAATTCCCCCAGATGTTCATCTTGAGGTCAATAGGCACGGGTCTCTAATCAGTGTACCCTAGGCCAACGATCGCCTTCAGCAAATCTAGCTCTCTAGCCAATAATGTTGTCTTATTATCGATGAAAGACCCCAATTTGCCTCATTTTGGGGGCCTACTGGTCGAGGAGCCCTCGTCGCCTCCACTACAGCGCCCGGATGAAGTAATTTTTTGCAAAAATTGCTATCATTAGTACAAACATGTATATGGACTTTGAATTAATGCTCAAATCCGATAATAACAACACATACCAATTTATTCCAATGCCAAATTCAATTTATAACAATTTATACCAATACCAAATTCAATTTACTTGCACACTCTCGAGTCTTGGACTTTGAATTAATGCTTAAATTGATTAAAATCCTAATTAAAATGATCAAGTACAAATGAATAAAAAGTATTAAATTTTCTTCCGAAAATAATAAACCACTAGAATAATACAACCATTGGTCATTGCAAATAATTTGAATACTTATTACAACTCTAAAAATTGTTTCAAATTTGGGTTATTGTAATGAATTGATATTCGGTAAGTGCAGCCCAGTCATCCACACTACTGTTTAGATGCTTTGACGCATGTAGAACGATTGACCACGGATCGTTGTTGATGTAATCCAAGTAAAACACTTGCTTGAACTTTTGAAATGCACAAACAAATGGCTCATTGCTCACGTGTTCGTTGCTCTTCAACTTGGACAAGTCAACCATGATCAAATTGGTGTTAGGATTAACTTTACAAGCGTTTTTATCCTAAACTCTTAAATAATCACAGTAAAATACAACCTCTGTAAAGTTTACATGGTCCAATTCAAATATATTTTGAATTACACTATTATAAGTCATTTTTGCTTTAACGAGGTTTTTATCCTTCCCGCTCGCTCGGAAGAAACTAAGAGCCTTGTATGAAATGCTCGAGTTCTGTACATTTGTAATTTTCTCGTACACCCTTACACCGAATATGTAACCGTTCAATTGATACTTTTTGTACTCTTGTTCCATGAACAAGGGTCCATTGGCAAAACGAGCAAGCTTTGATGTCGCATCGCCCGTCTTTAAGAGATGAGAATATAGATACATTAATTAGGTTAGTTGTAAAGGTTTCTTATAATGTGACATTTAGAAAACAACCATTTTCATTATAATTACCTCGTATGACAACCACAACCTAAATTTAATGTCTGATTGTGCCATTGTTTTCGTCTTTTATTGCTCTCACTGGCCTCATATTTTCTGCATAGATTGTGATGAACGTATTACAAAATTAATCATGTAAAAATCAAAATAATGTAAAAGTTAAAATGATTTAAACTTACTTTTTCCATTCTTCGACATTTTCATGTGTGTCAAATGGATAACGAGCTACTTGTTCATGTTGCAAACTCGTTAATTTAACTCGTTTGCCCATCACATGACCACCATCATCGATGAACTCATCATTTTAATCCACACTGGTCGAGTCAGGCATATATTTCCGAGTGTAGATTGATGACTCGAAAGTGATATATTCCTCTGCAATTGATCCTTCAATGTATCATGTATTCTTGACGTAATCTTCAAAAACTTTCATCAATCTTTCAAACGAATACATCCACTGGTATCTAACTGGGATGTAAAGAAGTGCCTTGTCGCATAGGTGTACCAACAAGTGAACGCTTATGTCAAAGAAAGATGGGAGAAAGTACTTCTCCAGGACATAAATCGCTTCATTCATCGCCAATTTTGTGGCCACTATATGATCTTGCTTGAATACCTTCTCACATAGAAGTGAGAATCAGATACTAATTTGCATAATAGCCCTTCGTAAATCCTTGTGCTTGGAGAAAGAGTGATTAAACAATAGAAGAACCAATTTCATGATCACTTGCCAATCGTGAGGCTTACAGTTATGTAAATCATAGGTAGCTGAAAATACATATGAGATTTATTTTTATAATATTGTCACGTGTGAATAAAATGACAATTGTGGAAATTTAAGTCGGGACGCGCCTGTGTCGTGTCGGGACTAAATGTGAATTAATAAAAGTGAATATTATATAAGTTGTCCGTATGGTCATTTTGAGTGCGCCAACGCGTCCGGAAGGGTCGAGATAGTCAGAAAAGTGTACCCGGGGGTGTAGTTTGGGTCTCGGGGCGTTTTTAGGCCTAATTAGTAACCCGGGAGGGCGTTTTGGACATTTCGCAATTATGGGTAATTAAACCCACGAATTTTATATGGTTATATCAGATGGGAAATGTCATCTTTTAGGGTTAACACAACCTAATACTAATGATAGCCATTGGAGAGGAAGAGGAGAAGCTCTCCAAGGAGTTCTAGGCCAAGAACACCTCCGATTGCACCGCCGTCACCACCAACGCGTAGATCGCGCGACGGGGAACACAACTACATCAAAATCGTCTGCAAATCAGAACACCAAAAATCCCAGGCAAGTTTTTATCTTGCTTATTTCGTTGGTGCAATTTCCATATTAGTTTAGGAATGATTAGGGATGAAATATATGGAAGAAAACCCAAATTGTGATAGGAATTTGCATGTAGTAAAGACTTAAACCTTATTCTGGAAGTCTTTTGTGATGTAGAAGAATAATCCACAAAATTTTGGTGTAAATAAGAAAGAAATTCTGGGATAAAACAGATTAGAATCATGATTTAGAGATTTTTAGGGTTCTTGAGTTTTAAATGAATTTCGGTATGATTAATCCATGTTTAGTGACGTAAATTGACATGCTTTACGTAGGAAATGTATGATATCATGTTAGGATGTTAGTAGTACAAATTCTGAGACGTTTGGTACTGTAAAATATGGATTTGGTGTAAGTTAGAAAATGAAACCCGTAATTGCAATTCTGCAGATTTCGCAGACCTGCTTGATCGATCGATCGAGCCCAGAGCTTCGATCGATCGAGCCCGAGACCTCGATCGATCGACCCCTCCTGGCAGACTCCTATTTCCCTTTTTAAATGAGTTAAATTCAATTTATCGTGAGATAGGGAAGACCAGTATAACATGTGAATAGATTTTGGGACCCTTGATGTAGGGCAAAGATTGTATTTTGGAATAATTACATAATGGGTCAGTGAATTTATGATTTAAAGAGAGAGACACGTAAGAGAGTTACTTTGGGACAAATGCGTATACCTACTGAATTTTATACTTGGGAGGATAGAATCCATGAGCGTTATGTAGTAAGTGGAAAAGTTCCTCAAATTAAAGTAAGATGTAAATGGTTATACGTGATAACTATATAATGAGAAATAAATGTAAATGACGTAATTATGGGAATTGAGAATTTACCCAGTTTTGATATGGTAATATTAGTATAGTTATATGATTGTGTATGCATATACTATCTATGTGTGAAAATCATGCCCACGCTACTTGCTATCCCTGAGGTTTCCGCGCTGGGACAATCTTATCTCGATGGGACCTTTATGGGGGATATTGACTTGTACCCTAGAAGATAGATATCCTTGGTACAGGCTATCGCAGTGATAGTTCAGACGGTCCTAAGAGACTTGGAATCTATACTTCGCCTCAATATTGTTTGAGTATGTGTTAATACAATTAGAGAGTGGTTCCGAATTTGAATTCCCCTTAATGTGAGTGATATGGGGTTTGGATAGTAGAGTATGCCCGCAACATAGTTTTATTTGGGGTGCTGTTATGATATATATATATATTCTATGAGTAGTTAATATATATATGAAATTCTGAAATCTGGAACTGCCTACTGTGATGTGATATGTAGGACATGGTTGATGACTCAAATTGTAAATACTTGTTTTGAGAAAGTATAATATGACACTGGAACTTTATTGATTTATAAAGTTAAAATGAGAACTTTGATTTCTAATTGGAATAGTCTTTTCAAAAAATTGAATCGTTAAATTTTGAATCTTACGAGTAATCTAAGATAAATTAAATCATTGGGAAGCTTAGTGCGATAAAAGATAGGACAACCCGTTGGGAAGGTTAGTGCGATAGGTGTGCACATTAGAAGAGAGGTGAGAATTTCTCAAGAGAGTGTCGCACTAATATGTTGTTGCATTGGCCTGTATCAATTTAAATACTTGCTAAACGTATTTTAAATCAAACACACTTTCGGGCTCTGACCCGTTTTTCTCTCTCTCTCTCTTGTATATATATGTATATATTATAGGTGCCCAGCCACAGGGGCGTCTTACTTAGGATCCTTTGGAAGGAACGTGCTGCAGCTTAGGTGGGAGTTGCAGGCCTGTTGTTTAGACGACTTCATCCATTTGATTCTACTCCTAGTTCAGTTTTATCCAGCAGGGGCATGTGTCTCCCTCTTTCTATTATTTAGTTGGTATTGTCAGAGACTGTAATTCTTTTTACTTCCAGCATCTTTATTTCGGGATTTATTACTGTCAGGATGTTTTTCCTTTAGTGTTTAAAGGTTGGGATTATTTATTGATGGTTCAATTTTTGAATGTTCATTACTATTCTCATTATTAGTTGTGACTCTTAAAAATGTAAATGGCTAAAGGTTTTATAATTGGATTTAATAGAATGGAAATAAGGTTTAAAATGGTTTTGACACTTAGCTTAATTATTTTGGGCGTTTAAATTGGAAAAGTATTTTACGACAGTGATGCTAAGGATGAACAAACTGTTCACCTTGATTTTAATTTAATAAAGGAGTGATCGCCCGGTATTTAATTAGGCGGGGTGTCACAGGTGGTATCAGAGCATCAGATTCTAGTGTCCTTAGGATCTGTACGGCTTATTATGCTTTCAGCGTTGCTTTGTTTGTTATAGAGCCCTATGTTTAGGATTGTCGATTCCTTTGACGAGATTTCGTTCTCCTACTATAATGTGTATACGTTAGTGTATTCTAATTTCGTTCGGATGTGTGCGTGTGCCGAGCGATGATGGACGTTAGAAGAGGACCGTTAAGCGTACATCAGGAGGCAGGGCTCAGTTGAGATTCTGAAATATATCCGAGGATGATGACTATAGACGAGGTCACCTCCATTATGGCAAGAGAAGCCACGACTAGAAAGGCGTCTAAGGTGCAGCAATGATTTTCAAATGCTGTTATAGTCAAATGAGGTGAGAGGGTAAACTTACCCAACGTATTACAAAAACGTGTAGAGACTGTTAGTGGGAAATTTTAGAAACGCGAAAATTGTATGTGTTTACCAAAGGAGGTAAAGTATCCAAAGGCGTAAATATAGGACGGAGTGTGGCAAACTGAAAGTGAAAATTTAGAGAAAATTTTCTTGGCTTTCGGGACGAAGTTATAATGGTTGGAGTCAACCACCAATTTTAGAAATGGAATGTTATGCCTATAGGAGAACCTTAGGTGCAGTGTTGACAGTATGTTCCTTCCTTAACTATTCAGGATTAGAAGCAAATGTGGTTCTGAACTCATCGAGAGAAGGCGTGTCAGGGGTCCATTCATGAATATGAATCTTAACCGTTAGCGAATTTTGCATCGTAAGGTGTAGATACAAGTGGGGGAAACGACTCCAAGTGGGAGACTGACTTGTAATAATAGTTGATAATACTCTAGGAGGAAATTCTGATGGACGAACGATTCAGAGGTTGACAATGTCATATTTTGTCAATATAGATGATAACGCTTCTTTGTGGGGGAAGTTAAAGGAATCGAAGAATTTAGTCGAGAATGAGACTGAATGCAACGATGGTGGTATAGCACCACAAAAAGGATGTGGATACACATCAGGAAAACCATTTAAATGCTTCAGATAGTTAAATTCTTACTAAGTGATGGTAAATTCAGTAAGTACTATTATAGATAGTAACATGATCTTTATGGTCTGAAAAGCTAAGAGAGCAACCGGGATGGCTAACAGGAATCGAGTTTACTAACGTCCGAGAGAAGGAGAATCCTAACTTGGTTAGTAGGATAGGTGGTAAGTGGATTATGTGTTAAGGTATTTTGTGCGGAGTGAGATCGCTCACGATAATAGGTTCCAAAATGAGAAAAAGGACAAGAATATGGTGCCTAGTAAAAGGCAACAATTAAAATAATTTTGTTTTGGTTTGGGCAGACGTGTTACGTCCGAAAACCATTTGTGCAGTCATGACGATTGCCAGGAAGGAAGTATAAGTTGTATCCTTAGAGGATGCGGCGTGTTTATGTGACACGAGCGAGTCACCATATTTTGTTCATTGCTAGATTAGCATGTGAGACGAGCTTAATGCATATAATTATGAATGTTACTATTATGTGAATATTTTTCCCTAATGTAGCGGGATTCTTCTTCAGTGCTATCCGCGGAGGATGAATGAGTATATTAACAGTGTTTTATACTTTATTGAGGTTACTCGTCGTAGTGATGCGATACACGAGTATGATATTATCTTTGTTAAAATGTTATAGAAATGGGTAGTATGATAGTGGACATTTATTGCAAGGCTATTGGAGTAGTTGCATTGGTGCAACATGTTTTATGTTTGTTTTGGCGAGGCTTTACCTGTAAGAAGGTTGGACTTGCACTTATATTATCTATCCAAGATACTTCGGAGGAGATAGTGGGCTCGAGATATTCGATGCCAATGTATGTATAGACTTTGTCAGTATGATTCGGTATGTATCGGGACTTACCGTTGAGCGAAAAGATTTGATGCAGTATTATGTTTGGCACTCCTGACTTAGTGATAGGAAGAGTGCATTGTTATATTCATCCTTTAGAGATGTGGGAGTTAATATTTATACCCTATTATTAGGGAAAGGAATTTTGAGAATTCCGATTGTATGTATTTGAGGTTTATGGAATGCTATTACCACCAACCTATACTAAACAATAGTGCAATTGGTGAAACGTTCTTTGTTAAGAATAATTACGGGAGAAATTGTAACTTTTCTGTCAAGGGACGGAATAAAGGGGTATGTGCTATGGACGGAGGACCTAACGGATTTCGATAACCGACAACGCTAGGTAGTAGTGTATCGGGGGGTTCCTTGTTTGGATTTCGCTTTGCGAGACATCCCACGCATGAAACCTAGCGTGAGGATGGAAATAGGAAGACGTTTGGTCACTATTCCATGAGTTCGGTACCCTGGTCGAAATAGGATCAAGTAATTATGTATGTAAGTTGGAAGTTGAATTTTGTTTTAAGGTCATTGAGCCAGATTTTTGTGGTAGAAGAGCATTGAAAGTTATCCCCACGAGTTGAGGGGTGGAACGATGATAAGGAGAATTTAAGAATTTTGATTTCTAGGGTGATTGAGAGTACCCAAATGTCATAACCGCGTACAGAACACAAGGTGAATAAAGAGTTGGAATGATTTTTAGCAAGAATTATCTGGAAAGAACTGTATTATACAAAATAGAGGACCTGTAATTATTTTGATGAATAGAGCGTTTGTGATTTATTTTGGTTGTTGTACCTATTTGGGAAATTTTGTACTTATCTGAGGAAGGTTGAGAATTATTATTCCTCTTTTATTGTCATGAAATTTGAAAGCCCTATTCCTTCTATTACGTTGAATTTAGTTAGTCCTACAGATGAGTAGCAAGTCGTTCGCTCTCGCAGGGCGGTCGGAGTGTTGCAAAAATGTGGGCATCTTGGTTAACGACAGTTAAAATAGTCCGAGTCGAAGGGACGTGGTTATAGGCGTGTGAAATATATGTTTGTGGGACTAGTATAACGAAGTGGAAGTGATAGAGTGGATTAGACGTCACATGAGGGGCGATAATCCATACATAAGTGTACAATGAGAATTGCACGCCCTAACTTAATTGGAAGGCTGTGGGAAGCCATTCAAGAATTGGCATTCCTTGAATATAGTAGAATTTAATTGTTATGAAGCACACCCGGAGCGGAGTTATTATTAGTCAACTGTGAGAGCGACTTGCGCATACAAAGAGTAATGATGTTAGTATAGTATAAGAGATCCAGAAGTGCGCTTCGTGGAGAGAAGAGCACGGGTCGGAACTTTCGGCATACTCCAAGGAAGGAAGGGGAGTATTACGTGTCACTTAATGTGAGACATTTCAAGGGAAGAATCGATGTTTAGCGAGACGTAGTGAGTAGTCTCTTCATGCACTGCCCATAGGTAAGGTTTGGTTGAAAGAGGAGAATCAACAAAAGAATTTTGTGTTTATCGAAAATTCCTGAAATTGGAAGAGGTTGGTAAAGTCGGTAAAGTTCTTGGATGGGTTGCCATCCTCAAAACAAGATCAAGAGTTTATCCCGAACATGTGAATTAAGTCGCCGAGAAGGAAGTGATTGATATTCCTTTGGGTTGGCTTATAATATTAACTAGTATGCCCTAGACTTCCTTTAAAAGGAAGGATCACGCCAGTGCATGGTCCGGTGCAGTATAAATTTCTGAATCAGGATGAGATTGGTAAATCCCACCTTTGATATGGGATTTCAGGAACCAGCGGAGATAATATTTTGTTTCGAGTAGGATGTATCACCCTTAGCCAGGGAATAAGCGCATGGTGATTACAGATTAGTGGAGCCACGTGAAGGAGATTTTGGAATCTTGGTACGATGATTTCAAGAATGCTCTGTAGAAGCACTCGTACCTGTTTATCGCGTACGAGGTACTTATTAAGGTTTTTTTATGGAAGAACCTCGACTATTCTCCTTCCGTATATTTAGAGGAGAGTAGGTAATCAGATTTTTGATCGGTCGAGAAAATATCCGATATCTATGGTGGAATTCCACGACTGTTTTAGGCAGTCAGGAGTGGTCAAATGTTCGTATGATCTTCTCATAATGGGATTTTTGTGCATGAATAAATACGAGTAGTTTGTCATGTAGTGAGGTGCGGCCTCGTAATGATAGGGAGTTAAGGAAATTAGAACATATAGGCGTGACCTATGCGAATGTTGTCGGGTGGGAGCACAATGTGAAGTGTCTCCAATGAGAATGTAAAACAATGTTACTGTGAGGAAAAAACTATAGTGATTGAGCGCCGTACTATGTAGATAGTTTGCGTACTGACAAGGATATCCAGAATTGTGCTACCTGGTAGGCCTTATTTCCCAAATTTCGGGACGAAATTCCGTTATTAGGGGGGAAGTATGTAATACCCCGTATTTTCATGGCTTTTAAATTTAAGGATTAATTTAATTTTAATCCGGAATGTTGTTTTAAATATTTACTAGCGTGACGAGAGTTAGTAATTATTGGAAATTTGTTATTTGTTGAATATTACTGGATGAGTATAGTAATATATGAGATTTATTTTTATAATATTGTCACGTGTGAATAAAATGACAATTGTGGAAATTTAAGTCGGGACGCGCCTGTGTCATGTCGGGACTAAATGTTGATTAATAAACGTGAATATTTTATAAGTTGTCCGTATGGTCGTTTTGAGTGCGCCAACGCGTCCGGAAGGGTCGAGATAGTCAGAAAAGTGTACCCGGGGGTGTAGTTTGGGTCTCGGGGCATTTTTAGGCCTAATTAGTAATCCGGGAGGGCGTTTTGGACATTTCGCAATTATGGGTAATTAAAGACACGAATTTTATAGGGTTATATCAGATGGGAAATGTCATCTTTTAGGGTTAACACAACCTAATACTAATGACAGCCATTGGAGAGGAAGAGGAGAAGCTCTCCAAGGAGTTCTAGGCCAAGAACACCTCCGATTGCACCGCCGTCACCACCAACGCGTAGATCGCGCGATGGGGAACACAACCACATCAAAATCGTCTGCAAATCAGAACACCAAAAATCCCAGGCAAGTGTTTATCTTGCTTATTTCGTTGGTGCAATTTCCATATTTGTTTAGGAATGATTAGGGATGAAATATATGGAAGAAAACCCAAATTGTGATAGGAATTTGCATGTAGTAAAGACTTAAACCTTATTCTGGAAGTCTTTTGTGATGTAGAAGAATAATCCACAAAATTTTGGTGTAAATAAGAAAGAAATTCTGGGATAAAACAGATTAGAATCATGATTTAGAGATTTTTAGGGTTCTTGAGTTTTAAATGAATTTCGGTATGATTAATCCATGTTTAGTGACGTAAATTGACATGCTTTACGTAGGAAATGTATGATATCATGTTAGGATGTTAGTAGTACAAATTCTGAGACGTTTGGGACTGTAAAATATGGATTTGGTGTAAGTTAGAAGATGAAACCCGTAACTGCAATTCTGCAGATTTCGCAGACCTGCTTGATCGATCGATCGAGCCCAGAGCTTCGATCGATCGAATGTTCGATCGATCGAGCCCCAGAGCTCGATTGATCGACCCCTCCTGGCAGACTCCTATTTCCCTTTTTAAATGAGTTAAATTCAATTTATCGTGAGATAAGGAAGACCAGTAGAACATGTGAATAGATTTTGGGACCCTTGATGTCGGGCAAAGATTGTATTTTGGGATAATTACATAAGGGTCGGTGAATTTATGATTTAAAGAGAGAGACACGTAAGAGAGTTACTTTGGGACAAATGCGTATACCTACTGAATTTTATACTTGGTAGGATAGAATCCATGAGCGTTATGTAGTAAGTGGAAAAGTTCCTCAAATTAAAGTAAGATGTAAATGGTTATACGTGATAACTATATAATGAGAAATAAATGTAAATGACGTAATTATGGGATTTGAGAATTTACCCATTTTTTATAAGGTAATATTAGTATAGTTATATGATTGTGTATGCATATACTATCTATGTGTGAAAATCATGCCCACGCTACTTGCTATCCCTGAGGTTTCCGCGCTGGGACAGTCTTATCTCGATGGGACCTTTATGGGGGGATATTGACTTGTACCCTAGAAGATAGATATCCTTGGTACAGGCTATCGCAGTGATAGTTCAGACGGTCCTAAGAGACTTGGAATCTATACTTCGCCTCAACATTGTTTGAGTATGTGTTAATACAATTCGAGAGTGATTCTGAATTTGTATTCCCCTTAATGTGAGTGATATGGGGTTTGGATAGTAGAGTATGCCCGCAACATAGTTTTATTTGGGGTGCTGTTATGATATATATATATATATATATATGAAATTCTGAAATCTGGAATTGCCTACTGTGATGTGATATGTAGGACATGGTTGATGACTCAAATTGTAAATACTTGTTTTGAGAAAGTATAATATGACACTGGAACTTTATTGATTTATAAAGTTAAAATGAGAACTTAGATTTCTAATTGGAATAGTCTTTTCAAAAAATTGAATCGTTAAATTTTAAATATTACAAGTAATCTAAGATAAGTTAAATCATTGGGAAGATTAGTGCGATAAAAGATATGACAAACCGTTGGGAAGGTTAGTGCGATAGGTGTGCACATTAGAAGAGAGGTGAGAATTTCTCAAGAGAGTGTCGCACTAATATGTTGTTGCATTGGCCTGTATCAATTTAAATACTTGCTAAACGTATTTTAAATCAAACACACTTTCGGGATCTGACCCGTTTCTCTCTCTCTCTCTCTTGTATATATATGTATGTATGTATTACAGGTGCCCAGCCACAGGGGCGTCTTACTTAGGATCCTTTGGAAGGAAAGTGCTACAGCTTAGGTGGGAGTTGCAAGCCTGTTGTTTAGACGACTTCATCCATTTGATTCTACTCCTAGTTCAGTTTTATCCAACAGGGGCATGTGTCGCCCTCTTTCTATTATTTAGTTGGTATTGTCAGAGACTGTAATTCTTTTTACTTCCAGCATCTTTATTTCGGGATTTATTACTGTCAAGATGTTTTTCCTTTAGTGTTTAAAGGTTGGGATTATTTATTGATGGTTTAATTCTTGAATGTTCATTACTATTCTCATTATTAGTTGTGACTCTTAAAAATGTAAATGGCTAAAGGTTTTATAATTGGATTTAATAGAATGGAAATAAGGTTTAAAATGGTTTTGACACTTAGCTTAATTATTTAGGGTGTTTAAATTGGAAAAGTATTTTACGACAGTGATGCTAAGGATGAACCAACTGTTCACCTTGATTTTAATTTAATGAAGGAGTGATAACCCGATATTTAATTAGGGGGGGTGTCACAGTAGCATACTTCACAATCCTTTGCAAGTTGGACGAGTAATTATATGGAACCTTCAGCTTATATATTGTGTCTACAAGCACCTTCCTTTCCTCACTCGTCAAAGTAAATGCACCAGGGGGAATTATTTTCCTTCCCCTATTATCTTCTTTCAACCATAGTTGTGACTAAAGTTTCAATGCTTTAAGGTCTTTTCGTTCATTTTATCCATCCTTCGAATGACTCCCCCAAGGTATGTGCCCACAATATGTTCAGCAATGTTCTTCTCTGCGTATATCACATCTAGTACATAGCGCACCGAGTTATTCTTCCAATAAGGCAAGTTAAATAAAATTGACCTCCTAGACCATGCCTTTCTTGTCTCAATTTCATTCCCAGTTGGAGTCGTCTTATGCTTGACATTCTTAGAGTTGGGATTCTTACCTGGCATTTTAGGGCCACAATCATAAGATTTACCTTAATTTCTGAGCCTGAAAGTTTTCTCGATCGTAGACTATGTTCAACTCCGTCCGATGAAAAATTAGAACCTGTATCAAATCTAAAACTATGAGCGGGTGGTAAAAACCTCCTATGGTAATGGTATACATTTTTGAGCTATCAGGGAGATGAAGAGATTCAGTCTCATCTCTTCAAATAGGACATTCCAAATAACCATGTACTACCGAATCGAATAATATCCCATAAGCTTGAAAATCATGAATTGCCCACATCGACATGGCTTTCAACGTAAACTCTTCTTTTCTAAAAGAGTCAAATGCTTGCACACCCTCTTCCCATAACTCATTTAATTCTTCTACCAGAGGATCCAGGTAGACATCGATGCCTTCACTTGGTTCCTTTGGCCCATGTAACAACAAAGACACTATCGAAAATTCAAGTCTCATAGACTGTGAAGGAGGGGGGTTGAGTGGGGCCAGGATCACTTGTCATACACGTTGATTGGTGCTTAGATTTCCAAATGGATTGAAACCATCGGTTGATATTTCCAAACGAATGTTACACTGTTCTCGAGCAAAATCAGGATACTCAAAACTCTTCCTCTTCCAAGATGTAGAATCAATAGGATGGAGCATAAGATTTTCCCCTTCTTCCCTAGCATGCTAAGACATTGCCTCCACTATCCGTGGTACTATAAAAAATATCTTTAATCTAGGCCCAACGATAAAATATTTCAATAATTTTTAGGCACTTTTGAGTTTGTCCCTTCCTTGACAGTAGATTGGACATATCTAGGTTCATCGCATACTGGACACGAATCGACATTTTAATACTCCTTTCGGTATAGTATGTAGTCATACACACAAGCATGAATTGATTTATACTTCATTCCCAAACCTTTCAAACTGTTTTTCATAGTAGGATAGCTATTTGGATGCATATTATTCTTAGGTAACAAGCCCTTCACCCAATTTAAAATTCCTGTCACGCTATTGCTAGACAAACCATATTGGGTCTTCAAACTATGCAAACCAACCATGGCATGTATAGTTGTTTGATCTTTCCCACAGCCAGAGTATAACGGCTGGCTCACCTTAAATTTTAAACTTTGGTAGTAATCGTCAAGGTTTATCTCAATATCTTTATGAGTACCTGAACCTTGTACATCATCAGTGACCTCATTCTCCACTTCCTGAACTCCATACGCATCATCAACTAAATCCTCTAGCATATTATGATCTACATTATTACCCTCTCCTTGTACATCTAACCTACTTATTGAAGGTTGTTGTGAAGGTTTCTCGGGGATAAAATGAACTTTCGGTTCCCCTTGAAAAACCCAAATTTGATAACTATCTTGCACACCCCATCTTAACAAATGTAGTTCAACTGTTTTCTACTCAAACACCTTATCTTTCTTACACCTAGCACATGAACACGGAAACTCCTCATCATTATTGCGTATTTCACAAATTCATTAGCACCTTTATGAAACACATCCCCTAATCTATTTGTCTCACCCATCCACTATTTGTATTTAGGATATCCCGTCACAGTTGCTACAAACAATCACCTATTATGGGTAAAAAGTGTATATTCGTGGATTAGCATAAACAAAAGCGTGAATATTTAGTTCACATTAGTATAAACAATCATCTATTGAATGCGTACGCGTAAGAACTAAAAAGCTAGTTTCTATGCGTAAATTTATTCGTGCATTGAAATTAAAATTCAATTTTAATTTGAAATTTAAATTAAATTCAATTTAGAATATTAATTCCTATTTCCTCCATCTCCTCTAAAGGGTGAGTTTTCATATCCCATTCAAGACCGCATATTTATGTAATATACTTAACTGCTCATGCACATTGTTCCAATTTGAGGAAAATTCGGCAGCATATCCCCATAGTTCTCCAACTACACGACATAGATTCACAAGTGAGAGTGTTATTTCAATTTATCAATTTAAATAACACTTAACATCAAATCATCTAGTATGTACACAGAGAACATTAAGATACGACTACAGAACTTTCCCCAAAAGTAACAACTTTAAGCCACTAAGAATATTATTATACAGAAACTATGTAACCCCAAACTGTCCAAATGGGACAATTCGAGAGATCTCATTACAGGGGTAATGACTCTCGAACTGGTCTAAGGGCTATTGAATGTGTATGCATAATAACTAGAAGGCTAGTATCTATGCGCACTATAAGTAATTTAAAGTATGTTTCATTTAATTATGTCTTATCACAATTCGAGCGATTTCATTTAATTATGTAATTTAAAGTATGTTTCATTTAATTTAAAGTACGCATAAGAACGGTATAATGTTTTAGTCCATTTCATAAGGTAGTTGTTAAGACAATTTAATTTAAATATCTACGTGTGCAATTAATCCAACTTGTCTAACTCAACTCAATTCAATTCAATTAAATTCAATATCAAAATATCAATACCAATGCAATTCAATTCAATATCAATATCAATACCATTAATGCAATTCAATATCAAGAAACAATTGTTATTTATATAAATGAAAAATACACACACACACACACACATGGACTTTACTCTCACAAAACATACATATACACACACCCCACCACTGCCTCCCCCACCCCCACCCCCACACCTATACACACACACACACACACCCTACCCCCACTGCCCCCTAAATATTGTTTAGAAACTAAACTCCCTTGCAATATATATACAAACCTAATTAGCTTCAAGCATTAAATAATAACACCCAATCAACATGAACAATTTCTAACCAATTTTAAACCTCAATAAAAATACACAAACAATATTTATAATGTCAAATTAATTTCGTTCTCTAAACAATAAGATTCACGAAATATTAACAAGACCTATTAATTTCAATCCCAACTAACACCACCCAATCAACATTAACAAATAACAATACCGATCAATTGCAAGACTTAAACTAAAAATACCCAATCAATATTTATAATGTCCAATTAAATTAAGTCCTAAAATACCCAACTAACACCACCTCCACCCCCCCACCCCCGCCTCCTCACCCCCATACACCTATACACATACCCTTACCCCCACCCCCACTGCCCCCCCCCCCCGCCCCCCCGTCCTTTGCCCCACCACTACACACACACACACACATGCGTACACACACACACACACACACCTGCACACAGACACAAACACACACACACACAC
Source organism: Sambucus nigra (assembly GCA_949130495.1). Lineage (NCBI taxonomy): Eukaryota > Viridiplantae > Streptophyta > Magnoliopsida > Dipsacales > Adoxaceae > Sambucus > Sambucus nigra. Next base: position 315,639,066 of record OX422216.1, on the reverse strand, counting down.
ACACACGTACACAAAGGAGAGAGAGAGAGAGAGAGATGGTGGGAATAAAAAACAATGGGGAAAAAAATAGGCGGTAGGGTTTTTAGTTATAAGACTTGTCAAGGTCTTTGACCATAAAAACATTTTAAATTTGTCACGGTCATTGACCGTGACAAATCCTTGTTACAGACTTGTCATGGTCATTGACCATGATAAAAATATGTATTTGTTTATCACGGTCAAAGACCGTGACAAGGCTGGCCAGATCAAAGGTGACAATTTTGCCTTTTTGGTGTAGTGTTATGGTCTCGTGAGGGTGCTAGAGTCGTTAATTTATTTGCTCCATTCAAATTTTTCTTATTTTGGAGAATTACTTTAGTTAGTTATCCAGTTGTATTCAATTCATTATTAATATATTTTTTGAATCACTTTATGGTTGTTATTTTATTAGTTGTTCATTATTATTTAGAACGATATTATTTATTTGATGCTCCTTATTCTCAGCATATAAGGTTGGCCTCCTTATACGTGAAAACTTTGGGGTGTTACATTTTTCCTCTAAGTTTTAATTTTTCACATGTTACCATTGTATTTTTGAGTTGTGCATTTTTGTTTTTAAATTGGTATTAAGCCAAGTTTTTGCGTATTTTCTAGCCGAAAGACTAGAAAAAAAATATATGAGTATAAGTTACACTTAACAATCTCAGTCAACTAATTTAAATAACTCTATGTCACTACAATAATTATAAAATGAAATAATACCTTAATAAGGTTATTAAAAATATAGTAGAAAAATTTGAGAGTCAACAATCATAAATATTCAATGAAGTATGACATCTACAAAATGGAATAAAAGAAAAATGAAAAATACTAATAACCAAGGAAGAAGACCAGAAACGTTTTGATTCTTACCGAGAACCTGACTATCATTTTGAACCAATTCTACTAGAAAAGTAATATAAAATAGATTTTAATAACCACGCTTTAAAATAACTAGGAGAAACGATTTAGAAAGAAACTAATCCTAAATTAAGCATAAAATAATTTTTGAAACAGTTGTAAAATCTAATAAAAGGGATGAAACCGGAATCATACCAATAAATAATTTAAATTTTAAAATACAAAATGCTTCATATAATCAATTATGATTAATGAGACTTAAGGAAATATATGACATTCCTATTCAAAATTTAGGAAAAAATGGAAGAATGTAATTTTAACGAAGAAGGATAAAAAATGGACATCGCAATGCCACCAATTAAAGATGAGCCTAACCAATTCATAGATTTAAAAATAACCCTAAAAGTTATAGTGTGCATCGAATGAAAATTTTAGCGAGAAATTATGAGTGTAGAATATACTTTGAGGGTAAAATTTTCTACATATTGAAACCCCACTAGACAAGGCAAGACATTATATTGAAGATTTTTTTACCAAGAAAAGAAGTTTTATTAAGGAAATCCCGTTAAAACTAATTAATAATACAACTTACGTATTAAATAACGTTAAAACTAATTAGTAATACAACTTACATATTAAATATTGACTATGCTACAAATGCAGTAGAATTAGTAAGACAGTGGAAAAGAGGAATGCGTCAGGTTTAAAACCTAAATAGTAGACGTGAGAGTGTAGAAAGATTTATGCATTATATTGAGCATAGTATGCCAAGATATTAGAAGACTCATATGATAATTTAGGGAAAATGAATATGACAACTCTAAGGCAGGATTCCACTATAGAGTCATCGCTAGATATGTTTTTAAAAATAGTGAAACAAGAATTTATCATAATTGTGTTTATAATATTTCCGTGTTGATATATAAGTTTTTCTTTCAAAGGTAATGGTGTGATCTTTTAACATTTTATCTTTATATTATTATCTTCTTGAATCTAACTCCATCATCCATCCATTTCAAATAACTATTTAAAGTTATGGTATGATTTAGGAAACAAAGTAGATATGTGTTTTGATTGATCTAAGGAAGGTATATGTTAACATTACCTATCTCTATAAAGTAGAAGATTGCTAATGCCAGGTTCTTGCACCAACTATGTTTAGGTATTAGTCAAAACATTGAGATACTATTTTTATTTATGAAAAAAAATGGATCTTTAATTACAAAAAAATTAGGATATATAGATAAAACTAGTAAAGATTCCACACCTAGTACCATAAATGTCATTATAAGTAAATTCGTGATAAATTAAACAATACTTATTTATTATTTTCAGAAATAACAAGTGATTATGTAATTATAAGAATCACATCCCAACCTATAATTTAATTAATTCAAGTTATTTAAAACTTGAATAGTTCTAGAGTTTGACTCCAACTTATAGCTTGTTTTTATACCGAGTTTAGAAGCATAAGGTGTCAAAATAATAATTTTAACATTTTATTTAAGTTAAGTATCCAATTAATTGGTCCACATTCAAGTTATCTATTCAATTAACCAAATATCACAATCTCCTCCGTTTTTGGCATATTAATAAAGGGCTGGAAGAAGAAAATATTTATAAATGTCCTTCAACATAAATCACTATATTCCAAAGATCCTACAATTAAATAACAAGTTGAAAATATTAGATCAAGAGAGGTAGGGAGTGGTTTCCATTTTGAAAAATAAATTTATAAATACAACAATGTCTATAAATTTTTAAAATATTTAGAAATCGTAATCGGTTTCTCACCCTTATATTTTACAAATGAGTATATATTTTAGATTGAATCATAATAAGAGTTGTGAACACATTTTATTAATGTTTAAAGGACCATGAACTCAAGATCTTGGTAAGCTTGCATAAAATTAATCACACAACGAATAAGCATATATAATCATTGATAATTTATAGATAAGAATCAATAATTCTACATACATAAGAATCAAGATTAAGAATATAAAAAAATGAAAGGAAATGGAGCTAACATGACCCATGAAATACGACACGTGGAACACATTACCTAGAATACCCCAGGGCTAAGCTGGTCAAACTAAGGCGTGAGCAACTAAGACAAGACTTTTTTAACACACATGTTTACATTCAAATCAACATCCTAATAAATGGATTCCTAATATAACTAAACTATATCATAAGAGATCAACTCATAAGAAGGACGACTACAACTTAACCCAATCTTTTTAGTCTTGTAAATAGATATGACTCAACGTTTTTATTAATAGAATTATTTTGATATTTAGTCATAACTATCTTTTCAAACTTATCTTAGATACTCGATGAGAAACCCTCACACTCCAAGATTATTTCTTGATTATTAGAAACTTCCCCTCTTTCTCAGTGGACGTAGATTGGGATGACTTATTGAACCACATATATCTTGTGTATCTTTGTCTTCCTGCAAAGCACTCTAGGCATAATTTGGTAAAAAAAAATTATCGTTGAAATGATTCCCATAAAATTTGGCGCCTTTGGTGGGAAAAAAGATTCTCTCCATAAGATTTGTCAGACCTACCTCCATGAGAGTCGAAAGTTCTCGCCATTTTCATGGAATATATTGTATCTTTGTTGGGATGCGAATTATAAGGAGGGAACAATATTCATCTAGGTTTCTCCATTCCCTCGTAATTCCATATCTCATGGGAGATATATCCACTACTTAGACCCTAGTAGGTATCATCACTGTCATAGCACCCATCGTCGTAAGCTACTAAGAACCTCATATCATGACTCATTGATCAATATGGGGAGTGTGTCCATGAGCATGATGTAGAGATTGCCTATTCAAGGAGATAACTAACCGGGAATAGAAAGGGGCATAGATCAATCTCTTATTCATTTGATTGTACTTTTAGAAGAATAATTATTGACCAAAGGATTTATCATTGTCACAACAGCATTAGGTTATCCGAATCTAAGAGGCCCCCGTAAGATCTCATCATCCAGCACGTGGAGAGATATGCTTATATTCATCAAACTACCATCATGTTAGATCAACATATTAAGAAATATCATACTAGTTGCCATTATGTCCTTATGGAGTATCCACCCACTTCAAGTAGGATTGCAGGTCCAATAACCTACACAACTTCATTAGGAAAAAATCTGAATGGACAAATGAAAATAAATCACATACTCACTCCAAACCCCTTTATCGCCCTTCATAAGAAGTAAGAAAAGTCCTTGAGGAAGTATGAAAAAGGTAGTGGGAGTATTCAATAGTATTAATAACTACAATGAGTAATTGGCCATATCTTCATCTAAATTTCACCTTGCCCAATCGGATGATCAATATCATTCATTAACAACGAATAAGAGATCATCCACGGATGACCTTATGGCTCATATTAAGAAGTATGACAAGGTGGAGCATTTCCAGTCCTAAGTAATAAAAGGAAAGTAGGATGCCCTAAAACGTAAAACAAGGATGCCAACTAATAAGAATGATTATCAAGTAGTCGACATATTTTTTAAGGAGTTAATTTACAATATCCTCACTCAGATCAAGGAGAATCTTGGAGTTGGGAAGTCAGGGTTGACATTTAAATGCAAAAATATTTCATAACTAATAATTTTAATTAATCATTCACTGGAAAGATAAAAATAAGAATTAGATTTAAAGAATAAACCTAAGTTTTTAAAAAATAATACCATAGCAAATTTTGTTAAGTTTTGTATGAAGAGAAACAGATAGAAGAAGATGAAGATCTAACTGCCCTCCAAGGTCCCCAAAATCTTGCTAGAATGGTCTGAACATCTCAAATCTTTTATTATATGATCCACCCAAAGTAATCCTTATGTAAGGTCAATCTTGGAGATGAAAACTTGGTGAAATATGCACCTTCCCCCCCCCCCCCCTCACCCCTTCACTAGAACGTGAATGGTTTCTTTTTCTCTCCCTATCTAATCTTCCATTATGGATTATTAACCTGAAACCCTATATTACACCAGTATAAATAGTTATAAGTCATGGTCTTAACCTCAACTGAGGTTCCATAGAGTTTCAGGGTAATGATACCAGAAATGGTATCACCAAGTCACAGATGTAAGAATTTCAAACAGGACTATAGTAATGGAAATAATCACACAAAAAATCAACAAAGAGGAAGATGAGGTGAAGAGGATGAACACCTGAATGTAAGTGGTTCGACCTGAGCCTACATCCACTGTGTGTGTGTGAGAGAGTGAATTCCACTAGTAAATACGGCGCTAATGGCCGGGCTACAACACAAACTCTCTCTCTCTCTCTCTCTCTCTCTCTCTTGTATATAATTGAGCAGAGTTTTAGCTAGGGTTTTTATCATTAGATCCTTTACAATGAAGAAGATGAAAGGTATATATAGTGCTTAGGAGGTGTAGTGTACCCCCCAAGCATGTTGTATACATGAATGTATTTCTCTTAGCCAATTTAGTATGAATATCTAGACTTGTCACATGTAGTTCATGATGACTAAATATTCCTTCACGTGAGGGGATCATCTGGTAGTAATGGTTTTGCCCACGTGTGGTTTGTGTCCCACACGCACTGATCCACATGTATCCCAAACCACGCGCCATGATGATGTCACCCTCAGCCTATGCGCATTAGTCAAGGACGAGATTAGGAAAATAGACGATGATGAAACCATGAGGTGCTGTGGTGATCTAAGGTCAGCATTAGTCTTGCATTCTCACGAGGACGAGGCTGAGGCTTCTGACTGAGCCGAGGATCAACACTTGTCAATTGCTAGGTAGCTATTGTCCGGCCTACCAACTGGTCCAAGGCCGATGATGATCCTTTGGATGACCTGTGGATGGGGTAAGGCCTAGCTTAATTATCCCCTCGTCGCAGGCCGAGTATACTTTCGACTAGGACGAGGGTATATTTTGGCATATCACATGGCCTACTATTTCGGTATTAGACTACACTGGGGACCCAAAAATAATAATTAAATTGGCTTCCAAATAAATAATCAAAAATCACAATTATAATTATTTGAATTATTTCCTTTTTTATGTAATAGTGATTAAGTCCACTAAATGATCATGATTTCACTCCAATTTAATTATCTTTAAACCAATAGAAATAAATAGGTCTTATTTGCAAAGTTGATTTTGGTACATAATGTAATTCCCGATGTCAAGTGTCCTATTCCCCCTTGGTCAAATTAATTTGTTGTTAATTAATTTTAACCAACATATAATCAATTACTCCATCGGATTATAAAATAATCCACCGGCCAGGTTTTACTAGTGGAAAAAAATATAAGTCTATGAAGCGGTATCACAATCCAAGATATCTAATGGATGTGGATTCCTCCGAATTATGACCTTAGACCTACTCGCACTACGATTGCTCAAGCTGCGAAGTTTGAGATCTAACAAAAATGATTATTTTCCATAACATTCAAAATAAAAATTATGTAGTCATTTCAATCCTCATAACTCTCGAGATCAAGACCCTATGCACCCTCTGCAAATAGTATGAGATTACCAAAGTCTAATCACGCAGTCCTTAGACTTAAATCTCAAGGGTGGTCATGTTCAATACAATCTTGTATGTGCAAGTCACAATCCTCATTTGAGCTATCATACAAATCCTTAAGCCATAAGATATGTTCTCATAGTTTGAGATAAACTACTAGGATTGTACACGAAATGATAGTGATAGGATATCAACTTCCTATCTAGGTTGTAAACTATTCAATTGAACTAAAATCAGAATTTCGATCTCATGTCCTCAAGCGAAACCCAACTCGTCGAAATTCCTACTAAGTTCAATTGATTGACATAAAATTATATATATATATATATATATATATATATATATATATATATATATATATATATATATATATATATATATATCATAACCATGATTCTTTTTTCAAAATGAACTAACACCCCATCACTAAAAACTAAACGTCATCTATGGATTTCAGAATAAAACCTCAATAATCACCCACTTAGTCTTAAATCCATATACTTGTGTATTTAACTCCTAATACATAAACTCAAAAATTTGTTGCCTAAATGTAGAAGTATTCATCGGGTGTTACCCGATACAACCTTAGTCGTAATCTTATCACATCCTTGTTTGATCTCTCAAAATAAGTAAAATCTACTCTCTGTGTGCTTAACCCTTTTATGGGTTACGAGTTCTTTTGAACTTGCAATAGTTATTATGTACTCTAAAGGTGTAATAGACAATTGCATTTTAAGGAACTTTACATAAGATACTTAAGAAGTAAACGATCCATATTGTCTCCAAAGTGACAACAACTTTGGCCTCCTATGTGGAGTCAATAATACAAAATTGCATCAAAGTCGTCCAACTTATAGCTCTAACTCCAAGGGTAATAAAAACTTGGAATCCATGTCTGACTGAAAACCTAGTCTTTGTACCTTCAAGGTATAATACTCTGAGACTAAAATTTGTTGATCATGCCAACGACATAATGGATATTTCGTCTAGTACACAATACAACATACATGAGGTTTCCCACCATAAAAAAAAAATTATATTCATCATGGATTTTATTTAATAAAGTGTCTAAAGAAATTAATTCCTAGATAAGTGATTCAATACTTGAAAATTAAATATTTTCATGGAATCCTGATGTTAATTATGTGAATATAACATCAATATAAGAAGTTTTGGGTAAGCAAACATCTTTTTTATCTGACCCAATGAAAGCTTGATCATAAGGATGTGCTCAGCTAGTCTTAACTTCTTTGTATCAAGTTACCTGGACAACCACACTCTTATGTAAGATAGTACACCCACCTCGTTCCCGATTAGGCAAATATTATCCATAAATTGTACTTAGAAACACCACTATGTATCCACCATGCTTCTTATACAAAACATCATTATTTGGGCTTTGATCAAAATCAAAACATGATTAACTCATTAAATAAAATGCTCCAAGATCTTGATGTTAGATTAAATATACAAATGGATCTCACAAGCTTACATCATTTTTCTTTCACGACTTCTTACTTTGCACTTGTCAAGACAATCATTCAAGGACATAGTCTTAATGTTAAAATAATCATGATAAACTTCAGCATGGCTACCAGGGAAAAGGTGCGGTCATAATTAATCCCTATCTTTCTATGTAAACCCTTTGTCAAGCCTTACCTTAAAGGTCTACACTTTTCCATCCATTTATCTATTAACTTTTTATAGGTCCAGTTGCACTCAATGGGTTTTATCCCATCAACAAGTCTATAAGTCCCAAAATTTGATTCGAATACATTGAATCTCCTTTTGGTATCCATAGTCATAAGTCAAAGAAAAAGTCCTTATATTAGATAGCTCATGTTTGCCTCGGAACTCATTGAAATTATTATACAAAACACTAACCTTTCGGTTTTCCTCTTGATGCTCCACTATGAAGTAGGACCACTTGCTATTTAGTATAAGTGACATATGTTTCCTAATCATTAGTAATACTCCCACAAATATTAGGTAGTGTATTATCAATATAGGTCTGTATTTCATCCTATAAGGGTGGTCTAGTAACACCGGTAATATGATGTTCCATTTTAATCTTGTAAGACTAGCTTACACTTAGGCTTGAGGTTTATTTCATAATACTTTCTCAAGAACCGAGAATTGATGAAAATAACGATCTTCTTATTCTTGGACTATGATATAAACTACCTTTATAACCTTTGTGATAACCAACAATGATACATACCTCTATCCTTAATTTCAACTTCCTTGAATCCCTCCATAACACGAGTGTCAGGCACCCCAAAATTCGAACATGCCCTATATTGGGCTTACGCCCACTCCAATGTTCATTGGGAGTTTAAGAGACCGATTAAGAAGAAACTAAACTCGAATATAGATGCCATCCCATACGTAAAATCCCAATATTAATGTTGTAGTCCTGAATAACTAATCATGGACCTTATCATCTCTAAAAGAGTCGTATTCGTTCATTTCCTCTACACCATTCCAAAGTAAAATACCTGGTCTAGACTACTGGGATAAAATCGCAACCTTTGATTAATAATTCTTAGATTCTCCTAAGAGGTAGACACCCCCATGATAAAATCTTATAGCTTGGTTTAATTTACCTTACATATGCCCCACTATTGTCTTACACACTTTGAACTAATCAAATTCTACACATGTAGTGCATAAGGTAAACACATCAATACATTAAGTAATCATCAATGAAATCAATAAAGAACTTAAAAACACCTCTTGACTGGATAATCATAGAACCACACAAATTGAAATAAAGCATTTTTAACACATCTTTAGCTCTTTAGCTTTTGACCGTGAAGGGATTTTACCTTCTAAATAGGATGTAAGACTAGAAGTGCTTCCACTTCTAATGAACTCAACAGTCCATTTTAAATTAGTCATCAAATTCCTTTTACAATACAATAACCTAAGCGTAAGTGCCACACTTATATTTGATTCTAGAAAGAACGTTATCTTTAATGATATGCCAATTAACATTCTTCATATAAGTATTTAGAATTATTGGTGAGACAGACCTTATAATGTGTAAATTACTTTCCAATATACCAGAACATATAAAATATATCCAATTTTGATAAAAACAAATTTATAAATGATCGAATATATGTTCAAAACTATTTTTGAAATCGAAATCAATTTTTCAAGAAAAAATAAGTACATTAAATAATTTTCATATATATATATATTCACCACAATCTATAAGGATACCCTACTGCCAATATTGTTGCGTTATTCTAATTGCATTTAATTAAGAATAACCCTCTTTTAAGTAATTGCCTGGAACCTTTGCAGAGACTTGCATTTTTGATTTGTGGTTTCCAATTCTACACAATAGGTTGTATTAGATCGGACCATAAATCATGCATTTACTCTCTAGAGGAGAAAAATTACCATTCCCTTTTCTTTTTAAAGTTACCAAAAATCGAACTTCTTTACTATAATAGTTTTATCTACCTCTAATGGAAACACCCTCCTTGTAGATTTTCACTGCTAGCGAGGAATGTTAAATTTTTTAAACCAAATCATTGTACCTAAGACTTAATCTGATCCTCCTACTTCCCTTTCGAGATAGAAGTAAAGCTCTTCTAAACAACTAACATCATCCCTTGGCTACCGATGCCACTCAATACCATATTATAAAATGGACACATGGTTCCCCATCATATCTAATACAAAGATTAATCAATCATGGATATCATTTTAATAACACGATTCTTTCTTACGTGTCAACAATTAACATCGAGATTTACAAATTCTCATCGGTCAATTCTTTAAATTAAACATGTACACATAGAACTTCCTCATTGGGGGGACCAAACATATATAAGATTTAACTTAAAATAGTTACCATATATATTAAAATACCATGATTATGTAATTAACATCATCCGTTGGGGGGTAAAGAAAGTTAACGTAAGGAATTAATCACGTCATAATTTTAATACATTGATGAGAATATTTGATTAAATAGCTTTATTATCCTCTTAAGTTAAAACAACGTCCAATTAAATTTTAAGCCCGTGAAAGTTATTCCATTTAAAACTTTAAGACCAGTGAGAAAAGGTTGGATTCATTTTTGAAATCTTAGAATAATTAAATTGAGAAAAATAATTTTCAATTAAAATGCAAGAATTATTTCGATTAAATTTTAAAGTGTCATCCATTTACCACCAATTAAAAACTAATCATGTTTGACATCCTAATTCCCTTATGAAGGGATATTTGTTGTTGGGGCCTTAAATCCCCCCACCTTGAATTAGACATATTATTAATCTTTTAATATGTTATCCGGACAGTCTAGGAAACTTATGTTCAACATATGAATAGTTGGAATCTTTTGGTCCTATAATTAATGACAGTGACTCCATTGTGGAGAATATCGTTAATTATATTTAAATGTATACAATCGGTTCATTCCTCAGATATGAATCCTCTCTTGAAGGACTTTCCCGCTGGGTGGACTGAACTCAGTCACATTGAATTCTTGGAACTGTCACTTAAGAATCTTAAGAATAGTGGATGCCATGATTAAATCCATATGGGTGGCAGACCGAACTTGACGTGCGACAGTAATCACATAACATTATTAAAAACATCAATGGAGACCATGGGGTTTATGTGGAAACCCACTTTACACTTAATATTTCTAACTCGAGGGAATTTTGAAAAATAATTCATTCAATATTAAATGCCCGAATTAAATCCTCGATAGCTTCCAATTTACTTGTACAGAGTAAATTACCCAATCTCACTATTTTAATTTTTAAAAAATAAAAATAAAATTTTAAATTAAAACAAAAACGAAAGGTCTCAATTTAATTTATACCTTAAAATTAATTATCCCAATTAAATTCAATGTAGAAAAGAATAAACAAAACCGTTTTTTCAGAAAAATTGGTGATTTAGGCTAGCCACGGATTTACCCATGTTGTCCATAAAATTGGGTGATCATAATTAAACAATTAATTAAGAAACGAGACTATCATGTAAGCTAGTAGAATTATGATAAAATAGAATATTAAAGAAATCACAATTCAATAAGTAAACTAATTCCATGGTAGGTTGCCCTATATTCAAGTTCTAGGTATCCCATATTCGAACATGTCCTAAAGTAAGCTTGTTCCTATTTCTCAATTCCATAGGAGTTAAAGAGATCTATTTAGAATGGAACTAAATTCAAAGTGTATATAGTTGTCTCTAATGTAAAACCAATAATAATGTTGTAGTTATGAATAACTAACCATGGACCTTATCATATCCAAAAGAGTCACATTCATTCTTTCCCTCTACACCATTATGTAGTGGAGTGTTAGGTGTAGAGAACTGGCCCCACCCCAATAAATTATTCCTAAACTCTCCCAAGAGGTATACGATTTAAAGATTAGATTGTATAATTAGATTACCTATAATCCACTTTAATCTTATAGAATTTAAACTAATTAAAGATTTTGAGCTAATGGTGTGAGGTAAACATATCCAAACCCTGGTTAATCATGAATGAAACTAATGAAGTATTCATAAGCACCTGTAGACAAGCTAGTCATGGAACATATAAATATGAAAAAACCATTATCAACACATCTTTGGCTTTGTGGCTTTTGGTCATGATGGGCCTCTCAGTCATTTTAACTTAAAATATAGTTAATAGACTCGACGTGCCTCTACTTCCAATTAACGAAATTGTCCATTTTATACCAGTCTTTGATTCCTTTTAGAGTAAAATACATAAGCGTAAGTGCCAAAATTGCATTTGGTTCAACTAAGAAGGAAACGATCTATTTAATGATAATCCATTAATATTATTCATTTCAATGTTTAGTAGTATTGCGAAGACAATGTTTATAACGTATGAATTATTTTCCAATTTACCAAAACAAATAAATGATATCCCAATTTTGATAAAAACAAATTTGAGAATGTTAGGATTCTATGGAATTATTTGTGTTTTAGTTTGCACACACAAATTCAATTTACCAAATTTTATCTTTGATTAATTTATGTGTGCATACATAGATGTAGTCCAAATTTTAATGTAACAACCCAAACATGCAAATAACATGAAGAAGTAAGGAAAAATCCCCAAAAGGGAAATTTTTTTATTCATCACTATAGAATAATTGACAGACAGTCGACTTACGAACTACTTAGACCAACTACGTATAATGCATAGAGTCTTTAATTTCTTCTACAAAAAATGACCCAGTCCAGAGCTGTCCACGAGAAGCAGTCTTCCCTCGATATCAGTCGATCAGCCTTCTTCTTTTTTAATAGTGAAACCTCGGTTCCATAAATCAGCAGTCGAGATTTCTCTCTATAAAGGTTTTTGAACTATAAAGGTTCATTTTGATTTGATAAAGTGATCTTTATATTTCCAGGGGTTTTGGAATAATTATGGAAGAGTTTGATCATAAAGAGAACTCAAAAAGGCCGAAAAAAATCTTTCAAAATGAATTCTTTTTTCGTGTCTAATCATGTCTCTCCTTTTATAAGGAACTTTGTTAGAATGGAATAATTACAAGAGATTTGGATAAGATTTATTTGAAAAAAATCTCGCGCAGTCATTTGAACGACAGGTACCTTGGTCGAACGGCACACCCAGTTTTGGTCATTTTGGTTTCTAACGGCATATCAAACGAGATTCCAGAAAAAGATGAAAAAGATCTCGTTTGATCATTTGAAAGTCTCTTTCTAACGACACACCCTATCTCATTCGAACGACTTCTAACGAGATTCCAAAACTTGCTAAAAAGAAAATGTTTCAGATCTCGTTCGAACCAAGAGAACTCGTTCTAATGGCATAGTGTAGTTTTTCGAACGACCAGCTATTCTCATTATAACGAGATAGCAAAATTTTCAAAGTTTTCCTTGAAAACATTTAAAAACCATTTTGAAAAACAAACTCTTAAAAATTCTAAAACCCTGAGAAAATAAAGTAAAGTAATGCTTTACCAAATGGATTCATAATTTCTTCTAAAGTTGTTGAGACATACGATTCTTCAATATTTCAAAAGTCTTCAACCACTACACCAAATCTGCCCATTTGTCAAGGTCATTGACCTTGACAAATCCACCTTGTCAAGGTCAATGACCGTGACATTTCGAGGCGAGATAACTTTTTCTGTCACGGTCGTGTCACGGTCATTGACCTTGACACAAAACTCGCGTTTTGTGTCACGGTCGTGTCAAGGTCAATGACCGTGACACGTTTGTCACGGTTTATAACCGTGACAAAGCCGTGACCCTTTTTAAAAAAAAAATCACGATCAATGACCGCGACACGTCCGTGGCAATTTTGTCACGGACGTGTCACGGTCAATGATCGTGACAATTCTGGGCAGAATTAAAAAAAACTGCTGGGCAGTATGGCCACTGCCACTGCCCAGCAGTATATTTGTACCTGTTATAGCAACGTTGTACCTGTTCCAAACATCATATATCCGAACAAACTAAAGATAAAGCAAATATATATTCAAATAAGAAACTATTTAAAAAGAAACAACATCACCATCATTTTATCTCAAATCTACAAACTATTTGCATGGAAAAGAGATTTTGTACCGCGACGCTCGGGAACACCTCCTTATCCTTCCCTTCTCGTCCGAATAGCCACATAAGTATAGAGCATATGTGGCCTACCCTTAGGGCCACTCCCTGTCCCCTGAATTGAAATAAAATAAAATTAGTATCCGCCCCTCAAATATAGATAAATATAAATCGTAATTGAAATCGAAATCGAAATTGACATATAAATATAAATACATTACCTGTAGTGTCAATCAAACAGCTAACTTGAGCTCATATGGTACCTCCTTCCAACTAATGTACCCCGGGCAATCGTGTCAATTATAATTCTCTTCATATCTAAACACTAAGAAATATCATAATCCTATGGAGGTATGCGTTGCAAATTCCTTCCAACCGTTGTGTAGCCAAAAATCAGCAGTTGAAGTTGTCAACTCCACCTTTGAATGGTCTCCCATGTTTTGCTAGAAGTTCCAAGTGGTGGGGTATGGAAAGTGGAATTGACAACTTCAACCGGTGATGTTTGGCTACATAACGGTTGGGAGGAATTTGCAGAGCATCGCTCCATAGGATTATGGCATTTCTTAGTGTTCGGATAGATGAAGAAATTCAGTCTCCTCTCCACAAATAGGACACCCCAAATAACTATGTACTAATCACCTATTAAAGGTAAGAAGCGTATATTCATGGATTAGTATAAACAAAACTTAGATGTAGTTAGAATATTTATGTATTAATCTCCTCTCCACACACGCACACTACACAAGAGTGAAAATGATAAAGTGCAGATCAAGTAAAAGCATTAAAAATGGATGTTTCGATACAAATTGAAATATTTATTACAAATTGAAAAATTGTTTCAAATTCGGGTTATCATGAAAAATGGATTGATATTCGGTAGGAGCAGCCAAGTCATCCACACTACTATTTAGACGCCTTGGCACGTGTTGGACAATTGACCACGGCTCGTTGTTGATATACTCCGAGTAAAACACTTGCTTAACCTTTTGAAATGCACAAACAAACGGCTCATCGCTCACGTGGTCGTTGCTCTTCAACTTGGACAAGTCAACCATGATCAAATTGGTGACAGGATCAACTTTACAAGCATTTTTATCCTCAACTCTTACCCATTCACAGTAAAATACAACCTCTTTGAAGCTTATATAATCCAATTCAAATATATTTTGGATTACACCATAGTAAGTCATTTCAGCTTCAACGAGGTTTTTATCTTTTGCGCTCGCTCGAAAGAAAGTAAGAGCCTTGTATGAAATTCCCGAGTTCTGTACATTTGTACTTTCCTCGTACACTTTAGCGCCGAAAATGTAACCGTTCAATCGATATTTTTTGTACTCTTGTGCCACGAACAAGGGTCCAGTGGCAAGACGAGCAAGCCTTGATGTCGCATCACCCATCTTTAGGAGCTGAGAATATAGATAAATTAATTATATTAGTGGTAAAATTTGAGTGTAATGTAACGTTATATAACGACTGTTTTCATTGTAATTACCTCTTGTGTCAACCATAGCCTAAATTCGCTGTCTGATTGTACCACTATTTTTCGTCTTTTATTGTTCTCACAGGCTTCATATTTACTGCATATTACAAAATTAATCATGTATAAAATAATCTAAAATAATGTTAAACATTATAATATTCGAAACTTACTTTTTCCATTCTTCGACATCTTCATGTGTGTCAAATAGATAACGAGCTACTTGTTCATGTTGCAAACTCGTTAATTTCACTCGTTTTCCCATCACATTACCACCATCATCGAGGAATTCATCAGTGTCATCAACGCTGGTCGAGTCAGTCATATATTCCTAAGTATATATTGATGACTCCACGGTGATGTATTCCTCTGCAATTGATCCTGCAATATATCGCGTATTCTTGACGTAATCTTTAAAAACTTTCATCAATCTTTCAAACGGATACATCCACCGATATCTAACTGGACCATAAAGAAGTGCCTCGTCGCATAGGTGTACCAACAAGTGAACACTTATGTCAAAGAATGCTGGGGGAAAGTACTTCTCCAATACACAAATCGCTTCGTTCACAGCCAATTTTGCGGCCACTATGTGTTCTCGATTCACTACCTTCTCACACAAGAGGGAGAAGGTAATACTAATTTGCATAATAGCCCTACGCAAATCCTTGTGCTTGGAGAAACAGTGCTTAAACAATAGAGGAACCAATTGCATGATCACATGCCAATCGTGGGACTTACACTTATGTAAATCACGAGTAACATAATTCACAATCCTTTGCAAGTTGGACGAAAAAGTAGATGGGCCCTTCAAATTATATATTGTGTCTAGAAGCACCTTCCTTTCCTCACTCGTCAAAGTAAACGCAGCAGGGGGAATTATTCTCCTTCCCCTACTATCTTCTTTCAACCATAGTTGTGGTTTAAGTTTTAACGTTTTAAGGTCTTTTCGTGCATTTTCTCCATCCTTCGAATGACTCCCCCCAAGGCAAGTACCCACAATATGTTCAGCGAAGTTCTTCTCTGCATGCATCACATCCAATACATGGCGCACCGGGTTTTTCTTCCAATAAGGCAAGTCAAATAAAATTGACCTCCGAGACCATGCCTTTCTTATCTCAGTTTCATTCCCAGTTGGGGTCTTCTTATGCTTGACATTCTTAAATTTGGGATTCTTGCCTGGCATATTTGGGCCACATTCAGAAGATTTACTTTCAATTTCTGAACCCGAAAGTTGTCTCGGCGGTAGCCTATGTTCAACTCCGCCCAATAAAAAATTGGAAGCTTTCTCAAATCTGAAACTATGAGCTGGAGGTAAAAACCTCCTGTGGCAATGGTATACATTTTTTAAGCTGGAGGATAGACGAAGAGATTCAGTCTCCTCTCCACAAATAGGACACCCCAAATAACCATGTACTACACATCCGGATAATGTTCCATAAGCTGGAAAATCATGAATTGCCCACATCAACATAGCTTTCAGCGCAAACTCTTATTTTCTAAAAGAGTCAAATGATTGCACACCCTCTTCCCACAACTCATTTAATTCTTCTACCAAAGGAGCCAGGTAGATATCAATGTCTTCACTTGGTGCCTTTGGCCCAGGTATCAATAAAGCCATCATCGAAAATTCAGGTCTCATAAACTGTGAAGGAGGGAGGTTGAGTGGGGCTAGGATCACTGGCCATACACTCTGATTGGTGCTTAGATTTCCAAATGGATTGAAACCATCTGTTGATATAGCCAAACGAATGTTGCGTTGTTCTCGGGCAAAATCGGGATACTCATAATTCATCCTCCGCCAGGCAGTAGAATCAATAGGATGACACATGATATTACCCCCTACTTCTGCCCTAGCATGCCAAGTCATTGCCTCTGCAATCCATGGCACTGTGAAAAATCGCTTTAATCTAGGCCCAACGGGAAAATATTTCAATACTTTTTGAGGCACTTTTGAGCTTGTGCCTTCCTTACTAGTAGATTGGACATATCTAAGTTCATCGCATACCGGACAACGATCGAGATTTTCATACTCCTTTCGGTATAGTATGCAGTCATACACACAAGCATGAATCGATTATACTTCATTCCCAAACCTTTCAAACTGTTCTTCATAACAGGATAACTATTTGGAAGTGTATTCACCTTGGGTAATAAGTCCTTCACCCATTTCAGAATTCCCGTCACGCTATTGCCAGACAAACCGTACTGCGTCTTCAAACTGTGCAAACCAACCATGGCATGTAAAGTTGTTTGATCTTTCTCACAGCCAGAGTATAACGGTTGGGTCGCCTTAAATTTTAAACTTTGGTAGTCATCGTCAAGTTTTATCGTGTTATCTTCACGAGCACTTGAATCTTCTACATCATCAGTAACCTCATTCTCCTCAGCTTCATAAACTCCGTACGCATCATCAACTAAATCCTCTAACATATTATGATCTACGTCGTCCCCTTCTTCATCTATTCTACTTGTTGAAGGCTGTTGTGAAGGTTGGTCAGGGACAGAAGGAACTTTCAATTCACCGTGAAAACTCCAAAATCGATAACTATCTTGCATACCCGATCTTAACAAATGTAGTTCAACTGTTTTCCACTCAAACACCTTACCATTCTTACACCTAGCACACGGACACGGAAACTCTTCATCATTACGACATCTCTTTGCATATTTCACAAATTCGTTAGCACCTCTGCGAAACACATCCCCCATTCTATTAGTCTCACCCATCCACTCTTTGTATTTCGGATATCCCATCACAGCTACCACAACTAAACACCTATTAAAGGTAAACAAAACTTAGATTTATAGTATGTTTTATTTAATTATCCCATCATTTAATTATCCTATTAAAGGGTAAGTGGTCCTATCCCATTCAAGAATGCATTTTTCTGTAATATACTTAACAGCTCATGCGCATTGTTACGATTTGAAAAAAATTCGACAGCATATCCCCTTAGTTCTCCAAGTACACAACGTAGATTGGCAGGTGTGAGTGTTATTTCAATTTGTCAATTAAAATAACAGTCACACTTGTCAATCTAGTATGTACCCAGAGAACATTAAGATACGACTGCAGAACTTCCTCCAAAAGTAACAACTTTAAGCCAATAAGAATATTATACAAAAATTATACAGTCTCAAACTGTCCAAACGGGACAATTCGAGAGATCTCATTACAGGGGTAATGACTCTCGAACGGGTCTAAGGGTTATTGAATGCGTACGCATAAGAACTAGAATGCTAGTATCTATGCGCACTATATTTAATTTCAAATATGTTTCATATAATGGGTTAATTCAAATACAAAAATAAATTCATGCGTTAATTCAAATACAAAAAAAAATTCATGTATTGACCACATACACACACACACTATCTAAGCTGTTCTATAGGTATAAAAACAATTATTATCCAATTATTATCCAACTATTATCAATTATTTATTTTGAATGTAAATAATATTCAAAACCCCACCCACCCCCACCCCCTCCCGATGTTTATTATCCAATTATTATCCAACTATTATCAATTATTTATAAAATTGTTGTCTACTTTTAGTGTTGTGTACACCCCACCCCACCCCCTGCCCCCCTCCCCCACCCCCTCCCTCACCACACACCACACACACACACACCCCACCCCCTGCCCCCTCCCCCACTCCCTCCCCCACCACACTCCACCACACACACACACCCCACCCCACCCCACCCCCTGCCCCCCTCCACCACCCCCTCCCCCACCACACACACACACACACCCCACCCCACCTGCCCCCCTCCCCCACCCCATCCCCCACCACACACCACACACACACACACCCCACCCCACCCCCTCCCCCACCACACACCACCACACACACACACCCCACCCCACCTCCTGCCCCCCTCCACCACCCCCTCCCCCACCACACACCACCACACACACACACACACCCCACCCCACCCCCTGCCCCCCTCCCCCACCACACACCACCACACACACACACCCCACCCCCTGCCCCCCTCCACCACCCCCTCCACCACCACACACCACCACACACACACACACACCCCACCCCCTCCCCCACCACACACCACCACACACACACACACACCACACCACCCCCTGCCCCCCTCCCCCACCCCGCCCCACCCCCTACCCCCACCCTGCCCCACCCCCCACACACGCACACACATATATATATACACATACACACATAAATATACACACAAATATATATATATATATATATATATATATATAAATGGAAGAGAGAGAGAGAGAGAGAGAAAACCGACCTTAAAGTAAAGAGAGAGAGAGAGCAGCGTCGAGAGAGAGAGAGAGAGAGAGAGAAGGAACGGTGCGGGAGGGAAAAAAGAGGGGGGATAGGGTTTTTGCTGCGAACATTGTCACGGTCGTGTCAAGGTCTTTGACCGTGACAAGTATTTAAATTATTGTCACGGTCATTGACCGTGACAATTAGTTGTCACGGTCGTGTCAAAGTCAATGACCGTGACATAAAACGCGTGTTTTTTTGTCACGGTCATTGACCTTGACAAGGCTGGCCGGCTGAAAGGTGACAATTTGCCCATTTTGGTGTAGTGAACTTTTTCTTTGAATTCGTAAAATTCATGTAGGTGTAGTGTATGTATAACGGGATAAGCCAAAATAAAAAATAAATTGAGCAATTATAAAGCTTGCTCTTACAAATCTGCCCCGTTGGCTATTCCAGTACAAAACATAAACCAAAGCCAAAATGATCATAAAGACTAATACAATAAATACCCTCCCAAATCAAGAAAAGAAAATGTATTCTTTTATAAGTCTTCAAATAAAGTAGATAATTAGTCTTTAACTGAATTATATTTTCCCTTTTGGCTAGCTTCTTCATCTTGTGCGGGTTGAAGTGATCGTCATCTAGGCAGAATGTCCTACACACATGAAACAAATAAAATACTGTGACGCATACGAGTTTTAAAAGATAAAAACTCCCCCTCAATTTTTTCTCCCCCTTTTTATACGTAATAGACAAACGAGTAGAAACTAATCTTGAATAATAAGCATCACATGAAGATGAAATATATCATCACGAAGGTATTAAATGAAAGCACATGTAATGATAATATCAAAAGCACAATAAGAAGGAAACCCAAAAAACATATTCCTCTATTTAAAAAAAATCAAGTATAAAGCATAAAGAGTACATATAGATACAAAACACATTGTCAACATGGAATAACACTAAAATATCCAAATCATGAACACGAAATGTAATTGTGTCAACATTTTCCATAGGTAAATCAACATAAACATTCATAACATAGGTGCATGAAGTCTTGAGATAGTTCTAAAGAAAGAACTCAAAGTCTACCTTAAGTGTAAAAATAGTGAATTAAAATGAAATTGACTTAACTTATACAATATGTCATGAACTTAAATGATACTCACTTCAATAATTTCAAACTATTTAATGTTTTTCAAAAAATTCTGTTGTGCAAACTGTGGTGCTAAAAAACACAACATAAATTATAGAAGAAAGCAATCACCAGAAGATTAAGAAAAGCATGCAATCATAACGCAACAATATACGTGGTTCAGTAAATTGCGTATGTCCACAGAGAGTTCTACTGCTTTTTATTAATAATCTCTCAAGATGGTCTCTATTACATGCCCTTATGCCCCAGGCTAGGGGCTAAAATTTATTGATTATAAAATGCGGTTGTAACCTACACAATAAGCCATGAATCCCTTGAATATCTCTCTGAGATTCTTGGGGATAAACTTGGTCTTATCTCGGGTTAGTTTAATAAGCGTGGGCCATAATTTGGGTTGGGCACTTAATTATCCCTTATGGGCGTGGTCAGCTACTCTTATGGGATAATCAGAAATGGGTACCCACAATTACCCCTAAAATTTTCGGGGTGATGAATTGGCCCCTCAAATTCTAAAATAAAGTGTTTCCCTCCTAATGGCACATTTGCAATTTATATGATTAGGAGAGAAGCGATTTTTCCTTTCGTAAGATATTGAAGAGATAGATCTTCTTCGAATTGTGTGAACTATCATTGGCGCATTTAAACTCAAGGGTTGGAGAAACTCAGTCATCACTTCACCATCGTTGCGTATCGTGCTTTCCAAGATGTCTTTTGCTATTTGTCTTCTAAAATCAAGGCCTTTCATCATTTCGTGCTTGATTCTTACTTCGTAAGTCTTCAGTTCCTTTCTTTTTCATTTTTAATTTCCTTTGGTCATAGCTCTTCACTCTACTGTAGCTAGGGTTTCCTGGGTTTTCTCATGGCGACAATAGACAACAAATCTTTGCTTAAGTTTAGAAAATGTTACAAAATCCCTTACTGGGTAGATATTGAGTGTGCCCCAGTTCCCCACTGTGACAACCTTCCTATTAAAATAAGAGGTGGCCAGCCCGATACTCCAATAATCACAGGAATCATAGATGGTCCATTCTTAGCATCACTGTCGTTAAAATAATAATACGAGATAACCACCAATTAATTTAGAAAATGGACTGTCAAAATTTAATTAAAAAAAATCATTTAAACGATACCATTTGAAAAAGAGGTGGATATCAAAAACAAAGGAGTAACTGTATAACAATTTATGCACCAAAAACTAACCAAATAAGCTGTCGGTTAATAGACCAAAACAAATAGGTTACACCAAGTATTAAAATTAAATATCACATGCGATTAAACAAATACAAAACCTGGGTAACACACCCGAATGCGCATATTCCTTTACACTAGCCAGGGGACTTCACTGCATGCGCGTACTTCCCCTATGATAGCATTTAGAGAGGTGTGTATATGCAAATTATCATTTACAATTTTTTTCTCATTTAAATATTCACTTTTACATTCTCAAAATCATTTGTGCTTAACAATTAAGTGCCAATTTAAAATATGCATTTCTTATTCACGAACTCATATTTTATAAATGATATAGGACACGAAGTATAGTTTCCCTCACACTAGTCTCAGAGTGTTCAAAGTAATACCATAAGCCATCAAAGGTAATTCTCCTCGATACTAATCTCCCAAGGATCCTAGACCCTATCACTTAACTATCCCTTAGTCCGTGGCTAGCTCACTAGAGGAAACGACACTAATCGTTATTGAATAACTCCCGAATTAAACTCAATTACCCCCAAGGTTCTAAAAAACGCGGGGCGTGATCAAGGCGTGGAGGCCAAGACTTAAGCCTTAGAAGCCGCCTTGGTGTAAAAAGGCGTGAAAATGCGTTTAGGTCTTTTTAATATATTTTAATCTTTTTTAACCATAACAAGGTTATTAAAATACTAAAATTGTACATATCATAAAAATATGTTGAATATTTGTAAATAAAAATACTATTTGATTATTTTGGATAAGATAATGGTTCGGTTTGTAAAAAAATCTTTAAAAGGGGATATCGTTTCACTAAAGCATTGTTGTTTTTAGAAAAAAAGTACACCTTAAGGGTTTTACCAAGCATAAGGCGTCAAAATCTTAAGGCGGGGCGTTTCTCTCAAGCCTCAAGCCTAGGCGGGTTTTTTAGAACAGTGCCCCCATACTATCCTAGGGTGTTAATCCTCCTAATATAAACCCCTAAGAGTGTTAATCCTCCTAATATCAACCCCTAAGAGTGTTAATACTCATAATATAAACCCCTAATCCTCTTTATTACTTCCCAAGGGAAGGATCCTAACCCTTAAACCTAAAAGAGATGGAATAAAAACAAAGTTGGAAAAATATCCTAAAACTGCAGAAATTCCGAATCGATTCGCCCTGGCCGAATCGATTCGGTCTTGAAAGCGAATCGATTCGGATAGGCAGAATCGATTCGGTCAAGAGGACCCAACATTCTTCATGTCTCTGAATCGATTCGGGTCATCCGAATCGATTCGCCCAAGCCAGACCTGTAGCCTACCCCTTTAGCGAATCGATTCGCTAGGGGCGAATCGATTCGCTAGGGGCGAATCGATTCCCCTGGGCCAGAATGCCCTGTTTCGGCTATGGGTTTAACAACCCTAAATTCCCAAAACTCCAATTTCCCTCTTCAAAACTCAACCAACTAAACTTATTTTATACCCAAATCATTTCTACACAATAACTAACTAATATTTACAACTCAAATCAAATTTTAATCCAATGTTAAGGGTTTAAACACTAAATCATCATAAAACCCAATAATGGTTAAAACTCCCAAAACACAACTATATATGCAATTTACTCACATTAAATCATACACTAGCAAGTTAAAAACTTTCCTCAAGTTTGTAGTCTCAGATTCTCTTCCGTAGCAACGATTTCCAACTCCAATTCTCCAATTCTCTCATTTCTCTCCATTTTCTCCCAAGCTCTCTCTTCTCTCCAAGTTAAAACATGTAATTGGGAAAATAAGAGGGCTTGGGAGACTAAACCGTTCATTTAACATTTTTTCCCATCTTTAAATGTTAATACACCATTAAAATGACGCGTAACTACATAATTGCGTCATAACCTGTCAAAAGTGCCTGAAACTCAAAAATACAATATGGCACCTATTTTGACTATCTCGACTATTTCAGGACTAATCGCGCCCTCAACATTGGCATCCGGAATAATGTAAAATATTTCATGTTCCAATGTCATGTTAATTCATTAATAATGATTCAATTGAAATATATGCCATAACCGCCGTTTAAAGCACAACGACGCAATAAAACATAACATAATACTATTTACCTTCTCTCAATGGTAAATATGCAAAACTCAGTAAATATTATCTCTGAAATCACTTAAAATAATATTTACTCTAACTTCCATTATTTTATATAATTATCTCACATGGAAAAATTATATAAAATCAATTACCCAAAAGTAAGTGTTGTTACATACTACCCCCCTTATAAAGGAATTTTGCCCTCAAAATTCAGGCATAACTCATAAAAATACTACAGGCACATTTCTCAATTATTATTCTCTCATTCTCAAGTAAATTGTCTATACTCTCCATGATCTAAAATTAATAACCGTTTGTTCCTCACATGAACTATCGGGCCTACCTTTACAACAATGGGAAAAATCTACCTAACCCGGCGCAAGTTTATTTTTCATCACAAAGCGTGTTATACCCTTGACAATAAAAATGCCCGCATTAAATTTAATTGTCTACCTCAAATTTTACAAGACTTCTATTCGCGTTGGCATAGCCCTTCTAACAATCTTGGGTAATTCGTATGCGATTTCAAATGAACTCAGTCTTCGAAAAGATGTGTTGGATCATTCTAGGCCCCATAAGCTTATTGTCTCCTACTTCCAACCAATAGGTAGGAAATCTACGCGTCCTATTATACAACGCCGCCTACAGTAGCATACTCACTATGGATTACATATTTAACCAAAAGAAGATTTTGCACTCATCCACCAAAAATAAGTATGTACATTGAAAGTATGTCCTCCAACATACGTTGTTTCTCCCCTCTTTGACCAATTATTTTTGGGTTGTAAACGGTACTCAACCTTATCTGGTCCCTATTGTTTCTGGAAACTTCTTTAGAAATGGGATACGAAAATCTTATCTCCATCTAACCCTATATTGATAGGCACCCCACAAGGTTTCATAAACTCCATATTACAATCCATCCATACCCATGACCGATTTACAACATTAGTAATCCAGTGAATAAAATCCATGGATACACTCTCCCATTCTTGCACCAGTATTTCTAACAATAGCATCAGTCCAATCGGTTTCCTATAATCCACATTCACCAATTGACAAGTGGTGCATAGGGAGACAAACTCAGAAACGTCCTTTCTTCGCTCTTCCATGACTCTCATCTAAATAACAAGCGTAACGATCAATCACTGATATAAGCGCCCTTGTAACTGTATTTTCCTAAGTGATAATGAATGTCAAATTGATAATCTTTTATGAATGCAACCACCGCACCCTTTAATCTTTCCCTAAGAACCAACCTTGTGTCGACTTGTGGTCCATGAAAAGACTTAAGTTCCTTCCCTAGAGGTAATGCCTCCCCATCTTTAAGGCAAACATTATTGTGGTTTGCTTTTAGTCTTGCATGAGATAGTTATCCTCACAGGGTTCTAGCCACAAGATATATACGCAATGGTCACCACCCCACTCTTGCGGAGACGTGTCTATAATAACCAAATAGTCCACTCATGAACTGGGCAACGCTAATTTATGAGTAGGAGTCAATTTTCCCTTCAGCTAATCAAAAGCTAAGTCCTAGGCGTAACAGCTCCTCTAGAGATGGGCCTCACATTCTTCTCAGGCTGGTATTCCTTATTCCTAGAAACACAATCCTTCTTAAAAATCAACCCACCAATTTTCTCTTGGTTAACCCACTACGGCATTTCTAAAACAACACTACATGCCCCATAGGCCTTACTTCCTAATAATATTAAGATTAATGCGTTACCACTAACTACGTGAAATAAGTACTATACTAACTATGTCCCTAGTGCCCAAGAACTTTCTCAATTTTTGACATTTGCTCGATTTCATGCGTGGGATGTCTCGTAAAGCGAAATCCAGACAAGGAACTCTCCCGTTACACTACTACCTCACTTCATCGATCATCAAGATATAATGGCCTAAGGCACCCAAATCGGGACTACTAAAATCCTAACTCGTAACTCTACTAACGCGCTTTTATATCTATGTCCCACCGTTTCGACGAAATAAAAATAATCTAACTAATCAAAGATCTTGTCTGCTAAGTATTATGCATCCTTTATCCAAATACATTCATGCACATCTTACTAAATTTCCTTCTCATCCAAGCCTAGCTATAAGCCTCAGTCCGATTTACTTATCTTTGTCTCTCCCACATATATCCGGTGAGGAAAACATTTACAGTGCTTCTGCACCGCACATCTACCTTTTATTAGCCCTATAATCAATCACTTAACTCTCGAGTAATTCCACCAAAACCCACATCCTAATATAAAGTAACATCTCTCCACTCCCAACATCGTTAAGGTTCATGCGTGGAGTGTCTCGCAAGCGAAATCCAAACAAGGAACCCCTCCGATACACTACTACTTAACTTTGTTGGTCGTGGAGATATGGTAGCATAAAACAAGTAAACTAACAATTCATGCATACATTGAATCATCATTATAAAGTCTCAACCTGTATCCAGGAGAGATATCACAGAATAACTAGTTCCATTCTGGAACTGTGGATATGATAATCTCACAATCATAATCCTTCTATATCTTAAATAAAAATATTTTACACTCGTATAACGCAAGCAGAACGAGTAGCACAATCCAAACAAAATTTT
Source organism: Sambucus nigra (assembly GCA_949130495.1). Classification (NCBI taxonomy): domain Eukaryota; kingdom Viridiplantae; phylum Streptophyta; class Magnoliopsida; order Dipsacales; family Adoxaceae; genus Sambucus; species Sambucus nigra. The sequence goes on along the minus strand of OX422216.1, from coordinate 315,612,345 downwards.
AAAATACCAGCATCCATTCACAATGAGTGACACAAATAAAACCTCACCACCACGAAAAACATATAGATATATACTCTATATTACTATTAATACTACCACAACGCTCAAATTACACATCCGATTCTAGGGTTAATAAAATACTGAGGCTCAATCTTGCCCCAAGAAACACACTACCCTTGTCCGAGGTGAAACTCACAACAACATTCTTTCTCTATCTATACCAAAACTACTCCAATCAATGCCATGTCCAGTCTTTCACCGGACAACATTAAAACATGTAGTTTTACGTTCCTTATCACATTCATTCCCCACCTCTGGCCACCTGATCATGTTAAAGTTTTCAGTACCTCAGGCTCCATAGCCTCGATCCTGATAATCTCTTCGTAGTTCGCTTAACTCCCTCAGCAAAGGAAAACATACTACCCGTCTCAACCGCCTTATTTCCATGAATTTCCTTGGGTGGAAGTCCACTAATGAGGTTTCATTAACACAACTTCTCAATAAGTGTTAATAACATTTACTAGAGGGCCCATCATTACATTAAAGGACTCTTCCTTCCTTGTATCTACCTTACTTCAGTGCAAGGTTTCCTTAACCATATATCTCTTCCTTTTTTATCGGCCTCTGACCGATCCTCTTGGGAATACTTGAAAAGTTGCATTCACTTCAGTTCTGATATATCAAAGGAGCTCGATATTAGACCCATCCATAACGTTTCTCTAAGATCAAAACATACCGCTCCTTCAAATCTGAGGACTACCGTTCCTACTATCTCATCATTGCTCCAATCGGTGGAAAATTTTTCCTCAAATTCTCACATCTGGGTATTCCTATACCCTTTTCTGAACCAAAGCTTCTGAGTCCAATACTTCCACTGAATAAAGCAACACTGCCTCCGCCTAACTTAACTTCAACACATGGTCCTTATCAATGGTCCTTATTAAGGACATTTCAACCATCTTCCAAATCTAACATCACTAAGTAATCCAAGTTTAGTACCACTCTCTTCTTGTAGTGGTACGTGGGAAATTATAGCTACTATATCCTTGTAGCTGTTGTAGAAATCTAAGAAAATGCAACAGAGGAATATGCTCCAATGTTATCCTCATCCCCGACTTTAATTCACAATTGTAATTAAGCCCCGTCTCCTTGTACCCTCATAACGGCCTTCCCTGGTCGTCCTTTAACATTCAACACATGAATTTGTAGCGATCGCGCAAAAGATTTACTAACCCCTTACATTTTGGCAGGAGAACGAATTCCCACAAGAGAAATCAACGATCTTAATCCTAAGGCTCTACATCAATTCAAAATCAATGCAGAAGGCGTAGTACGTCCGTACAGATTCCTAAGGACACTAGAACTTGATGCTATGATACCATCTATGACAACCCGCCTATTAAAATAAGAGGTGGCCAAACCGTTACTCCAATAATCACAGGAATCATAGATGGTCTATTCTTAGCATCACTGTCGTTAAAATAATAATACAAGATAACCACCAATTATTTTAGAAAATGGACTGTCAAAATTTAATTAAAAAAAAATCATTTAAACGATACCATTTGAAAAGGAGGTGGATATAAAAAACAAACGAGTAACTGTATAACAATTTATGCACCAAAAACTAACCGAATAAGTTGTCGGTTAACATACCAAAACAAATAGGTTACACCGACTATTAAAATTCAATATCACATTATATTAAACAAATACAAAACCTGGGTAACACACCCGAATGTGTAAACTGATCATAGATAGAGTACAAAAATAAAGGCGTATACAACGAATATCCTACAACATCCTCAATATGTTTTAGCTCCTGAACAACAGTGATGGAGAGGTCAATACGGGCGTCCTTGCGGTGGAGCACCTGGGCGAATAAAGAATTCATGCAAAACAAAGAGATATAGACGAGTCAGGGCCCAGTTTGATATGATCACTATGTGAATAAAATGCATGACAGTTATGAATATTTTATCATCAATCATAAACTTAACTCGCTCTCACAAATATTGATAAGAGTTCCCACCTCTCAATCTAAAAGCACAACCAAGCGCAATCTCAATGACACTATTCAAAGTTAATATACGCATGAGAGAAATATCTATTTTTCACTTAATGAGATTTCATTTCAGTTTTACACAACTTAAATGTGCAGTTCCTTTTTCTTTAGGAAACATATATAAAGCAACTTATTTCAGAAAATATTTCACCAATTCAGTTTTACATCTCATAACTTCACATTTCCCTTTTTATCTCCAGGAAAAGTATTTAAAGCAATTTATTTCATAAAGTGCTTTGTCATCAATAATGTCCCACATCATTATGAATAGTTACATTTCATATCATATAACGATTCTAAGACCGTCCTTTCGAGTTTCCTCACTGGACGCGCCCCTAAATGGCTATCATCTTCCAGGGCCTATCAAACAAGGTAACCTGGTCACCCTACATCGCGTGACGTCGGGAAGCAGCCATATACCTGCGCCAGTGAGTCATAACCACACCCGGAATTACCTCACTTCGCACAATAATCACATAATAAATAATAACCGGTCCTATGGCCGAGGACTATATTCACCCTGCATTCACTAGCCAGGGGACTTCACTGCATGCGCGTACTTCCCATATTATAGCATTTAGAGAGGTGTGTATATGCAAATTATCATTTATAATTTTTTTTCTCATTTAAAACATTCACTTTTACATTCTCAAAATCATTTGTGCTTAACAATTAAGTGCCAATTTAAAATATGAATTTCTTATTCACGAAGTCATATTTTATAAATGATATAGGCCACGAAGTATAGTTGCCCTCACACTAGTCTCTAAGTGTTCAAAGTAATACCATAAGCCATCAATGGTAATTCTCCTCGACACTAATCTCCCAAGGATCCTAGACCCTATCACTTAATTCTCCCTTAGTCTGTAGCTAGCTCACTAGAAGAAACGACACTAACCTTTATTGAATAACTCCCGAATTAAACTCAATTACCCCTATACTATCCTAGGGTGTTAATCCTCCTAATATAAACCCCTAAGAGTGTTAATCCTCCTAATATCAACCTCTAAGAGTGTTAATCCTCATAATATAAACCCCTAATCCTCTTTATTACTTCCCAAGGGAAGGTTTCTAATCCTTAAACCTAAAAGAAAAGGAATAAAAACAAAGTTGGAAAAATATCCTAAAACTGCAGAAATTCCGAATCGATTCGCCCTGGCCGAATCGATTCGGTCTTGAAAGCGAATCGATTCGGATAGGCATAATCGATTCGGTCAAGAGGACCCAACATTCCTCATATGTCTGAATTGATTTGGGTCATCCGAATCGATTCGCCCATCCCAGACCTATAGCCTACCCCTTTAGCGAATCGATTCGCTTGGGCCAGAATGCCCTGTTTCGGCTATGGATCTAAGAACCCTAAATTCCCAAAACTCCAATTTCTCTCTTCAAAACTCAACCAACTAAACTTATTTTATACCCAAATCATTTCTACACAATAACTAACTAATATTTCCAACTCAAACCAAATTTTAATCCAATGTTAAGGGTTTAAACACTAAAATCATCATAAAGCCCAATAATGGTTAAAATTCCAAAAACACAACTATATATGCAATTTACCCACATTAAATCAAACACTAGAAAGTTAGAAACTTGCCTCAAGTTTGTAGTCTCGAATTCTCTTCCCGTAGCAACGATTTCCAGCTCCAACTCTCCAATTCTCTCATTTCTCTCCATTTTCTCCCAAGCTATCTCTTCTCTCTAAGTTAAAACATGTAATTGGGGAAATAAGAGGGTTTGGGAGACTAAACCTTTCATTTAACATTTTTTCCCATCTTTAAATGTTAATGCGCCATTAAAATGATGCGTAACTACATAATTGCATCATAACCTGTCAAAAGTGCCCGAAACTCAAAAATACAGTATGGCACTTATTTTGACTATCTCGACTATTTCAGGACTAACTGCGCCCTCAAAATTGGCATCTGGAATAATGTAAAATATTTCATGTTCCAACATCATATTAATTCATTAATAATGATTCAATTGAAATATATGCCATAACTGCCGCTTAAAGCACAACGATGCAATAAAACATAACATAATACAATGTACCTTCTCTCAACGATAAATATGCAAAACTCAGTAAATATTATCTCTGAAATCACTTAAAATAATATTTACTCTAGCTTCCATTATTTTATATAATTATCTCACATGGCAAAATTATATAAAATCAATTACCCAAAAGTAAGGGTTGTTACACCCACAACGTTCGTGATGTTGAGGATGGACACTGGATACATGTCCTCCTGTTAACTCAAGAGGGTTTGATGTTTCCCCCAAATCCTCTATTTTTACACTTTTTGCAAAACTTTGATATAGTTCCTTCTCAACGCTCTCCAATTTTCTGGAAGATTGTGTCACACCCCGCCTAATTCTGGGCATCGGCCACCACCAAAACTAAGTCGGGCGCGAGTAAATAAATATCATTCTTAGCATGAGACAGATATGAGACCTAACAAAATTAATCCATAAGATAAATATTTGAATCAATCTTTAATGATAATAACAACTGAATGATAAATGATCCATCACATGCTAAAGCTTCGAATAAATCCAATCTCCAAAAAAGATTTAATTACAACTGAGTAATAATCAACTGTGAATAATCCAAATGAAATCCTCTAACAACTTTGGAACCGAATGGCCCAATAAAATGAAGTCTCATAATGAAATACGACTGAAAAGAAATTCTGACTAAATAAAGCGATAAAATGAATAAACTCCAGCTGCACCTCCAAACGATAGCTAATAAATCCTACGCAGCTACTCCAACACTAATACCAGAAAACGTTAGTCAACGCATGAGGTTAGAGCCCCGAGCATGAATACACACTACTCCCCTCAAATAGGGTATGTGGACCCAGACAATATCATTATACTCAATCAATATCACAATAGAGTATTTTAATTACGAACATAATTAAACGCGGGAAAGATAAATTACTAACCACCCCCAAAGATTCTGATAAAAAACACACCAATATCATTTTAATTATCCCACTGCCCCAAAGCGTTAATTTAAATAAATTAACCCAAATTTATTATTGTTCTCACTTTTTTATTATGGTGGTCCTCCCACCCCGGGTAGTAATCCACCAAAGTGTCACACTTCCCCTTGTCAATAGCCAACCGAATCCGTTTAAACTATCGATTCCCCGCAATATGATAAGATTCCACACACGACACGACATAAATTATCCAAGCTGACCCATTTAAACTGTCGGTCACTGACACATTATGTCACCACAATTTTTAATACCGTTTTTATCTTAGGCATTAATTATCATTTTCTAAATTTCATAATTAACAAATTACCCCACCCTTTTAATCGATGTGAGATCCTCAAAATACCCCTTAGTCCCATACCTAAGGGTTCCCAAAGTACATATACGTCCTATCCTACGTATAAGATGAATTTCCATTATAAAATACGTCATAGTCTCATGCCTAGGCTAACGCGACGATAAATAAAACATAAAAATTAGCCCACCCCCAGAATATAAAATCCCCACGAATTTACACTAACGAGTCCCATACCTAGTAAGCATCCTATAATCAAGGTGAGCAATATTCCACCCAAAAGCCCCCCGTCCCGGAGATGGCAAAAGTGAATAATAATAATCCACACAATATCAAAATTCATAAACACAACATGACAATATAATCATAAAGGTCTCAATTTAATTTAATTCAATTAATAACACCGTCGTTGTTTTCAACATAACTCATTCTATTCAATGATGTTAATTTACTTAACATGCAATGATATTCATTATGAAATAATCGTTCTCCTTTTCAAACCTTCTAATTTCTATAAGTGTGTTCGCGTCCCACGTGACATATACATAATCCCAAAACTTCTACATGCGAACCTACACCCCCAAAATCATAAAAACCCAATAGTCTAACTTACGCATCCAAGGGTTTCAAGAATAAAATCACATTAAAAAGTTTTATCAAAACATCACCAAAATTAGTGTCCACTTTCTCTAATTAAGTTGCTAATTGATTTTAATAAAAAAACACGTGATTGAGAATTTAGGCGACACTTAAAACGCATAATACTAGAGGAAATGAATAGAGTATTCATGCCTAGAATTTGTTGAATAAAAATCTGGTTGGAATCTTCTTGAGAAAACATCAATTGAGTATTCAATTATTGAGTTAAAACTTGTTTCAAGTTGGGGCTAGGGGTTGAAGATGAGAGAAAATATGTTTGGAGAACCTTACTGGAGAAAAATTTGAGGGAACAGTGTTTTAAAAGTCCCATCCTCAAATCAGTTTGGTATTTAAAGGGTTTAAGAGTTAGAATACAATTAGGACTCTAATACACCCACCGCCTCCTATAGCTCGAACGACTGGCACCTGTCGTTCAAATGACATGCCACGTCGTTCGAACGACATACGCTGTCGTTTGAACGACCCTAACACCCAATATAAAAATTCTCCTTTACACTTAAAAAATATTCTTTAACTTAACAAAAATGTACCTTCTTGTTAAATCATATTAAAAATCATTTAATTATAACTCCGATTTAATTCCAGTTGAAAATTTACTACTCAAATATAGAAAAAATTATCATGTTTAATTATTAAAGACCATTAAATCCAAAATTTTATTTTCCTCAAATATTCCAATTAATTAATTAAATTAATTAATAAAAACACGGGATGTTACAAATTGTCAATGGAGTCCACAGGATCAATCATCTTTATGGCAACAATTTAGGGTTAGTTGAAATCTGCTATTGCTATACTTTTTCTCGCACAAGCAGGGGTCTTCTATATCTGAAAGCAAGGATCCCTAATTAGGTATTGGTAGTTGATTTACCTGATTCCCACAAAGACTACTGGTCTGAAGGATTTATTGCTAGAAATTGACAAATTCCTCCCCAAACAGAGGGCGTAATGTACACTGGACCTCGGATCCCTACCTATAGGGAGGAGTACATAGGTTGTTGCCAAACCTTTTTCATTTATTGATTTCTTGCTCATCTTAATGTGTTTTTCTTCTAATTTTGTCCTCTCTTTCCTTTTTTCGCGAAGGATAGAAATCAAGAACCTGCTCCTCGAGAGAACGGGGCTACTGAGCTAATAAAGTCTTGGAAGATAAGGGACTCCATAGTTGAGGGTGAGTACCTTAGGTCTGATACATTTCTATTGGAGTATAAAAATACTACTACCAGTTTCATTGCTCGTCCAGTGGATACTATACCTCACTTTGATATCCCAGAAGAAGCAGTTGGTGCTTATGAACACATCGGACTAGACAAGGAGGAGGAGAGAAACTCAGAGGTTAGCATTGCTAAAGGTGGTAGAGGTGGTAGAAGCGAGGTAGGATCCAGTCAAGAGAGATCTAGTGAGGAAAGGTCTAGTGAGGTGGAAATGGCTCCTCCAAAAAGAAAGAATCTAATCCCGGATGATGATGATGATGGTCGGTTATCCAACAGGATAAAAATTTTAAAATAGAAGCATGGAGATTATATTGGTGGTTCCAAAATAGTGGCTCATGAGAAGAAGGTGGAGAGGAAGAAAAACGAAGAGGAGGAAAAAAGGGCAAGAGATAAAAAGAGAGAGAAAGAGAAAAATTGAGAGGAAGAGAATAAGAAAGAGGAAAAGAATAAGAGAGAGGAAAGGAAGAGGAGAGAAGAAGAGAGAAGTAATAAGGCACAGGACTCGATGGCCTCCATAGTGCTTGCTGCTATTCCTACTGAGGGGGCCTCAGTGGCTGCAACCCCTTATCTTGCCTCACTACTGCTAGAAAATGGCGTGCTCGTAATGGATCACGAGCAATCATCGAGCATAGGGCCTGAACAGTTTGCCCTGAAGTCAGATCAAGGGCTTTCTTTAGTAAGGAGACTTTTCTTCTCTGTATTCTTCAGTCTTGCGATCTCTTCATACTGTGTTAATTAATGTTTGTCTTCTCTTAAAATTCGTCTCTGATTACACTGTCCTACTGCATGGAAGGGATAAAATATCAAGTAGGAATACTGAGCTCAAAGAGAGTTTAAGGTCCTTTCAAGAGGCTTTGAAGTCTTTTGAGAAAGCTTTGACAGATGCCAAAGTCTCTTTTGATCGGGATAAGGCTGATGCAGAAAAGAAGTTGTTTGAGTTGTTCGAGTCCTATAATCTGGGGATTACTGACAAGTTGGTCGTAATAGAAGTGAACAAATTATTGGCAGAAGGGAACAAAGTGCTGGTTGAGAAGGTAAAGAAGTTGGAGACAGAGGCAACTAATGTTAGAGAGAGAGCACATAATAAATGATGGGAAGCATTATATGAAGACACTGAAGGCCAGATTGCCTACATCATCTAAGAAGGTTACATGAAAGTCTAGGATCGAGCCTTGATCGCTACTGGCATTGTTACTGACTCCCCCTATTCTCCCAATACCACCAGGCCCCAAACCTATGGTGAACGAAGATGTCCCTGCTGCTCGAGATGTTATGGATCTTATTGTCCCAGTTGTAGGTGCTTGGTTTGTTGATCAGGGAGTGGTCACTACTTAAACACAAGGTGGTGTACCTAGTGTCAGAGCGGGCAAAGCTGCTGATGACCTCGCTGCTAGAAAGGGAAATGGTCCCTCTTCCTCCGAGTAGGTTAAAGCTTCCATCAAGACTCTTATACTTTTCTCTTTGTTTGTGTTCCTTGTATGATGTACTTTTGATATGTAGATTGGTGCCAATTTGTTTTGAATGAAAAATAACACACTTTTGTTTCCACTAATTTATGTTGATCTTATCATTTGTTTTTGCTATTTATAGCCTGTTGATTTAGATGACTATATCCCTGATAGTTCTCACCTGGGTCAAATCCTAGGTCCAAACATAAGTGCACTGAGCTTTCACACAGATATATAATTCCCTTAGGTCAAGGAACAAGGACTATAAGGACCAATCAGAAGTGGTTTCCAGACTAAAGGATAAACTCGACGAAATGGAAGAGATTGGTGCCTCTACTTAAGAAGAGATGGATGCTTTGAAGGTGAAGCTTCCGGATGCATTCGAAGTTAATCAAGTGGGGGAGATGCTAGAGAGGGAAAATAATTATCAGAGAAGAGAAGTTTCACGCCTCAAGGAGAACGCCCTAAGCAACGCTCCTCAAATCCTGCGAGGGTCCTCTTCGCCGTCCATGCATAGAGCTAGATCAGATGGTGATGATTCTCATAGGGTGATTACCGAGATAAAGGGGGATCTTTGACAAGCATATGTAATTGATGTCGTTCTTCAAATAGATGTCACACGATTTCGATACTTGTTCTGAAAGGGTCCTCGATAGGTGTGGGGTGATGGCTATTATCAAGGTTGGGCAGATTCCCCTACAAATCTGAAGGAGGCCGAAGAGCTATCTTTTATCAGAGGATCTCTAAGTGCCCTCAGGGAGTTGATGGTCCCCAAAAATTCTACCTTATGGTATAGACATGAAATTACTCCTCCATCTTTGGAGCCAAATTCTTTTCGGAGAAACGACCATTGGATCCCCATAGATGCCATTCTGGTACAACTGTTAGAGCCGTGCCCAGAAGGGGCTGTGGAAATCATTGTTCCTTATCCTGACGATGGTCGAAGGGATTGAGTAGAAGATTATCTTGCTCATCACCTAGGACCTTCATAGGCCTTAAAAAAATTCTTATTGTTGTAAATGTAATCATGTCACTCTAAATCAGAAATATAATTGACTATTTACGTTTTGGGCATATGCCGACTAAACAAGTGTTGATTACTTTTCATTTATGAATAATCAGTATGAAACTCTAATCACTTTGGGCATTCAACTGACTAAATGACATTTATAGCTATCTTTTATTTGGCATTCCCCCAGTCCAATATGCCTTAGCCATATCATTCCTTCCACTTTACCTTTTAGGTCGTGTCGTCACAATACCTTAGGCCTAAGTAGGGCGATGGTGAGAATGAAATGGCCAATGGGCAATCCGCCCGAGCAGGATTTTTAAGCCAAACTGTGTTGGCAACCAACATGAGTTGTCCATGTTGCCTCAGGATCCCCTATAGGTCTTTATTTGTCGTCGGAGAAACCTTAGAGGCCAATTGTGTTTTAGATAAAGCCCTAAGGAAGTTTACTTGTTAACCTTGCTAATCATGTTTTGAATTTGTTTGATTAGGGTATACCTAACACTATGTTGTAATCATAAAGGGATGGTTTATAAGATCCCTTGACTGAAGCAAGTTAGTCAGCTCATTGTAGTCCAGGAAATCTATTATATTCATAAAAAGGGTAAAGTCTGTTGGAAAGGGTGTATATTAAAATATTATCAAGACAACCAATATATGTATAATGCCAAGTCCAATCAAATTTTATTAATCAAAACTGCAAATAAAGAGCAACATGAGTTTGAAAATAAAAATTTTCCTAAACTAATGATGCACAGATAAAGGAAGTATAAAAGTAGAACTTCTTGATATTGGCCGCATTCCAAGCCCTTAGTATCACCCTGCCCTCCAGCGTTTCCAAGTGATAGGCTCCTTGCAGGTCATCCCTTACTATCTTGAAAAGTCCTTCCCAATTTGGTCCCAATTTGCCGTTTGATGGTTTTACAGAACTATCAAAGACTTTCCTTAGGACCTAATTCCAGATTTTGTAATTTCCTCGGATTGTTTTTTTATTGTACTATCTGACTAGATGTTATTGGTAGGATGTCAAATTAACCAGAGCCAATTCTTGACTTTCATCAGCTAAGTCAAGTTCAGTGAGCAATGCTTCATCATTATAGCCTTGGCCGACCAGTGTGGATAGGGAGCCCGACTTCTAATAGAATGAGTGCGTCCATTTCATAAATGAGCCCGAAGGGAGTTTCCCCAGTTCCTCTCCTTGGGGTCTTATGATACGCCCAGAGGATGTGAGGTATCTCATTTTCCCAAGAACCTTTGTCTTGTTCCAGTCATTTTTTCAATCCATCAATCACTGCCTTATTGGAAGCTTCAGCTAGCCCATTAGTCTGAGGATATGCTATGGAGCTGAAATAATGCACGACCCCATAATCGTTGTAAAAACTTTAGAAGAGACCACTTTCGAACTGGGTCCCATTGTCAATGATGATCGTCCTGAGAATACCAAAGCGGGTGATGATGTTCTTCCATATGAATCTTATCATGTCTATGTCTCAGATATTCTACAATGGTTCTACCTCTATCCACTTCGTGAAGTAGTTTGTGGTAACCAAAAAATACATTTAATTTTTGGATGAAATAAGCAGTGGTCCTACAATGTCCAAACCCCACTGGGCAAAAGGCCATGGACTGGTCAATGATTTGAGGTCGCTGGCGGGCTGGAGAACCATAGGGGAGTGTTTTTAACACTTTTTACATTTACGAACATAGACCCTAGCATCTTTTTGTATATACGACCACTAATACCCTTCCTTTATTGCTCGAAATCCAATGATCTTCCTCCTGCATGACTTCCACAAATGCCTTTATGACGTTCGTGCATAACATATTCAACATCTTGTGGATCAATGCACTAGAGGTAGGGGATAGTAAAGGATTTCCTGTACAATTTTCCATCACGAGATAAGTGAAAGTGAGAAGCTTTGACTCTTATCTGATGTGCTGACCTCTTGTCACCTAGAAATGTATCGCTTTGTAGATAGTATAGGAAGGGTTCCATCCAAATTGGTGCTCTTTCGATGTGGAGAACCTACTCGGATGCCTACTTAAATTTAGCAGCTTGATCGATAATGGGCTGTGCGAGGAAGTCTATTTGTACTATTCTCTTCAAATTAGAGTCTATTACAGAACTCAATGTAACTAAGGCATTAGCATTACTATTTTGTCCCCTGGGAAATAATTGAACATCAACTTTATCGAAGTTGGCCATGAGTCACTTTACGATGGCGATGTAAGATTCCATCCTTTTATCTTTAGCATTAAAATCTCCACTTATCTGATTAGATATCAGTTATGAATCGCCAAAGACTTGAAGGTGTTTTTCCCCCGGCACTTGGTCTTTGCGCAGGCTAACTATTAGCGCCTTGTATTCTGCTTCATTGTTAGAGGCTTCAAATTCTAGCTTGATGCCTTGCTCGAGCACAGTGTTTTCAAGAGTTATCAATACGTTGCCTACCCCTGCCCCCGAGAGTTGGAGGCTCCATCAACGTATAAGTTCCAAACACTAAATCGCTGTGTGCTTTCCATTGGTCGATTAGTTTTTAGATGATTGATGGGATGGTCTTCTATGAATTCAATGATAAAATCATCTAGAATCTACCCCTTGATGTCTGTTCTTGGTTGAAAGTGAATATTGAACCTTCCGAGCTCGACTAACCATTTTGACAGTCGGTCGAAGAGGTCAGGTTTCCTCATAATAGCCTTGAGGGGATAGGAATTTACCAAGAAGATAGAGTGAATCTCTAAGTAATGTTTCGGCTTCCTTAAGTCTATCACTAGGGCATAGGCGAGCTTCTCTAATGGAAGGTCCCATTTTTCATCATCTAAAAGTGTCTTGCTTGCATAGTATATCAGATGTTGGCCTCCCTCCCTTTCATATACTAAGGTGGATCTCACTGTGTGGTCTGATACATCAAGGTAAAGATATAGAGTACCGCCTTCTCTAGGGATCACGAATAAGGGTGGTCTGCTGAGATAGGTCTTGAGTTCTTCTAAGTCTCTAGAGTAGTCCTCGTTCCATATCAGACCTTTATTTCTTTTTAATAGTTGAAAGAACTATTGACATCGCTCTGAGGACTTAGAAATGAAGAGATTAAGGGAAGCGAGCATCACGGTGAGCTTCTAGACATACCTTATCATTTAGGGGATGGACTTTGTTGATGGCATCAATCTGGTCAGCGTTTGCCTCAATTCCTCTCTCGCTGACTAGGTAACCAAGGAATTTTCTTGGTTGGAAACCGAATGAACACTTACTAGCATTAAGTTTCATTCGATATTTGTTGAGGATATCAAAAGTCCCTACCAGGTCAGAGAGGTAATAATATTTGAGTTTACTCTTGATGAACATGTCGTCAATATACACTTATATAGTCTCCCTAATTTTCTTCTTGAACATTCTAGTAATCAACCGCTGATAAGTCTCTCATGTATTCTTAAGGCAGAAGGGCATAACCTTGTAGCAATATAAACTAACAGGAGTTATGTAGGAGGTCTTATCTTGGTCTAGCACGTAAAGGGGGATTTTATGGTGTCCAGAGTAAGCGTTTAAAAAGATCATCCTTTCATGAGTTGCTGTGACGTCGACTAATTGATCAATCTTTGAGAGAGGGAAGCTATCCTTTGGACAGACCCTATTGAGGTCAGTGAAGTCAATACAAACTCTCCAGATTCCATTGCTCTTAGGAACTACCACTGGGTTGGATAACCATTTAGGGAATTAGACTTCCCATATGGAACCTGCATCCAGTAAGTTCTCGACCTCTTTGTCTTTATCTATTTCTTTTTCTTTCTCTGGCGCTGTTCGGCGAGCCTTCTGTGTGATTTTCCTGAAGGATGGTTCAATGTGCAACCGATGAAAAGTGATGGTAGGATATATCCTAGGCATCTCATAGGGTTCCCACGCAAAAACATCCAAGTTTCTCCAAAGGAGCGTGACTAACTATTTCTTCTCGCGATCAGTTAAGAAGGTACCAATTAGAAATTTCTTCTCAATCGAGTTTCTTCTAGCCAAGACCTCTTCTAGGTCTTTGATGACACTTTTTGAGGGGTGGAGCCTAATTTCCTCCACCCCCGGTCGGTCGTACCTTAGTTGCTATTTGAATGGTGGAAACCTCTCTTGGGCTTCCTCCTGACTCTTCGATTTATCTATTTTCCTATCCTGTTTGGGTCGAACGACTGCGATAAAATACTTTCTGGCTATAGCTTGGTCATCGTGGATATTGAACACTCCCCGATCTATAACACACTTGAGCTTTTGATGGTATATTTATTGTGTGGACTTCATTGCATGGAGCAACCCTCTGCTGAGGATGGATTGGTACGGAGACTCAATGTCAACTTCAAGAAATTCAATCATTTTTTTTATCTAACAAGAAGGAAAAACTTTCCCAAAGGAATTATGTTTTTTCCAGTGAAGATGACTAATGGAACGGTGGCTTCCTTAAGGTCAGTGACACTCAGCTTCAACTTTTGAAATAACTCCAGGTACATCACTTTGGACTAGCTACCATAGTCGATGAGAAATCTATCAATAACCCAGTTGGCTATCCTGAGTGTGATGACTAGCGCATCATGACACAGGGTTCTAACCCAAACCAATTCCTCTCTGTAAATACAATATGCTTATTATGGTCGACGTACTCCGGTCGTCGACACTTCTCGCCCTGAGTTTTGGCAGGATTAATATGAAAGGCATGTATGACTGTAGCGAGCTTCTTGACATCCATCCAAGTAGCCTTTCCTTGTATTTGCTTGAGGTCTGACGTCTCATGAATTACTGCGAACTCGTGGCTGATATCCTCCTTGAGGACATTGTTGGGCCTTTGCTATCCATTTGATGATGCCTTATTTGTCATCTTTTCAATGAAATCATTGAGAAGCCCAGCCTGGGTCAACTCCTTAAGATGAGATTTGAGGGCTTTACAGTGCTCATTTTTGTGGCCACCTTCCTTGGGGAATGCGTACGTTAGTGCATTAGTCCGTTTGGTGGGGTCTCCTCCCATTTTACTTGGCCACTTGATAAATGGATCATCTTTGATCTTGGCAAGAATCTTGTATGAAGACTGTATTCACAGCCTGAAATTCCTTCGAGGGATCGTCTTTGTTTACATTTTTGGAGCCATTTTTGTCCCCTTTCTTATTTCATTTCTTATTCTGAGGCTCAGTCTTCTCCACTCTTTGTCTTGCCTTTGAACGACCATTTTCCCCTACATTAAGATTGGTTACATATTCTACTTTGGCATATTTCTCTATACAAGCCATCAAGTCATCAACGGATGTAGCCTCCTTCTTAGTTAAGGATTGGTGCAGCAGGCAGGAGCTTGGCAAATTGATTTTAGAGGATGCTACGGTGACCTGCTCCGAGCAATCCTTGATTTAATTAAACACTTCCCAGTACCTCTTGGCATATTCCCTGAGGTTCTCCTGTGGCTTCTTTTTCATAGTAAGTAGTGCATCCATCCTCTTCGGGAGGGAGCTACTTATTATGAAGCGAGTTGTGAATAACTCAGCCAAAGATTTAAAAATTTTGATGGACATGTGTGGTAATCTCTCAAACCACTTTTGGGCCCGATCATACAAACTAGAAGGGAAAATACGATACATGAGCGCTTCATTATGACTCCATATGGTCATGTCTTGTCGATATTATCGGACATGATCAATGGGATCAGTCTTCCCATCGTAGATCTTAAATTTGAGGATTGTGAACTTTTTTAGAGCCTCTTCTTCTTCTTCTTCTATTAACCTTGAAAAAGGGGAGTTCATTTGGGTTTTGATCTCTCTTTTGGCCAACTCTTGCATGGATCTGGATCCGCGATTGGATGGGTGTTGGTCCATCTCCCTTCGAACCAAACTCCTTATATCGTCGTTATACTGACCAGTACTTCTGTGGCGTTAAGCTTGTTGAGATCTCTCGAATCGATCATCATTTTACCTATTTTTCTCAGTTCTTTCTGAGCCACGCCTGGGGCTCCTTCCTCGGCTGTGAGACTTGCTTGCCTAGGGCTAGGAGTTTGATCGTGGCATCACCTAGTATTTCGATGGAGCTCTCTCTCCATTATTTCTAGCCAACTTTTTAGGCGAGCATTTTCATCTTCCTATCGGCACTTCTTGTTCTTGGAGTCTAGCTTTATAAGCATTAATAAATCTAGAGATTTGGGTGGACCTAGGTGGCCCCTGGCTTTCCTTAGAGACCTTCCTTTCTTGGCGGAGTCTGGGTTTTGAATGATGAATCTCATACCTCTCCTTTTAAGGGATAGGTTGTTCCTGAATATCACATGCTTGAGGGATATTGCTACTATGGTGAGACATTGTTGGCTTTCCATTTGGTGAGTGCCTTTGTAGGAATAACAGTCGTTTCTTACAGACGGCGCCAATTTTGGTGACAAAAAACACAACACAAATTATAGAAGAAAGCAATCACTAGAAGATTAAGAAAAGCATGCAATCACAACACAACAATATATGTGGTTCGTCAAATTGCCTATGTCCATGTATAAATATACTGCTTTTTATTAAGTATCTCTCAAGAGGTTTTCTTTGTTACATGCCCCTCTGCCCCGGGACAGAGGTTACAATTTATTGATTATCGAATGCAGTTCTAACCTCCACGATAAGCCATGAATCCCTTGAATATCTCTCTGAGATTCTTGGGGATATACTTGGTCTTATCTCGGATTAGTTTAATAAACGTGGCCCATAATTTGGTTCAGACACTTAATTAGCCCTTATAGGCATGGTCTGCTACTCTCATAGGATAATCGAAAATGGGTACCCACACAAACCCATTAATCTTCTAGTATATAACTCCCTTAAAATATCTTATATATAAGAATTCACTCTCAAATATTTTGAAGAAATCATAATTCTCATATGCAGCGAAGCATTAATGAATCAAAAATAAATTGGTCTGGCACTTCTATTTTTATATGCCTCTAATCTTTTTAGGATCTTTTATACAAATAGTGACTTTTAACGCAAAGAATATTTTTATCTTTCATAGCCCTTTTCCATTGCTTAACATATAACAATATTTTCCCGGAAAAAATGAAATTTGGGTAATTGTTCTTACATGCAGAACTTATCTCATTTCACATTCAATTCGTTATTAAGCATAATTGAGATGAGAACATCGTATTCGACAAATGACAAGAAAGCATAATGTTCATAAAGCTCCTGAAGGTGTGTAATAAAGGTAATAGGAAGTCTAATATGTAGATAGTAATCATAAAAGATCAAAGGAAGGATATCCACACATGATTAAGCACACTATTGAAACAAAGTCATGTCTCAAAACACTATGAAAAAGTCGCGTGAATGGATAGAATGAAGGGATGATCTGAAAATCTTAAAATTTCATCCATATACAGTGAAAAATGAAAATACAAAACTCCTGTCTTCTTTTCAAAAAAAATATATTAAATAAAATGTTTTGCAATTTTTCATTATTTTTTTAAAACCAAAAATATTTTTTTATTTTTCAAAAAATTTCCACAAAAACAAAACTCTCTTTGGATTTTTCTAAAAATATAAAAAAGAAACAGATAAATACAATGATAATAAAATCTAGTAATAGGGATATAAGATATGATAATGATAATCTCCCTATTCTAGAAAAGTCTCAACCTCAATCATTAAGCCCAGAGGAGTTCTCAAAAAGAGAAGCCATCCTATAAAATTCCTCTATCAAACATTGTAAAGTTTTGACTAAATACTCTACTTGCTCTAAAAAATTAGCAACGTCTCTATGGTGATGTATGAGAGCATGTGGAGTAACACTTGTGGGCGTGCGCATGGTAACTTGTGTAGGAATCTGTGTGGGAGCATACAGAGGAACACACATATGAGAAACTCTCCCTAGCTTAAAATAAAACTCATTAAGGTAGCCTCTTTGTTTGAAATGGGAGAAAATATAAATTTGATTGGGTACACCTTACTCAAAACATCTCGAACGAGGGACGAGGGCCATATGGACCCATTATAAAATTAAAAAAATGTCTTTGGTGTGGCATGGGAAGTGGATGCACCGTCATAACAAGTTCCTTGCCTCTCAACATTACCTAACGTGAGACTGAGGAGCATCTTTTTGACCTTCTTGGATGTGTCCTCTAAAGTAACCTTTACCTCCCAAGCACGTTCGAGATCAAACTCGAGTTGGGATACATGGGCTTTAAGTTCTCACAAGTCTATAATGAAGCCTGAAGATCTCTCTTAAGACTAGCCACTGTGTTAGTCAAATTGGTCTTCTCCCTACTTGTAACAATTAACTGCTTACATAAAGAAGCTTTCACCTTCTAGAGTTAAATCACTGAAGACTCACACTCTCTCAAAACTTTCACGTCCTTCTCTAAATCCAACACCCTAAGAGACAAATCTTTATTAAGTTTTTCATTTTTAAAGTCTCGGTGTAAACATCAATAAATGTTTGTTGGAGTCCACCTTCTCACTCATTCAAATTATCTTCCTCACTCTCACTCTCTTTAGAATTAATTGAAACATCATCGAGGCTCTCATGTTTAGAAACGTCTTCATCGGTGTGGGACAAACAAGAAGTATTAATGTGACTGTTCATAAACACAATACATGGTTCATGTGGTGATTCATCCCCAAAATCCACTGACTTGACTTCGCTAGCTCTAAGAGTAGCCTGATGTGAAAATTTCTTGCCTTGTCTCTTTAGCCTAGTGGGAGACTCATGTACCTTGTGTTATTTTTCCTCACGCTTATAACATCTCATTTCTTCATTCTCATAAACCTTCTCTCCCTCAATCATATTTTTATTTTTCCAAAAATCTTTTCCTTAGAAGAATTTTTTTTGTTAAATTTAAGAAATTTTTAATTTTTTTTTGCAAAAAGGGCTAAATCATCCAACTCATAATCAAATTCAAACTCAGAATCAGCAAATTTTTCTTTCTTCTTTTTGGACTAAATCCCTATTTCCTTGTTCTTAACAGTTTTAGAAAACATATCAATTTCATAATTTTGAACGTCTCTTATGAGTTCTTCTAACTTAAGAGTATCTAATATTCCCAACGAATTCAAGACAATGACTTTAGGGATAAAATGGTCTTGTAATGATCTCAAAGTATTTTTAACAACTCTCTTCTTAGGAATTTCTCACCCAAATTAAAACTAGAATTTACTATGTTAGACGAACGTGTGTAAAACTAATCAAAGGACCCAAACTCTAGCATGGTAATAGTCTCAAACTGTATGGTAAGGTTCTGTAGCTTAGAAGCTTTCACAGAATAGGTACCCTCGTGAGTGAGCTAGAGGGTATCCCAAGATTCTTTAGACGTGGTGCACGTCAAAATGCAACTGAACCCGTCAAGAGTAATGGCTCCAAAAATAGCACTTAAACTGCAAGAATTGTAAGTACTCCATTTAACTTCATCATCTATCCAAGCAGTGATAAGTTTAAGACTTTCAGTATTGTCGTTAGTCACAGTGGGTGGTGTCCACTCTCTTTTACATACAACTCAGACCCTTTCATCAATTGCTTTTAAAAAAGATCTTATCCTAGCTTTCCAATTCGCATAATTTGACCAATTAAAACAAGAAGCTTGTTATACAAATTATTCATAAAATTAAAAATTTTAAAGGTCACCAATTTAAAAAATTAATAATAATAAAAAATTCTATAAGAATAATCACACAATATTTTAGTACAACCTGCTCTGATACCAATTTGAGAAAAATTGGTATCTCAGAAGACATTCCATAAAAATCAGGATCACACGATATTTTAGTGTATCCCGCTCCGACGGATACCAATTTGAGAATGCTAGGATTCTATGGAATTATTTGTATTTTAGTCTACGATACACAAATTCAATTTTACCAAATTTTATCTTTGATTAAGATACGTGTTCATATAGAGAAGTAGTCCAAATTTTAATTTAACAAACCAAGCATGCAAATAGCATGAAGAAGTAAGGAAAAATCCCTAAAAAGACAAAACCTTTATTTAGCATTGTAGAATAATTGACAAATAGTCAACTTGAAACTACTAAGATGAACTAAGTATAATGCGCAGAATCTTCAATTTCTTCTACAGAAAATGATTCAGTCCAGACCATCCACAGGAAGCAGTCTTCCCTTGGTATCCATCGATAAGACTTTTTCTTCTTCAGTAGTGAAATCTCGATTACACAAATCAGCAATACATATTTATCTCTACAAAGGTTTTTGAACTATAAAAGGTTCTTCTTCATTTGATAAAGTGATCATTTTATTTCCAAGGGAATTGGAATAATTATCAAACAGTTTGATCAGAAAGAGAACTCAAAAAGGGTGAAAAATTCTTTCAAAAGGTGTTGTTTTGGTCCCTAAGCTCGTCTCTCCTTTTATAAGGAAGTTTGTTACAAAAGGATAAATACAATATATTTGGATCAAATTTAATATAAAAAATAAAATCTCGTGCGGTCATTCGAATGATAGGTACCTCGTTCAAACGATACACCCATTTTTGTTCGATCAGGTATCTAACGACATATCGAACAAAATTCAAGAGAAGGATGAAAAAGACCTTGTTAGATCTGTGGGTACCCGAAATTAGAATGATGGGCCTGGACGAGTAGCCCAATTGTGGCGGCCCAAAATCTAGACCCTCCATATCATAATCGATTATGATTCAGTCTCCTCCCACGTTCCCATTAAGAGAGGTTCTAGGGAGAGATAGAAAACATGGGGGAGTCCAACACCCCCACTTACTAAAATAAACATGTATATAATAAACCCTAGGTCCGGGGCAAAGGATAGGTTGTATTCTCTGTAACCACTCTCCGGAGTATATAGAAATAATATTGACTGCACCACCGTGGACGTAGGCATATCTTTGCTGAACCACGTACATCCTTTGTTGTGTGATTGTCATTTTACATTCCTTATTCTTGCTTCATGATTGCTTTTCTCTTATCTATTTGTGTTACACAATAATTGTGACCACAATTGGCTCCGTCTGTGGGAAACATTTATCTTCCCTGAGAAATCCCATGCCAAAAAAGGAGTTTAAAATGTCTGGTCACAGTAGCAATGCTCCCCAGGAAGGGGATATTCAATAACCACCTGTTCCTCGCAGGATTAGATCTGAAGTTCGACGTTCAGATCAGAGGGCTCGCTTAGAAAGGCCAGCCTCAGAAGAAAGCCAAGGACCAGCGAGGTCCACGCAGATATCCAGGCTGATTGACGCATATGAGGCAAGGCTCCACGAGCAAAGGGAGTCCTCTCGCAGACACGAGGCTGAGAATGCTCGCCTGAAAAGAACATTAGAGAGATTGGAGAAAGAGCTCCATCGTGATACCAGGAGACGTCCATACCGCACTCCTAGCCCTCAGGCGAGTAAGTCTCGCAGTCGAGGAAGGAGCCCCAAGCGAGGATCCCAAAAGGTTGAGGGAAATGAGTCAGAGGACGACCTGCACGAACAGCTGCGACAAGCTCACCGTTACCAGAGCCTAGATCGCAGCAACGAGAACATACGAAATCTGGTCCGAAGGGAGATGGACCAACATCCTGCCCATCACGGTACCAGATCGACCCAAGAACTCGCTAGGCAAGCTCTCAAAACTCAGATGAAATCACCTTTCTCGAGGGAAATTGAAGAAGAAGAAGCCCCCAAAAAGTTTTCCATTCCAAGGTTCAAAATTTATGACGGTAAGACTGATCCCATTGATCACGTCAGGAAGTACCGGCAGGCCATGACCCTCTGGAATCATCGAGACGCACTAATGTGGTGAATTTTCCCCTCGATCCTGCATGATGTGGCACAGAAATGGTTCGAAAGGCTCCCCCACCGGTCCATCAGAAGTTTCAAATCCCTGGCCGAGCTCTTTACGGCCCGATTCATTACTAGTAGCTTCCATCCCAAAAGGATGGATGCTATGCTGACAATGAAAAAGGCACCCCAAAAGACCTCCGAGACTACGCGAAGAGGAACTGGGAATTATTCAACGAGGTCGAGGACTGTTCGGAGCAAGTAGAAGTGGCCTCTTTCAAAATTGGGCTACCTAGCTCTTTCCTTCTGTACCAATCCCTGACAAAGAAAGAGGCCATGACCATCGACGACCTAATGGCCCGCATCGAGAAGTGTGCCAAGGTAGAAGATGTGACCCGCCTCAGCATAGGGGAAAATGGTCGAACTAAGCTCGCCGCCAAGGGCAGTGACAAGATTGAGAACCAGAAGAAAGGAGGAAAGAATGGGGGAAAAAATGGCTCCAAAAACGGAGATAATAATGATGTGTCAAAAGCATTTCAGGCGGTCAACACCGCCTTCAAAGAACCAATTTACAAAATTCTCGCAAAAATCAAAGACGAGCCATTCATCAAGTGGCCCAGGAAGATGGGAGGAGATCCCTCGAAGAGGAACAATGCGCTGAGATGCACTTTTCACAAAGAGGGAGGACATAAGACTGAGCATTGCAAAGCTCTTAAATCTCACCTCGAGGAGCTAGCCCAGTCCGGGCATTTAAACGAGTTTGTGGAGAAAAAGGCAGAGAAAGTGGCTGCCAATAGAGAGGCGAGACCTGACAACGTGCTCGAAGAAGACGCTGGACATGAGTTCACGATAATTCATGGGGCATCTGATGCCAAGCAGATCCAAGGAAATTCAGATCGAATGGAGATGAAGAAGCTTATAGCGGTGATGGAGGCTTTTCAGATCGATCCAATAAAGTCACAGTCAGGAAAGCGTCGACGAGCAGATGACATTAACTACAATAAGTATATTATTTTCACAGATGATGATCTGGTGGGAGTGAGAACCCCACATCACAATGCTTTGATCATTACCCTCAGGATAGCTAACTTTGACGTCGACAAGTTGCTCGTCGACCAAGGAAGCTCGTCCGAGGTAATGTATCTCGACCTATTCAGAAAATTGAAGTTAAGCGTCGCCGACCTAAAGGAGACTATTGTCCCTTTAGTTGGCTTCGCTGGAAAAATAACTATGCCCCTGGGAAAGATTATACTACCAGTACGCGCGGGAAACGTCTCCAAGATGATTGAGTTTTTGGTGGTTGATATCGACTCGCCATACCAAGCCATCCTCGGCAGGGGATGGCTACATGCAATGAAGGCAATATCCTCGACCTACCATCAGAAACACAAGTATGTAACCGAGCGAGGAGTAATGGAGATCCACGACGATCAAGCAATGGCAAGAAGGTGCTTCATAGCATCCATCCGACCAAGGCCAGAGAAGAAGGCCGATCAGCCCAGCGAAAAAGTTGAAGAAGGTCTGACACCTTCTAAATAGCAATTAAAGTACGGAAGACCTGGAGTAGAGGAGACCAGGCTCCTCCCCTCTGAGCGGGTCGTCGAGGACCTGATAGAGGTTATGGCTGGAGATAACGACAGTAACAGAGTTTTCTTGATTGGAGCATCTCTCACTGACTAGGAACAAAAGGAATTGACAACTCTGCTGAGATGCAACGTAGATGTTTTAGCATGGGAACCATACGAGCTGCCTGGAATCAATCCCAGTATGGTCTTCATCAGCTGCACATCGATCCCACCTTCAAACCAATCACACAGAAGGCACGGCGAACTGCACCCGAGAAGACAAAAGCGGTGGAAAAAGAAGTTGAAAAACTGCTGGATGCAGGATCCATACGGGAAGTAAAATTACCCAAATGGTTATCTAACCCAGTAGTAGTTACAAAAAGCAACGGGAAGTGGAGATTTTGCATTGACTTCACCGATCTCAATAGATCATTCCCCAAGGACAGTTTCCCCCTCCCAAAAATTGATCAACTGGTAGACGCTACTGCAGCTTACGAGAGAATGAGTTTTCTGGATGCATACTCCGGGTATCATCAAATCCCTCTGTATGCCCCATACCAGGACAAAACAGCATTCATCACCACAGTTGGATTATACTGCTACAAGGTCATGCCCTTCGGGCTCAAAAATACAGGGGCAACCTACCAGCGACTGGTCACCAAGATGTTCAAGAATCAAATGGGAGACACCATGGAGGTCTACATCGACGATATGCTCATTAAAAGCAAGAATAAAGAAGACCACCTCTCAGACCTGTCAAACACCTTCGAAATCCTCAGGAAATACCGAATGAAGCTCAATGCGCGCAAATGTTCTTTCGGTGTCCAGTCAGGAAAATTTCTTGGGTACCTAGTCAGTAAGAGAGGCATCGAGGCTAACCCAGACCAGATAGATGCAATAAACAGGGTACAACCTCCTCGCACAATCCGGGACGTGCAGAAGCTCACAGGTATGCTCGCCGCCTTAAATCGCTTTATCTCTAAGTCCTCCGAGAAGTGCAAGTCTTTCTTCCAGCTTTTAAAGGGAAACAAAACGGTAGAATGGAACCAAGATTGCTTGCGGGCATTGGACGAGCTCAAGGCCTACCTCAGTTCCCCACCATTGCTCGTCATACCACAAGAGACAAATTCCTTGTACTTATACCTCTCTGTTTCTAACCATACTGTCAGTTCTTCACTAATGTGCGACGTTGCAGGAATCCAACACCCCGTTTATTACGCGAGCAAGACCCTACTAGACGCTGAGCAGAGATACCTACCACTGGAAAAGCTCGCCTTTGCACTAGTAGTGGCTTCGAGGAAGCTGAAGCACTATTTCAAAGCCCACACTATAATCGTCCTTATATCGCACCCCCTTAAAGCAATCCTGAGGAAAGCGGATTTGTCGGGCAAACTGTCTAAATGGTCAGTCGAGCTCGGGCAATTTGACATCCAATTTCAACCAAGGAATGCAATCAAGGGACAGATCCTTGCTGATTTCATAGCCGAATTCACGGGCAAGAAACCTTCCAACCAACCTCAACCAGCAAGGCAAAAGGAGAACCACGCAACAGAGGAAACATGGAAACTGTTTGTTGATGGAGCCTCCAACTCAAAGGGGGCAGGGGTATGCATTGTCCTCATTACTCCAGAGAATACAATCCTTGTATAAGGAATTAGGCTTGGATTTACAGCCTCCAACAACGAAGCAGAATACGAAGCCTTAATAGCCGGACTCCAGAAGGCACACACTTTGGGAGCAAAGCATTTACAGGTGTTCGGCGATTCTCAATTAGTCTCCAATCAGATTAGTGGAGACTACAATACAAAAGATGAAAGAATGGAAGCTTACCTCGCCTTAGTGAAAAAACTAATGGCGAGCTTCGAAGAGATCAATGTCCAGCAGTTTCCCAGAGGGCAGAACAGCCATGCTGACGCCCTAGCAGCCCTGAGTTCAGCAGTCGACTCCGACCTAAAAGGAACAATCCCCATCGATTTCCTCACTCATCCGAGCATTAACCGTGACAGCAAGCCGCCAGACGTAGAACATGTACTCCAGGTAGGATCAGCTCCCAGCTGGATAGACCCCTTAAGGGGCTATTTGAAGGATGGCACACTCCCGGATAATAAGAAGACCGCCCACCAGATAAGAGTCAAAGCTGATCGCTTTCACTTATCTCCAGAGGCAACTTATATAAGAGATCCTTCTCCGATCCCTACCTTCAATGCGTTCACCCAGGGAATATCGAGCAAGTTCTTCATGAGATTCACGAAGGAATATGTGGAAGCCATATCGGAGGAAGGTCTCTAGCTTTTCGAGCAATGAAGGAAGGCTATTGGTGGCCATATATACAAAGGGACTCTGCGATGTATGCCCGCAAGTGCCTGAAATGCCAACTTCACGCTCCCATGGTCCACTAACCTGCTAGCGACCTAAAATCACTGTCCAGCCCATGGCCATTCGCCCAATAGGGAATTGACATCATAGTACCACTTTCTACTGCCACCGGTAATCGCAAATATCTATTGGTTGCAACTGACTACTTCACCAAATGGATCGAGGCGGAACCCCTAACAAACATCCGAGATGCAGATATGGTAAGGTTCATATGGAGAAATATAATCACTCATTTTGGCATCCCCAGAACCATCATCACCGATATTAGAATGCAGTTCGAAAGCGGCTCCTTTCAGAGTTTTTGCGACGAGCATGGAATCAGACACCATTTCATTTCGGTGGCCTATCCTCAAAGCAATGGCCAAGCCGAGGCTTCCAATAAAACTGTGATCGACGGGTTAAAGAAGCGATTGGAGTGAGCTAAAGGCGCATAGGTAAATGAATTACCACATGTTCTATGGGCTTACCGAACCACTCCACGATGAGAAACAGGGGAAACCCCATTTTCACTGACATATGGAATGGAAGTAGTCATCCCATTAGAAGTAGGCTTGCCGACTATGAGGTCCAGCCTTGTCAACGAGGGCCATAATGATACATCATTGCTCGTCGAACTCGACCTAACCGACGAGCGCTGAGAGCTAGCCCTAGTAAAAATAGCGAGCTATCAGCAACAGCTCGCGAGGCATTATAACAAGAGGGTCAACCCAAGGACAGTCCGAGTTGGGGACTATATCCTAAGGAAAGTCCTGGGCAGCGCAGTGAAGCCATCAGACGGCAAGCTAGGGCCGAACTGGAAAGGACCGTTCAAGATAACAAGAGATAATCTGCAAGGTGCATATCACTTACAAACGTTGGAAGGCAGAGATATACCCCGAGCATGGAATGCATCCAATCTCAAGAAATTCTATTTTTAGATTCTTCTTTTGCATTGTACTTATGAACTGAAGCTTATTAATCAAAGTTATTTAGCAGTTGCATTCTACGAAGTATCAATTAACTAGTAGGATTTAGACTCTACAACTCACACACCCTTTCCAAGTAAAAAACACGCTGATCATTGCACTATAGCAGGGAAATGCCCCTCCTCAGGTTTTCGTTATGAAACACGAAAAACCTCTTAGCATTGCCCCTGACAATATATAAAGCCCTACAGGAGATCCTTAGGCAATATGGCCAACTTCAAACTGGCCACCAAACCATCTTTGGTTGAATAAAATCCTGATCGGATAGAACATCCAACACCAGGTGTGTCCTCGCTAATTGCCACACTTAGGCCTAAAGGAGTGTGACAACACGACCTAAAAGGTAAAGTGGTTCACAATGGTATCTCGATATTATACTGGACTGGAAGGACACTTACGTGATAATACAAATTTAGAGATCATAAAGGAGCAAGAATATGGAGAATATAATACACTTGTTTAGTCGGCCAAATTAGCCCAAAATATAAATTTTATTAATCCACTATAATTACAACAAGTACAATACATGTTTAGTCGACGAGCTCGCCCAAACATTGACATAACATTACTTCAATACCAAATACACAGAGTAACTACTGGCAAAATCTTAGTGGGGGTGAGGCCTTTGAATGAGATAATCATCCACTTGAGCTCTTCGTCCATCATCGGGAGCAGGAGATAACTCTTCCTCAACTTCATTTGCATCCGACTCCAATAATTACCGAGGGATGGCGTCGATGGGGATCCATTGATCATCTCTCCGAAAGGGGTTAGGCATCAGGGTAGAAGGAGAAATCTCATGACGGTACCAGAGCATCGAGTTCCTCGGGACTTGCAGCTCCCTCAAGGCACTCAGCCACCCCCTGATAAAGGAGAGCTCTTCAAACTCTGAAAGCCTCGTTGAGGAGAAATGGCAACTGAGGCCCCCTCGGGTAAAGAAGACACCGAGACTAAGGCTTGCCCAGCCTTCATCCTTGACTCCATATTTCTCCTCTCTTCCTCTTTCTCCTTCTCCATTCTCCTCCTCTCCTCCACCATCTTTCTTTCCTCCTCCTTTTTTCTCTCCCTTTCTCTTACATGCTCTTCCTCTCTCCTCTTCCTCTCTTGCTCCTGAGTAGAAGACCGAGAGCCAGTAGCTACAGCCCCAATACTGGACTTATGCTTCTTTAACCTCTGAGGGAGGAGCACGTGATTGTCATCATCATCATCCCGAATCAGGTTTTTCCTTGGAGGAACCATCTCCTCGTTTGAACTGCTGGACGTGCTCCATGATTCTCGAACTTCATAAACTTCCCCCTAATCAGAGGAGATGCTACTACTAGAGCTCCCTTCACCCAAATTGCCTCCAGCACCACCTGCGATATCACTTTCAGAGCTGCTCTCCTCCTTGTCCAACTGAGTAGGATCCGCAGCAGTCTCTTTAGAAGTATCAAACTCAGGGATACTGTCCATCGACCTCGCTATAAAACTAGAACCAACGTTCTTATATTCGAGCAAGAAAGTAGCGGACCGGGGATGCTCGTCGTCAGCTAAGGGCTCCCTGATATTCCAAGCCTTGACCAATTCAGAAAGGTGAACCTCACTGAGAGCAAGTTCCAAGTTCTTCAACCTCGCTGAAGAAAAAATAGAGAAAAATCAGAAAGACCACAAATAAAAAAAAATTAAAAGAATAGAGCAAAGTCTACCTATTTATTCTTCTCCATAAAAGGGAACAGAGAACCTATCAGACCTCGACCCTTCAGACTGGGGAGAAAACTACCAGTTTCTAGCAAGGAAACCCTCTTGCCAATAGTCCTTACGAGAATCAGGTAGGTTTACTACCAATACCCTATCAGGGATCCTAACTTTGAGGTAGAGGACACCAGAACTAATTCGAGAAAAGGAGTAGCAAAAACAGGCCTCGGCAAGCCCTAACTTGGTACCATATAACTGATTTATTCTATGGACGCCATTAATTATCTTCCACACATTGGGCGAACACTGTGCAGGAACAATATTAAAGTAACCAAAGAAGTGCAAGAACAGGTCGTTGGGAGAAAAAGTAAGTCCCTCTTGGGAAAGCATCAAAACATGGATCCAATGGGCACCCTCAATCTCTCTAACATTTCTAGGGAGAGGGACACACTCAATCTCTACCCACTCTGGAATGTTATAAAATTTCCAAAACTAGGACACCAACCTATTACCAATCTCTGACATTGGGAAACCCTAGAAAGCGACAAATTCAAAGAGAAAATACAAAGAGAAGGCACAGGAAACTTACAAGATGAAAGTTCGACTCGAACGATGAAGAATCACGAGCCCAAATAACAAGGAAGCAATAAGAATGGAGACTGAGAGAAGAAAGTGTGAATCGCTAGAGCTCACCAGAAATGGAAGAATACTGAGAAGGTTGAAACGACGGTCGAAAAATGACTGCTCTAGAAAACCTTTAAGTGTTGCTAATCATAGTGCACAAGCCACGAAGCGGGTGCCGCCAGAATTAGTTCTCCAACTTTTGAAGAGTTGCACGACGTACGAAAAATCCATTATGACAAATCATTTAAATTTATTGAGCCCAAAGCATGGCCCAACAAACTTAGGGGCAATTGTGGGTACCTGAAATTAGAATGATGGACCTGGACAAGTAGCCCAATTGTGGCAGCCCAAAATCCAGACCCTTCATATCATAACCGATTATGATTCAGTCTCCTCCACGTTCCCATTAAGAGAGGTTCTAGGGAGAGATGGAAAACATGTGGGAGTCCAACACCTCCACTTACTAAAATAAACATGTATATAATACACCCCAGGTTCGGGGCAAAGGATAGGTTGTATTCTCTGTAAGCACTCTCCGGAGTATATAGAAATAATATTGACTGCACCACCGTGGACGTAGGCATATCTTTGCTGAACCACGTACATCCTTTGTTGTGTGATTGTCATTTTACATTCCTTATTCTTTCTTCGTGATTGCTTTTCTCTTATCTATTTGTGTTGCACAATAATTGTCACCACAAGATCGTTTAAAAGTATCATTCTAATGATACACCCTAGCTCATTCGAATGCTTCTATCGAGGTTTCTAACGAGATTCTAGAGCTTGCCAAAAAGGAAACATTCCAAATCTCGTTCGAACTAAGAGAATTCGTTCTAATGACATAGAGTAGTTCGTTTGAATGATAAGCTATTATCGTTCTAACGAGATAGTAAGTTTTTCAAAGTTTTCTGTAAAAACATTTTAAAACCATTTTGAAAAACAAGCTCTTAAAAATTCTAAAACCCCTAGAAAAATAAAGTAAAGTAACACTTTACCAAATGCATCCATAACTTCTTCAAAAGTTATTAAGACATACGATTCTTAAATCTTCCAAAAGTCTTCAACTTAGTCTTCAAATCTGTAGAAGTCATATAGGTGCAGTGTGTTTTTAACGGGATAAGCCAAAATAAAAAAATATATTGAGCAGTTATAAAACCTGCTCTTACAAATTTTATTAAAATAATCGAATATGAGTTCAAAAACCAACTTAGAGACTAAAAAAAACACTTTTCTTATAAAATCGGGTATATAAAAATAATTTTACAACATTATATTTTATCTCCATAAAAATGTACAATTATATACCCTACTTTTATATACTATACGTACCAGAATACTATAGTTCAGACCACAAATAATGCTTCTACTATTAAAGAGAAATAACCATTACTTTACCCTTTTTCTTCTTGTTCTAGGAAAACTAGAAACCATTGCTATTATTTTTCTAACTACTTGCAACTTACACACTTACGCTTCGACTTTTTCATTGCTTCCTAAAGATTACGAAATTTCTTAACTACATATTATTGCACTTGAAACTTAGCCTTATCCTTCTTCCTCCATTATGGGAAAGAAGCTAAGTGCCTCTTTTAAGGTAACACCAAGTCATAGCTTTCGATGATTCTCACTTTCACAATCATCAATGAACACGAGTCCTTGAAATTTATTCCAATGAAAATATGTTATTTTAAGACCAAAGGAAGTGGGTGAAAAGTTTATCTCATTTTGAAATCTTAGAATCATTATTGGAAAAACATTACTTGCGGTCATGGGCAAAATTACCAACATAAAATATGAAATGATTTAGATATAATCATAAAGAAATGCAATTAAAGATTAAAAAGGAAAAAATTCCCTTTACATCATGTCCAAGGCTTCTTTCTTGAGTAAAGTCCTTTCGAGTCAAAACATCTTTGAAGAAGACTCCATTACAAAACTGGTTTGGGAAGAAGGGAGAGTCCAAAGACAACAAAAATTATCCTGACCTGATGGTTGACTCGAACATGGTAGGTCAAAGGATAGTTATTATATAGTTATTCCTAGTTCTCATATTCACAATTGCCAACTGACTAATCTTAAAGATGCTGACCTTTGGCACAATTGTTTTTGTTTAGGAGGTATCAATTTTGATAACCTATAAGAACTTATTCATGATTTACCCAAGATAAAATGGGTTCAAAATATAAATTTTGAACCTTGCCAAGCAGGGAAAATAATAAAACTCCACAGAAGAAGGTTAAATAGGTCTTAACCTCAAAACCCTAAGAACGAATCTACATGGATCTTATGGGTCCCATCAGAACTATGAGCATACGTGGAAGTAACTACATTCTGGTAATGGTGGATGACTTCAGTCGTTTTACTTAGATCCCTTTTATGAAAAATAAATTTAAACTTTTAAAGAATTTTTTAGAGTTATTCCAAAGATTGAAAAAGAAAAGAACGCTTAGGTAAACCCAAATTCGAATGGATAGGTTTATGAATTTAAGGACATAGGAATTGTTGATTATTGTTCCGTTACCGATTACAAATACGATTTTAGTGCTCCAAAAAAACATAGCAAAACGGAATAGATGAAAGAACAAAGATTGATGAAACCAAAGTGATCATTAGAAATAAATTCCGACTGGTAACACAAGGTCACAACTCATTTACATCTAATTGTTGAAGTCTTTATCGTTTGCACCCAACCGATGTGAATCACTAGATCCATCATGCACAAGCTATCTGAACAACACTCAAATTGATTTAGCTGAAAAATCAATTTTTTAACAAATATATTAGCTAAAATCAATTTATAAACTATTTGAAGTGATAAATTAGTTTTAGGGTTAATAAATTAATTTGAAATAATTAATTAAATTGGTTTTTAACAAGCAAACAATTTTATTCAATTTACCTAGTTAGTTATGTTACATGTGATATAGTGTGTTATCATCTAAAACAAGATATTATAAAACATGACCTAACCAAGTCTGAATTGATATTAGCAGCATATACTAATAAAAAATTCTAAAATTCATTGGGTCACCGGCCTCACTCTGGATTTCTTAGGGATGACCCAGAATCTTTGTGATCTTCTTACTGAAAAATGCATAACAAAGGGTACCTCTAAGATAATTATAAGATTGTCATTTGAAATCAAAACCTTTTTAAAAGAACCACTAAAATCATACAATCTATGAAAAAAGTATACAACAAAATAACTATACTATAGGCTTCTATAGTATTTTAACATTGGGTTATCCTTTAAAAATATAAAAACAAAAAGGAGTAAAAATATGGAAGTAGAAAAAGGTACTAGTGATGATACAGTCGAATTGGAAGACCTTTTTGTGGGGTGGGCATCATACCACTAATCACCTTCTCCGTGGGAATCAAAACCTCCCATCTATATTCCTTCACCACATTGTGAACGAAAGTGAGAATGGCTAATCTCGCATACTCTTTTCCTGGGCACAATCGTGGTCCACCTCCAAATGGAACATATGCATAAGGCGTCGGTGCTTCACCCCCTTCGAATCTTGATGGATCAAATTTTTTTGGGTTTTTAAAGTACTTGGGATTTTTGTTTGTTGAACTCACTGTCCAATATACCTACACAGATAATATAAAACATAATAATGTCTATTAAACTTTTTTTCTTCCTTCAAATTTTAAAAAGATACTCAATAGTTTACACAAAATACAAATAAACTTTATATGTACCCTTAATGGCCGTAAAACACAATGAATTTTTCCTTTTGGTTATGTCACTAAATGTGCAATGTTGAGTGTCACTTAAATCACTGCTAAATAGCCCTTTTGACCAAAAAAATTAATAGGTTTAGTAAATGCCCATTTGGTTGTACACAATTTTGTAAATTATACCATTTAAAACGAGTTCATTCACAAATAGACTTATTATTGGTATTAAGTTGTAATACTGAGCAGAATTAAAAATTAACAAATTTAAGTTATTTCATTAAAACTTGAATAAGACAATTTCAACAAAATTTTGAAATAGAGCCATTTAAATTATGAGAAATGATTTTCTCACCGCATAAACTGAATTCAATTTCTAACCGGCTGAGTTGGAAATTCATAATACACTTTTTCTCTCATCTATCTTAAGAGGGTGAGGACGGGGTTTATGATGGAGAAAGTTCAAGTTTTAACTAAAGTATTTTCTATTCCTTTATCTCCCATTCTAGATTTTATTTTAATTACAAATATATGATTTAAAATAATTTAAATTCATTTTTAAATATGAACAAGAATCAATTCAAATGCTTCACAACATAAATTTTATTTTATTTTATTTTCTTAACCCACCACGAACCAATTAAAAGCGAATACAACCTTAATTTTTTTTTAAACCTAAAATGAACACGACCCAATTAAAAATGACACAAGACAACACGAATTCCTATTTTTTTTAAAACATGAGAACAGATCATTGAAATTGACATGAGACGGCACAAAATCTTTTTGTATAAATACAAACACAACCCATGAATAGGCGGATTTATAAGCTTTAGTATATAATTTACATATAATTCATATATATTTGAATGTGTCTCATTTTCATTGATTCGTGCTCATATTTTAAAAATAAAATAGGAATTTGTGTTGTCTCGTGTGGGTCGTGTTCATTTTGGATTGGAAAAAAAGTTAAAAGTCGTATTTAGTTTTAATTAGTTTGTGATCGTGTTAAGTAAACAAAATTTCCTATTATGTCCCATTTTAATTGGGTCTTTTTCATATTGTAAATGAATTTATCATATTTCAAAATCTTTTGTTTTTAATAAAAATGGAATCTAGAATGGGAGACAACGGAACTGAAAATACTTTAATTTAAACTTGAACTTTCTCCATCATTAACCCCATACTCATCCTCCTAGAAAATGAAGAAGAAATGTATTATGAATGGCCAACACAGAGGATTAGAAATTGATGTGAGTTAATGCGGTGGGAAAAGCATTTTCTTTAAATTATATAACACGAGTCTTAAATGGATTTTATAAAGATATAGCATATACGATATTAACATAAATACGAAAACCTTGAGATATTAGTTAAACTTGGTATATGGTCCTTAGTAATTAGATGAATCATGCTTACATTGGTTATATCTTATATTCATCTTATTACTCTTGTTATCATGTCAATATTTGTGCATTGGTATCTTGATGTTTTTGCTAGCGTCTTAAAAGAAAAGCAGGTTTCAAGAGTTATAAATGGTTAAGTCGTATCTATCTTTGTAATGCTTTTAGTTGGGCGAGTCGTGTCATAGGTGATAGATTTGATCCGTTTATTTGTAATATTTTGGTTATATGTTTTGTCACGGAAAAGACAAATGGGAAGATTATAAGAGAACATGTATGCTCAAAAGATCCAATAGGATTAAATTGTCTTATCCTATTCCAAAAAATATTTGAGTTGTTATCTAAGTCGTCCCGAAAAGCTTCATGATCAAATCTCAAGACCGAACTTTTTTTTTTATCCGAAAAGCTACCTCATGCCATTACGAATGAGATTGCCACTTTAGGATAATCTAAAGGACTTAGAATGACTCATCTTTCACATCCTTGTTCCGACATAACTTAAATTAATATTTTATTAAAATAGAAAATGTGTTAAAACTTTTGTGTGAGTTGTTTGGACTATTTGAACAAATACACTATACAATATACTTTTCTTATATAAAACTATTATCATAAAAATTGCATTCTTAAATGTGTATTTTGAGTATGAGTGTTCTTGATTGAAGAACAAACATACTTAGAATATTTTGCCAAAATATTGTCAAAACCTTTGAAAGAAAAATACTGGTTCAGATTTTCTAGAGAAGGGCGCGACCTGCCTCGTCGCAGTTTTTCGCAGCGATGTTATGTCTCGCTGCAATGAAATCTCATAGTTGGTACCTTTTGTCCAGGACCAAAAATTTATAAATAAAGGTGCGACATGCCTCGCCTTAGTATCGTCGTAGTGACTTGTCTCGCTGCAGCGAAAGTCTGTCATTGGTATCCTTTTACATGTCCAAATTTTTTCGTGTTTTAGGCGTCACCTAGATCACCTAAGTTTTTTGCAATGACGAAATAGCTCGATTCAGCGACACTGCTGCGACAACATCAGATCTGGCATTGAAAGTGAATCTGACCCAAAATATTGCATTATAAAATGTGAGATTTTATTTTCATGCCAAATATTTTATTGCCATGGAGATTTTGTGTGGTTGAGAATGAGTTAGAAGGTTTGGAAATTTGTGTCCACATTTTTAAATACAAAAACTCTTATTGAAGTCGCTCTCTTCTTATTCAATAAAATAAGGCAAAGAAATTTTAGAAAGGTTTTCATTGTTTAACAAGCTAAAGAAATCATATTTTTTTAAGAGTGGAAAACTTCTTTATATTTTTTAGACATTCAACATTATCATTTTAACTCAAAATTTTTTGATATTTGATTACTTCTCTGAATTCTTAAACACACATTTTTGCAAAACGTGTTCTCAAGAAAGTATAAAAATTTAAATATCTCAAAAATACTTTGTTAGTTTTAATTAGCCAAACACTATCACACTTCCATCAACATTTAGGACCCTAAAGTCCTAGGAAGTTCGATATTCATAGAGGCTTTTCATTATTTGATTTCAGAATATAATTTTTTTCTTGAAACTATAAAAGAAGAAAGTTCTCTCGTCGAATTTTAAACGCATAAACTTGTTTTGGTGCAAACGCGACAGTATCAATGAAAATTGACACTTGTGACGTGGTGAGTAGTTGGAGAGCGATCTATGCTTACTCTTCCATCTAGGGGGAGAAAAAAGTTTCTTGTGGAGGTTATACATTATAGATTCTAGGAGATGTTCAAGTTTCTAAGTCATTTCTCCCTCTTATAAATCTTAACCTGCTTAGTGGAAGGTATCGATTTAGCCTGAAGTGTTTTTCGAAAGGGTTTTCCCTCGTATAAATCCTCATATAAAGTGCAAGATTTACTATTTCAAATTTGAGTTTATCTTATACACTTATTAAACAAATATTGCTAAGTTAAATCAACTTGTAAATTACTATTTTTTTCACTTGGATGTTAGGATTAACTTTTACCCGAATTTGAATTAAAAACAAAAATTTCATCTATTTTGGTAATAATTTTTAATTTGGGTAGTCCCTCTGTACACGCATAGACTCTCAATTAGTATCAGAGCTAGACCTCACTTTTTCTAGGTTTAATAACCTAGAGGTAGACCTTATGTGTTTAGAAATGGATTTTTTGTCTGACATTTGAGGATTTATCCCGTAGCCCGTCCGATATGTCTGACTCCTAGTTTTATTCCTCACCCAGCATTACATGTTGTCCCTTACCCATAAATGAATATGAATTAAGTAACGATGATAATAAAGAGTTTTGTTTCTTAACTCTTGATGATAAATATGATAAATATACGGAGAGTCTTTGAAACATTTTAAAGATAATGCCTATTGTCCTCCAAACATAAAGAATATAAAAAGGAGAACAATAAGATACAAATTAAAGCATCTAAAGTTGATAAACTTCATGTTAACTACACTCTTATAAGTGAGAAGTATA
The DNA here is from genome assembly GCA_949130495.1 of Sambucus nigra. Taxonomy (NCBI): domain Eukaryota; kingdom Viridiplantae; phylum Streptophyta; class Magnoliopsida; order Dipsacales; family Adoxaceae; genus Sambucus; species Sambucus nigra. The sequence goes on along the minus strand of OX422216.1, from coordinate 315,576,160 downwards.
AGTTTTTAGAAAGAGATCTTCTAATTATTGATTGAACTTCAACAAGTGTTTTGAAAGAAGAAAATGGATCTCCTCAAAAAAAAGGTCAAAACTCTCGAAAGATAAAATTTAGCGTTTTGTAATGAGCTTGCACATTTAAAAGATAAAATGGTTTGGTAGCTCATAGTCCTATTCTCTTTGAAAAACTTAAAAGTATTCATGTTTCTTATTTGGATCTTGTAGATCTTTTGGATGAGTTAAAGATAAGAACATCACCTCACAATAAGAGGATGGAAATTTAATCAATTTTAAATAAGAGAGAAAAAAATTGCTACATCTCTTGAAATATTAAAAATGGATCTTCTTTTGTGTGAGAATCCAAAATCGTTTTGGAAAAGAAAGTTGAAAGTCTTCAAAATGATTTGAACCTAGTCAAAAAGGTAAAACTAAATCTTGTGATAAGTTCACAAAATATTAGGAAAGTTATGTTGGTGCTAACCCAAAAAGGTTATGATAAAAAAAGGTTAGGCTTTGAAAAGTTCAACGTTTCGGCTTCCATAGTGGAACATTTTTTTTGTAAAATATTCTTCTTAAAATGAAACAACAAATATTGAAAGAACTCCTTTGAAAACCCAAGATAAAAAAAAAGGTTGTAAATAATTTCAAAAGAAAGATGAACTTGTACATCCCATGTTTGAGAATGAAAATCATATGCCTCACCATAAAGATCTAGGAAGAACCTTGTGTGTTCTCATTGTTATAAGAAACATCATAAAAAATATTTTTTTGACAAGTTGATGAAAGGTCAACATTTAAAAAAATTTGCTTCTAAGCCTAAAACTCAAATGACTAAATCAAAGTCGTTTAAATATGATAACTTTCATAAAGTTGGTAATTTGAGGAAATTTTTCTATTTACTCAATCCAAGCTTAACTTTGAATCATGGTAAGTATGTTTAATACCCCATATATTTATGGATAATTAAATTACATGAGTGGGTGTAATTTAATAATTTGATGATTTAAAGTAAATAGTCATTATTAATTTGCAAGTGAAAGATTAATATTTACATGTGTTATATTTACTTAGGGGAATAAGTTAATGAGTTGGACTATTTGTATTTCATGTCGCATGTGAATAAAAGCAACAGGTGATGTTATTTTATTCGAAAAAATATGTGTGGAGATGTGTTGGGTTTAAGATGTGAATTTTTGCTAAGTGACTCGAATGGAGATTTTAAGTGCACAATTATTTCCGGAAGGATAGAGATAGTCAGAATAGAGTACCCGGGGGTTGTGTTTGGGTTCTAGGGACTTTTTGGATTAGTAGGGACTCACATTTGTGTATACGAGTCAATTTTAGGTTTAATAAGGGGAGAACCCTTATTTCTCTCTTATAAGCCATAAGAGAAAGAGAGAAAGGAAATAAAGAAGAGAAAGAAGGGAGAAAAAGAGGAGACTCGGACCAATCTCTGTCGGATTCCGGTTCGAGGTCGTTGAATTTATCTAACGAGGCAAGTGTTTAACTTGCTTTAATAATTTAAGTGTGTTGATTATTCATATTATAGTTGGTGAAAAATGATATGAATTTTGGGTTTGGGATTCTTGAATCAAAATGGGGTTTTTTGAAATGATTTCATATAATTTGATGTGTTAACAACTCCATATGAAATCTGAGTTTACATCTATGTTAATGGGGTGATCTTTGTGGAGAAATTGGAAGGGTTGAGTAAAAACTAGGGTTTAATTAAGATAGGGTTTAAATCTTAATTAAATTATTGAATCGCAAGAATAATTGATGTGTTGGGTATATCTAAGTGTGTAGATGCTTATAAAAATGGTTGGTGAGGGTAAAAACCATAAATTTTGGAGTTTAAGAAGAAGATGAACTCCCAAACTGATCAGATCGTCGGATCGGTTCGTTTTATTAGTTATTGGTTCAGTTTGTTTTTGGGTCACTAAATCGGTTCGTTTTTGGTGTCATTGGTTCGATTCCTTATTTCAGAACCGGATCGGTTCATTTTTGGGCCACGGGCTCAGTTCGGCTACAACGGAAAATTTTGAGAGTTTTTCTTGGACTAAAAATGATTAGAGAAGAATTTCTTTCGGAGATGAATAGTAGGGGATCCAATATATAGTGTGAGGACCTCTAAGTGATGAAGTGAGAGATGTATAAATCTCGGGTTAGTGTGAATAAGATCCAAGGTATAAATTTAAGAAGTGTTTTGGGATGAATAACACTCGAAATATTATTTCAGCGGGTATATATATATTTGTATGCGTGTAGAATATATATATACCGATAGTATATGTGAATAATATTCGAATGTGAGAGTATGATGAAATTTGAATACTAGTTAGTGGTGATAAGCTATTATTCGGGAAAATATATTTATGTGAGAATGATATCATAAGTGAGTGAATACTTATGGGATTAAAATAAGTTGTGTGTAAACTTATTAATCTATACGAATTGATATATTCGGGATTATACGCTAATGCCACGAGAGATAGGCATGATAGACGGATTTGATATGATATGATATATATATGTGTGTGTGTGTGTGTGTGGGTGGGTGGGTGGGTGTGGGTGGGTGGGTGGATTTAGAGACAATATATATATGATATGATTATAAATATATATATGTGTGTGATTGATATATTTATGTGAAGCATACTCCTCTAGTCCTATCATGGGAAGTTGCGCGATGACGGTGAGGCCCCTAGCTTGAGGAGCAGGGAGCATATAATCCTCAGGTCATAGCGTCTATTTTTATATTGTGTGGCATTTATCAGGGGTGATATGGGGTAGGTATGTTTCGTTCTCATTTCCAGTGAGGAACTATGACTGCTTCCCATACGTTGTGATTTGGATTTGGGGTCGGTGTCAGATTCTGTGCCAGTTGCCCAGGTTGATGTGTGTTCTCCCTAGAGGATGATAGCATTGTAGAGACTGCATCCATTGAGTTAACGCTCTGAGGGATGGTTATTATACTTATATAGTGTGTGATATATAAGTATGGATGTACTTGATGTGTGTGTGTGTGTGTGTATATATATATATATATATATATATATAGAAAATCTCATGTAGTGACTCCTTATGGTGTAGACTCCAGTACATACCTTTTTTTTTAAATAGTAAAAAAATAATTTTTTTTATGAAACTTCATGGATTTGATCTCCAAGGTGAGAAGGTCATCTCCAATTTTTTTCAATAAAAAAATCGTTGAGATTAGGTGATATGTAAAAAAAATGTAAAAATATGCATTTTCAACCGTTGAAATGTTGGGTCGGTGCCAGTCACTTTATTGATTTAATTTTTTGATGAAACTTCGCGGATATGATATTCTCACTGTCGATATCATATCCATGAAGTTTCATCAAAAAATTCAATCAAAAAGTGGGTGAGATGACAACCAACATTTCAACGGTCGAAAAAGCATGCTTACACTATTTTTTTCACATATCACCTCATCTCAACGGTTTTTTTATTGAATTTTTTGATGAAAAATTTTGGAGAAATTGGGAGAGGATCTTATCACCATTGAGATCATATTCATGAAGTTTCATCAAAAATTCATTTTTTACTATTTTAAAAAAATGGTATGTACCGGGGTCTGTACCATAAGGAGTCCTTACAGGAGGGGGCCTCTCTTTCTCTCTCTCTCTATATATATATCTCTCTCTCTCTCTATCTATATATATATATATATATATATATATAGATAGAGAGAGAGAGAGAGAGAGAGAGTCTCAGTCTATAGTACATCATGCTCTATACATCACCCATGCATCACGCTTAATTCTATGCCCTAAAAAACTTTTTTTCAAATTTTATATTTTTTTCTTGAAATTAACCTTTCAATCAACCCATATGCAAAAAATTAGGTCAAAATTCATTTTGTAGCTATTTTTAAAAAATCACAAAAAACTGCTAAAATACCTTATTTATAAGGGCCGCATCAGCAGTTTTTTGTGGATTGTTTAAAAATAGCTACAAAATGTATTTTGACCTAATTTTTTGCATATGGATTGATTGGAAGGTTAATTTCAAGAAAAAAATATAAAATTTGAAAAAAAAGTTTTCTAGGGCCTAGAATTAGGTGTGATATACGGTGTGATGTATAGTGCATGATGTAGGTGAACCTTCCTCATATATATATATATATATATATATATATATATATATACGGAAAAATAAAGAATAAGTGAGAAGTAAATGGTTACATCCGAGAGCATAAAATTCGGAATAAAATATATGATATACGTATATAAATATGAGAATATTATATACGAGATATATATAACACTAAAACGTGAATAGTATATAACTAGTGAAAGTTATTCATAATGAAAGCATAAGTTAAATGTGAGAATTTATTATGCATTAGCTCGTGTGGAAGCTTAGGATACTATATACGCGGGTTATGATATAGCGTATGGGTGATTTAGAGATTTGGGGATAATGTTAGTTAGGTTGGGTAGCGTAACTAGGACGTTTAAAATACATGCGTTAGGTGTTCACTATTAGAGGAGAGGTAAGGGGTATCTCCTGTGAGTGCGACACCAGTTTTAAATATGAAGAATATCATATTTTCAACATTAAAGTATGTTAAGCACTTGCTAAAATGTTGGGGCTCTTACCCATATCTACCTTTTATTTTTCTTCTCCTTTGTTATACTTTTTAGGTGTCCAGACACAGGGACGCCTGAATGATTATTCTTTCGAGTCAGACGTTGCAGCCGCAGTTGTAGATGTTGGCAGGAAAATGTTTAGACGCTTTTATCCTTGTGATCTAGATAGGAGGTACTATTTTAATATTCGGGCATATTGCCCAACTATTGTCTTTTATTTTATTTGCAGCATCTTTGTTTTACGCTCATTCGATATGGTTATATATATGTTTTACCGAGAGTTATTGGTTCTTATTTATTCATTTCAGTTGTTGTTCATATCTTTATATGGATGGTTTTTCTTATGCGTTTAGGTTAAAATATTAGAAAGTTTAAAATTTGACACCGCGCCTAATAGGTTATTAGTAATTAAATGGTTTTTGACAGTGATGCTGAGAATGAAACCATTTGAGATTCCTGTTTAATTTTATATAGGACTGATTACCCGATATTTTATTAAGCGGTGTGTCACAGTGTGGTAAGAATTTTATGGGGAATAATAAAGGTAAAAAATCTTATGATTTTAGGAAATATTCACCTAAACCTATTAAAAGAAAAATTTCGGTTAAAAGGAGTCAAAACACTTTTGATCATGCGGGTAAAGGATGTGCCTAATACCCCATTTGAACCCAAGTATCCTCGTATGAGTCAGGTATGGGTTAAGAAGAATATTTTAGATGAATCTAAAGTTGAAACCAAAAAGCTTCTGAAATTAGTCCATCCAATCTCTAAACGTTAGATTTTGTTTATTTTCGGTCATAGCCTTATTTGTATTTCACATCATAGATCTTATTCTAGGCTACGTACTTCTGTTTCATATAAGAATTTTTACTCTATGCTTATCATTCTTGATAACTCATGTATGATTTCTTTGTTTTCTTAATTTGATCTTGATTTATTTTTTGAATAAATTGGAAAAGCTTTATTTTTTAGAATATCTTGTTTTGAATTTCCAAATAAATACTTAGGATTGTCACACATAGTTGATATTTTGTTTGATCCATATATGTTATGATCTTATGCATGTTAAAAGTATTCTCACTTTACCTTGGATGTATATTCATTTTAGTTGTTTATAATCTTGAAATTTTACCTAGTCTTGTACCTAGGTTTTACATGTTCAATTAACCTTAACCCTGTTTTCTCTAGATTGATTATCTTAGGATTGTCTTCATTATATTTGATAATTTGGGATTGTTGGTACATGTTTAGGATTATTTTCTTCATGTATATCTTTGAATCGTATATCGTGTTTTTTTGTGGTTGTATATATCTTTCAACAAAACTTTTTTAAAGATATTTTTCTGGCACAATCACATTTTTGCCTTTTAGATGATATACTCCACGACATATTTTTTTTTTATATAAAAAGGTCTTATTTTATCATTTTTTTTTCATTTGTTTGGGAATATGACATGTGCTTTATTAGATGAATTCGATTTTTCTTCTAAGTCTTATAAACTTTGAAAAATATTATACATTAAGAATATATTATCATATCTAATTGCATTATACACCACATCTTATGCTCTTTCCCATGTAGTATATCTTAGAAAGTCCTTAAAAAGATTTATTTAAAAATGCATCACTCGGGATATCACCTTTATTGAGTGAAATTTTTTTATTAATATAAAGTTACACGATTATAATCATTTATTGACTTTAGATTTAATATTACTTATTCATGCTCTGGTATAGATTATGTTGACTTTGACTTTGAAATTTAAAAGAAAAAAAATTCGTATATGTTGATATCTTAGTTCTTGCATTAGGATAACACATGCTCCTTTGTCCAAATGCTTTAGATCTTTACTTGTATTGATCCTATTTGATAGGATGCTAGATTTGAATTACACATCTCTTAGTATACCCTATATCCTTTGCCACATCGCACTACAAATGAAGTGGTTGAGAAATATAAGAACCAAACCCAAAGGAAATTATCTATAAGGAAAGAAGATGGAACATTTGTCATATTAGAGGAATACTAGAACTATATTGGAATGAGTTTATATGTGATAAGTAGATTAATGTGATTGGGGTGACATATATATATATATATATATATATATAGTAGCTTAACATCCATCTCAATTAAAAAGTAATATACTAGTTTTGATCCTTGAATTATCTATTATAAAATCACTTTTATAAAGACTTTTTCATTATAAATTTAAAAAATGGCAATTCTTGATTATGTTGTCCTTGACTTTGTCCATTCTATAAAAAAAGGGGAGAATTATTATCCTTCCTAGAAAAGGAATGTTGACTATAAGACTCCTTCCCATGGGGAATGTTTCATATTTTCCTTAGGAGAGAGACTTAACTCGGGGAAGAATATTTCCTAAGGGAGAGATAGGAGGATCAAGAGAAAGTACTATTATAATATTATGATCTAGTTTATGTAAAATAGATTTTATAAAATATATAGCGAATAAGATATTAATATAAACACGTAAAGTATTGAGATATTAGTTAAACTTGACATATGATCCTTAGTAATTTAGTAAACCACGGCTACATTGATTATGTCTTGTATTCATCTTATTACTCTTGTTATCTTGTCAACATTTATGCATTGGTATCTTGATGTCTCTCCTAGTGACATGACAGGAAAATAGGTTGCAAGAGTTACAAATGGTTGACTCATGTATATCATTGTAGTGACTTTGGAGGGGTGAGTCGTGTAATAGGTGATAGATTTGATCCATTTATTTGTAATCATTTATTTATATATGTTTTCACGGAATATATAAAGAGGGGATTGTAAGAAAACATGTATGCTCAAAAGTTTCAATAGGATTAGATTATGTTATCCCGTTCCAAAACATATTTGAGCTGTTATCTAAGTCGTCCCGAAAAACTTCATGATTAATATCTCAATATCGGACTTCTTCATCTTCATCTGAAAACCCACTTCATGCCATGACCAATGAGATAGCCACTTTAGGATAATCTAGAGAATGTAGAATGGCTCGGATTTCACACCCTTGTCTTGACATAACTTAAATTAAGATTTTCTTAAAATGAAAAATGTCTTGCAACTTCTGTATGAGTTGTTTAGACTATTTGAATAAATATACTATGCAATATACTTTTCTTATAGAAAAACTATAATCATAAAACTTGCATTCTTATGTGTATATTTTAAGTATAAGTGTTCTTGGTTGAAGAACAAATGCACTTAGAGTATTTTGTCAAAATATTTTCAAAACCCTTGAAAGGAAAATACTGGTTTAGATTTTTTAGAGAAGGAAGAGACCTGCCTCACCGTAGTTTCATCGCAATGACGCTATTTCGCATAACAGCGAAAGGTCGTCGCTTGTGCCTTTTGTCCAAGACCAAAAATCTCTGAATAAAGGTGCGACCTACCTCGTCTCAGTATCGCCACAACGACGTGTCTCGCTGTAACAAAAGACTGTCGTTGGTATCCTTTTCCATGTCTAATTTTTTTCGACTTCTTGGTGTGACCTAGATTGCCTCAGGTTCGCTACAGCAATGAAAGGGCTCGTTGTAGCGACACTGCTGTGACAACGTCAGATTTGGCGCAGAAAGTGAATCTGACCCAAAATATTGCATTATAAAATGTGAGATTCTCTTTTCCTACCACATCTTTTGTTGCCTTAGAGAAGCAATCTATATTTGTGTGGTTATGAATGAGTTAGAAGGTTTGAAAATTTGTGTATGCATTTTTTAATTAAAAACTCCTATTTAACTCACTCTCTTCTTATTCACAAAAATAAAGTGAAGAAATTTTAGAAAGTTTTATATTGTTTATCAAGCTAAATAAATCATATTTTCTTAAGAGAAAAAACCTTATTTGTATTTTTTAGATATCAAATATTATCATTCTAACTTTAAAGTTTTTGAAGTTTAATTGCTTCTCTCAAGTCTTAAACAAACTTTTCTGTAAAACTCGTTCCCAAGAAACTTTTGGATTTTTTATATCTGAAGCTGTGTGATTAGACAAACACTCCCAAATTTTCCTCAGCCTTTAGGACCCTCACATTCCAGGAAGTTTCATATTTATAAGGGCTTTTCACTCGTTCCAGTTTGGAACACAAAAACTTTTTCTTCGAACTATAAGAGAAGCAAGTTCTCTCTTTGAACTTTAAACGAATAAACTTTTTTGTGTGGAAACGCAATATTATCAATGGAAGTTGAAACCTGTGACGTGACGAGTGGTTAGATAATGATCGATGCTTTATCTTCAAGCTAGGAGTTAGAAATTTTGTCTTGTGAATGTGGTGCGTTATTCAATCTAGGAGAGGTTCAAGTTTGTAAGTCATTTTCTCCTTTTGTAAATCTTTACCTGTTTAGTGGTACGTGTCAGTTTTGCCCGAGATTTTTTTCGAAAAGATTTTTCACTCGTATAAATCTGTCTCAAGTGCATGATTTACTATTTTGCATTTTGGTTTATCTTATTTGTTTATTGAACATATATTTTTAGGTTAAATCAACTTGTAAATAACTATTTTGTCACTCATACATTAGGATCAACTTTTGCCTGAATGTGAATTATAAGCAAACATTACCTTGATTTTGGTAATAAATTTTAATTTGGGTAGCCCCTCTCTACATGCATAAACTCTCATATTACTTGTATAAAGTTCTCTCACTTTACCGTTAACATTCGTATTCCGTTTCTCTATCTCTCTCTCTCTTTATATATATATATATATATATATATATACCTGTAATGACTCCTTATGGTGCAGACTCCGGAACATACCATTTTTTTTAAAATAGTAAAAAATTGAATTTTGAAATGAAACTTCATGGATATGATCTCCATGGTGAGAAGATTATCTTCAAATGTTTTCATCAAAAAATTCAATAATATCAGCATTAAGATGGGGTGATATGTAAAAAAATTGTATAAATATGCATTTCGACCGTTAAAATTTTGAAGATCATCTCACCCACTTTTTGATTGAATTTTTTGATGAAACTTTATGTATATGATCTCGACTGTGAGAAGATCATATCCATGAAGTTCATCAAAAAATTCAATCAATTAAATGGCTGGCGTCGACCAAAAATTTCAACGGTTGAAAATGCATATTTACACAATTTTTTGACATATCACCTCATCTTAACGGTTTTTTTATTGAATTTTTTGATAAAAAAAATTGGAGATCGTCTTTTCACTGTGGAGATGATTTTCATGAAGTTTCATTAAAAAAAAAAAAATTTTACTATTTTTAAAAAATAATATGTACCGAGGTCTGCACCATAAGTAGTTCTTACATGAGACTTTCTGTATATGTGTGTGTGTGTGTGTTATTGAGGCTTATTTTATATTACCATATTTAATTAGTCTTTATGTTAATCAAGTACATTCTCAAATAAATATGTATATTTTCTGACTCATATACTCTTTTATCTGCACAATATTTATCAAAATTTGGGTTAATTAAACCAACCCCTGAACTTTACTTCATTGTCCCTTCACCGCCCGAACTTTCATTTTATTCACTTAATCTCGTAATTTTTCAAAATGACTTCGAATAACCCTTTAATATTAGCACCGTAAACATTTTGGATGGAAAATGAGTCATGTGCCATGCACATGAGAGAATTTTTATCTCATCAATTATAAAAGGGATTCTTTTGTAAATAAGCACATTAGTAAGGGTAAAAGGGTAAACATACCCAAACCCTATAAGCCTCACTCTCCTCCTCCTCTCTCTTTACACTTCTCACCCAGCAGCCATGACTGCCCCCGCCACATTGCCAGGGTCATACACCCCCCCCCTCCCCCCCCCCCCCCCCTCCCGCCCTCTCTCTCCACCCATGATCGCCTCTCTTTCTCTTCTCTTTATCTCACATACACATACACACAAGATCACCAACTTTTTTGGATCCGATGGTGGGGGTAGGTTTTTGGATCCGGTGGTGGTAGTGGATCCCGACTTTTTAAGAACCGGTGGTTTGGCTCCGGACGGTTTGGTTCATATTTTTTTAAAGTTTTTTTCTTTGAAATCTTTTTTTATAAATTAGAAATTTGCTTCTTTTTTTTTTAATATTGGAAATCTGATTTTTTTTAATGCAAAGTGGGCCTTTTTTTGCAGAAAATTTAGATATATGAAAGTCTGTATTTTTTTTGTACAAATCTATGTTTTGAAATTCGTTTTCTTTACTAAATGTGTTTTTATATTGTTTCCAGATTTTTTAAAGAAATTCAACATTTTTATACTTTTAAAATTTGTTTTCTATTATTTGCAGAATTTTTAAAAGGTTTTTCCAAATATTTCCATATTTTTGTTTTTTTATATCTTTCATATTTTAAAAAAGCTTTTCAGTAAGTTTTGAAATGTTTTTCTATTATTTCCTGATTCGTTATTTTTTTTCAATATTTTCATACTTTTTAAATATTTTCTCTATTATTTTCAAGTTTTTAGAACTTTTTTGCAATATCTTTCATATTGTTTTATATTTTTTTCTATAAATTTTGAAATATTTTTTCTATTATTTCAGGATTTCTTTGAAAAATATTAATATTTTTGACTTTATAAATTTTTTGTAACTTATATTCATTTTTCGGGATTGCCAAATTTTTAATATATTTTCTCCAATTTTCAAAAAATTTAAATGTTATTCCATAATTTTTTAATTTTTAAATATTAATTAAATGATTTATTATACAATTTTTAAGTTTTATACTTATTTGGACAAAAATAACCTAAGGTGCATGGGTCATGACCCATTGTCCATCTAAAAAGTTAACTATGTTAACATTAAAGAGTTATTTGAAGATACTTTGGAAGTTAAGGGGTCAAGTGAAAAAAATAAAAGCTTGGATAGTGAAATGCCAAATGAGATAAAGTTCGGGAACTAGGTATATATATGTATCTGTTTTTTTTGGGTGGGAACTAGGTATAACCCTCAAAATTATATGTTTACATCTTGTAAGGTCCTGCTAAATTAATCAAAAACTCAATTTCATAAACGCAGGCAATTAAATTTGTATACACTTCATTAGGGAACACTTAGGTTTAAGTACCTTCCAGCCCTTTGGAACGTTGTAGCCAGCGTAGGTGAAGTCAGATAAAACCTCCCTGAATGTGCCTTGAATTGGTGGAACGAGTCTCATCGTTTCACATATCACATTCCACGAGTACTTCATTTTATGAATGTCTTCCCAGTTCAATAGTTCCCCCGCCTTCTTGGAGTCTGCAATCTCTATTTGCTCTGCATATTGGACAAAGGATAAAAATAATGAAGTCAATTTGAGTTATACATGTCGACAAAAAAAAAAGTATAAAATAATGAAAGATACAATGTCACAAGATAGGGACTTTTATTTTTTAATGGTCACAACGTATATTTCAAGCTAAAACTACCCTTCTTTAATGATATGACAAGACTCGTATTAGGAACTTTGCATTAGCACCTGCTCTGATCTTATTGTAAATTTCAGGATTCTGTCCAACAAACTTCATAAAAAAAGTGATGGTAGTTGCCGCTGTACTATAACCCGCGATTAGCAAACCCATGATCTTATCAGCAATCTCAACCTCCGGCATAAACTGGCCAGTTGGGTCTGTGACAAAAATCATATGCGACAATATATCCTGCATTGGTATCCCCTCAGCCATAGCATTCTTCTTTTCTCTTATAATTTTCAATAGCTCTTTCCTAATTGCGGTGGCAGCTTTGTTTGCACGATAAAAAACTGTCCCAGGAATACTGGAAACGATAGAATGCATACCCAAAGTAATATCATCGAAATAGCTGACGAGTTTTGAAGTACTCTCTGGATTGTCAATTCCCATGAAAAAACGGGAAGCGAGAGTTAGGGTAATGGTTTTGGAGAGAGGAAATACTTTTACTTCTTTTTTGGTTTCCCAGTGGATCTTTAATTGTTGGTGTGTGATAAAGTCCATTTCTCCTACAATTCTGGATAAGGCATCGGGTTTGAGAAATCCGGGTTGGCGGATGACTTTTTTTACCTCGTCTTCGTTTGTTGGAGTGTTGGTGGTTTTGCAGGAATGGAAGAGTTTTTGCATGGGATGTGGGCGGAAGGGGATGAAGAGAGTTTGGTCGTTGGAGAAGAGGAATTTGTGGCCTTTAGGACCGCATATGACTGCTGTTTTTTCTCCGAGGATGTGGGTTTTGAAGATGTCGGGTGAGTACTTTTTCATTCTGTGGCCGACGAAGTTTTGTGGGTTGCCAAAGAGGAATTGGATGGTTTCGCCCATGATGGGCCAGCCGAAGCTACCTGGTGGGAGGTTCTTTTTGCCATCGGACTGGTGACGGAAATAGAACAAGGCAGCGAGGATAGAGAGGAAAACAACAGCTACAGAGATTGAGAGGGTACAGACCTCCATTCCTGATGGGTGAGAGTGAGAGAGAGAGAAAGAGAGAGTGATAAATAAGATGGGATTAATCAAGTGGTGAGATTTATATAGAAAATATACTCCTAAATAGCATGCGTGGAACCCAACAATTTGACTTTGTTAGTTAACATTAGTTTATAATCAAAGTTAAAATTTTAAATTATAAAAAATAATAATAATTATGTAATAAAAACTCATTATTAAAAAAGAGATAAATATATTGTAAATTTGTAAAAACAATGGCTCCAATCCATTAAAACTTTAGATAAACATATTACAATTACGTCAATAGCATCAAAGAAAAATGTCGAATGTCAAAATCATTCACCACAAATTGCAAATCCTTAAAAACAAATATATATTAATAGCAATAATATAAAGTAAACTGAACCATAATACTTCATTACTAAAAATAACATTCAATTTAGGGTTATAATTTGGAGAAATACGTTAATACCTAACAAATTATTTAGATACCTACATATAAAAATTAGTTAAAGTTAGTATAATATTTTTGGATTCCTACATATAATACTTTTTAAATAGAAAATAACAAACGTGTGTGAATGTTCAATATTTTTTAAGAAACTGAAATTAAAAATAAATTAGAAGCAAAAACAAACAAAAATATTCAATCAATAATATAACATTACTAATAACATTAAAAAAAAGCCCAATTTAATAAAACCCGAAATTAATTTGACAAAAAATATGAAATACGGTGAAATTATAAAAACGAATAAATAGATTGATAAATATTTACCTTAAAAAGGAGGCTTGCTTTGGCTTTTCATTGATTCGACAACTTGTGATTTTCTCTGGGGGTTTTATATTGGAGTATGTGAAAGGTTTAGATAAATATTTTTCTTCATCATCTCAACTTCAGCAAATTCATGAAATTACACAAATCAACACAAATATGAATTTTAATGGACCCATGTATTCAACTCAATAAGTCGTTACCAGACAACTCAGTCTTTTGTTTCTCAGGCTTGTCCCAAAACACGACGTCTTTCCCTCCAATCGAAAACATCAATGGGGGAGACAAGTGCACCAGCAAACCAAAATTACCGGTCAACGGAGGACATGACGTCATAAAACTAGACGCACCTTCGGCATCGTAACATCGATAGGAGAAGCTCCTGGAACTTTCAGACTCACTGATATCGGTACTCAAGCTATAACTTCCACAACGGTCGCTCTGTAGATCGAAACAGTCTTTGGGGGAAACACTACCCATTGGAAATGTTAAAGACTCAACGATGAGCATGTAAAGTTTTTGTGGCACCCCGCCCAATTAAATACCAGGTGATCAGTCATTTATTCAATTTAAAATAAAGAGTTCGGTTAGTTCATTCTTAGCATCACTATTGAAATACATTTAACATTAATAATCACCTAATAAATAATTAAGATAGTGTCAAAAAAATTCCATTTTAAGTTATACCCAACGAATCCATTAATAATTTCTAAGTATAAAGGCATAGATTATCTACCATTCACAGGAATATAATAAATACTGGAAATAACTCAACTGCTGAAGTAAATAAGACAGGATAAAACATTCCAGTTCAAAGTCGCAAATCGATAGACCATAATAATACTCAACCTAACTGAAAAGGACTACAAAAGTAAACTGAGTACAATAAAACTAAGGATGGGCGACATATGCCCTAAATGAAATATATGAATAGAACTGGAAGAAATGATAGAGACGTCTAAATGCAAGGACCTACAACTCCCATAACCGATGTAACTCGCTAAACAATCCAAGCATCTAAGTTTGGTAATCCTGTGACATGACAGCTGATATAATACATATATATAGCAAAAGAGAGGAAAATAACAAGAGATGGGTCAGAGCTCGAGTTGTAAAAATATTTGTTTTAGCAAGTATTTAATATTTGCAATAAAGCAAAAATTATGTGCATGCTAGCTTTTCGGACTCTCACATGAGATTCTCACCTCTCATTTGTTGTGCATGCCTAACGTACATCTTCCCCACACTAGCTATGCTACCCAGGCTAACTAGCTCGAAGTCACCATCTACGCTCACAAGTAGTATACTCGTATTGCCCATACAATACGTTATTGAAATAGTTTATCCCACATAACTAAATTTCAGTATTCACCATTCGAATAGTTAATCTTTTACCCACTATGATTATTTTATTTCTCATTATTATATGTACTAATTTTACACAGTAGAATTTTTCTAAGTATATTCATATATATAGTTACATCATCCCTATATATATACTAATCATGCACCCCTTGGTAAAGACCATTTGGCGCAAGGCATTTATGATGATTACCATATCTACTAGTTTCACACGATAAAAATATTCACAAGTATATATATATATATATATATATATATATATATATATATATATATATATATATATATATATATCATGCACCCTTAGGTTAAGACCACTTAGCGCAATGCATACTTTGTTATCATGTCCTGATGCATCGCTCACTGCATAAGGACTGTTGGTTCAATCTCTCACAAACCATAAAATTCAAATCACATATATTGGAGGCAAACATAATCCCCAACCAAATGGGTCATGCACATACACACGCTCCCATCCAGCCGTCAAAATTATCCTACATCTCAGATAGCACGTAACCAAGTTCATATGCTCCGGGTATAAGTCAAATATCCCCCCAGTGGGCAATACAGACAAAGACTGTCCACTAAGCGAAAACTGCCTCCTGATAGCAAGGAGCATAGGTATGCTATACACATAATAATAACCATATAATAGGCATACACACATCCTATTATAATAAATAGGTATTCACCCACCCAGAAAATATACTTTCCATAGGTATTATCCTCTCATTACTACGTATAGTATATTTATTTCGATTACTATCTGTTTCGTAATCCCAAAAGTCAATTCACCGTTCCAAATATTTAAAATATTTTTCCCCGCATACTTTCCAAAAATTCTGTACTATGCTAAATTCATCAAATAGTAGTTCTCCTCACTTAGATTAACTGTATAACTCGATTTGGGTAAAAATGGGATTTTCTAGGTTTTGGACCTGTCGTTCAAACCAGGTGTTATGTTGTTTGAACGACTTCTCGAGAGATCTAGTCTCGTTCGAACTAGGCTCAATCTTATTCGAACGAGATTGAGCAGTTCCCTTCCCACCACCTTTAACTGCTCAAGAACCTCTACTGTTCATTTCCAATCACCAAAGCAGCATACTGAATTGATACTCTAACAAGTTTAGATGATTTCTACCAACCTAGAATCATTAAAATCTTTACGATACATCAATTACATATAAAATCCCCAAATTAAACATTAATGCCCTAGTTCTTCAAGTTTCAATTCAAGAACTATTAAAACCCAGATTCGTTTCTCAAATTCAACATATAATTCGAGGGTTCATATTCTACATGCATAGGGGTTCAATTATTCATTAAAATAACTCTTAATCTATAATTTAAATTTTTTAAATTCACCCAAATCAATTCCAAATCATGTATTTGATACCTATGCTAACATGAGCACAATTATTTCTAATAGGAAGCGAGTAATAAACACTTGTCTCGATTATGATGGTCTAATTTGTTGATGAAATTGGTATAGACTTGTTCCTTGTCTTTCAATCTACGCAAATGTGGTCATGATGGTGGATGATGATGGGTTTTTTACCTTAATCTCTTGGGGCTTGTTCTCTCTCACCCTTTGTGGATCTCCCTTGAAGTTTGTGCATAAAACCCTAACTTTTTCTTTACATATCTGATATTAACCATCTCTAATTTTCGTCATTAATTAAACCCCAAAAATGCAATTTATCAAAACGCCCTCCCGGGACGCCGGTTAGGCTTAAAATTGCCCGGGGATCCAAACAAAACCCCCGGGTACACTATTCTGACTATCTCGACCCTTTCGAATTGAATAGTGCATTCGAAATGGTCATTCGAGTTACTTAAAATTAATTTACTTCTTTAATCCATTAAATCAGTCCTGACACGACTCACACGCGCGTCCTAACTTAGTATACCAAACTGTCGTATTTCTCACTCTCGATAATTTATAAGATTTCATAATTCCATATTACATATCCACACAGTGATATTCAATATTTTTCATCAATAAGTATTAACCCTTGGCACGCTAGTTAATAATTATTTTAATCTGGATTAATTAACAATTAATTTCTCACATTATAATTTAATTAATCCAACAATAATAATTAATCTCATAATTATTTAAAATCATGAAAAATACGGGGTGTTACAAACTTCCTCCTTACAATGGAATTTCGTCCTGAAATTTGAAAAAAGTATACCAGGTACAAACAACAATGTATATAGGTTGCGCGTCGCATCGTTGCACTCCCAAGTAAACTACTCCGTACCACTCATATAGTACGCTTTTCAATACCATTAATTGTGACACCCCGACTAATTAAATACCGGGTAGCTACTCCTTTATTAAATTAATACAAAATGCCAAGTTGGTTCATTTCATAGCATCACTGTCGAAAACGTTTTAACAATTACTAGCCACCTAATATTTAAAAAGTGAGTTGCTGATTTTGATTAAATCCGATTAACATGCCAGAAGATGAGAAATGCTAACATAACCACCACAATGAAATGACAATAGTATAACCATACCATAATAACGAGTCTGTAAGAATACTTCTCACAACAAACCAAATACAGGAATAACAAATACTAAGTTTGAATCATAATTAATTACAACCCGAGATCTGAAATAAACTGAATAGATAAAATGTTTCTAAAATAAATGGGGCGACATGCCCAACTGATGAGGAAATCTACTAATAGAGTCAAGATCGAAAGTGGAGGCGTCTACTGCCAAGGTCCTGTAACTTCCACAGTAGCTACAGTACGTCACCTGAATGGAACTCCTATGCATGGTGTCCTTGTGGCCGGGCACCTAAAAAGATTTTTACAAGAAAATATATTTGAAAGAAAACGGATCAGAGCCCGATTGTGGAAAACAGTTTAAAATATAGCAAGTGTTTTAATGACAATAAAATAATGAATGCAAAATACATGTTAGGACGTGCTCTCACATGAAATACTCACCTCTCGGCTATTTGTGTACTCCTAACGTACCCGTACCCATTCTAGTGATTCTCATATCTAATTAGTCCAAAATGAATTCTAACATTACTATACGATTCACGCTTTCATTCCGACATCTACATTTATATGGAGAGCTTTACATTTATTCACAGTTTCCCATTATTAGCAATACGATTTTACTAGAGATCATCCAATTATCTTTTCAGATCGTTGCTATAATTATACTCACAATTAAACACAACAATTCATTTCAATTAACCGTATATTATTCTCATAATAAATATACATTACTAGCACCCCGAGACTAAGCTGCAGTGCACACATACTCTGCTATCCGATCCCGGTACATCACGTACATAAGGACCACGCATTTCGAATCTCTCAGGAATCGTTCTCAAATAATAACAATCACAAACAATGGAGGCAAACATAGTTCACATCACATGGGTCACGCACATACCTACACTCCCATGATCAGTAGACTTATTAACTTCTCAATAAGTCCTTCTCTGACCTATGTCCTCGAGGTACCAATCTAAATCCCCCCGTAGGCACACAAAGATTAGATGGCCCTAATCGAACGTAAACCTCCCATCATAGCAAGTATGGTAGGTATGTTATACACATAAAACCACATATACTAAGCATTCACACATCTTAGATATCTCGTATTATTAATATAGGTATACTTCTCGTTCTTATAGGGTCATTTAATGTTATACGATTTCAAGTCCCCGATTTGTATATTAACTTTATCAACCCTTCTCACGTCATAATTAGGTACTCGTTTCCTACCCCACAATTCACATTCGATTTTATTATAAGGTTCTAAGTTCTACTCCTCAACGTACCCAAATTCTCACAATTATACTCACTAATCAATAAGGGACGGTTAATACTCCAATTAAATAAGTTTACAGAACGTTTGAAATGAAATCAGGCCAAAAAGCCATTCTGTCAGTTCGTTATAAGTCTCGTTCGAACGAGTTCGTTCGAACGAGTTCGTTCGAACGAGTTCGTTCGAACGAAAGGCTTCGAACGAACTACCAACTAGTTAGAAGGGATACTGTCATCTCGTTAGAAGCTGGTTCGAACGACCTAGGCAGGTCTTCTAACGAGATGGCAGTTTCAACCCAGAAATTCTCTACTTCGTTTTTCTCAATTTTTCTCTTCTCTAAACTCATCCTAAGATCATCCCAATAGTATTTTAACATTATTAAACTACTCTAAGTCCTCCTAGGTCACTCTTTAACATATATTTGGGGTCAATGCTTCCTAAATTAACATGTAATCATCAAAATTCCCAAACCTTGTCCCAAACCCTATAATCATGAACCTAGAATTTAATGTCTACAATTTCTCCTTAATAATTCGTTTTCACATCATCAAAAGATATATTTTTTATATGGCATTCATCCAATAACATTCTACATTCAAATCCTATATCATATTATGAATCCTACTTCCAATTTCATGAGTTTTCATCAAACTTCCAATATAAGACAATTATTCAATTCTAAGCATGGAAGAAACATTCGCTTGAAATTAATGTAACTAAACCACTTGCCTTAGATGTTCTGATTTGATGTTGAAGGATTAAGGTTGATTCTTCTCCATCTCTCTACAAGTTTCTTCCCAAGATAGTGATGGTGGTTAGGGCTTCCTTTTGGAACTTCTCAAGACTTTCCCTATAACTCCCGTAGTCCTCTAACTTCCCAAATGCTGATAATGGCTTAGTGGGTTCTTTTCTAATATAAAAATAACTTCTAAAATTCGTGGGTTTTAATTTCCTTATTTTTAAAATTACCAAACTACCATTTTGGGTTGCCGGTATAGCCTAAAAATGTCCCGGGACTCAAACTAAACCCCCGGCTAGTGTTTTCTGACTATTTCGACCATTCCGGACACATTGGCGCACTAAAAATGACCATTAGGTTGATAAAAATAAAATTCACTTTTTAATTCAATTAATTACGTTCCTGACACGACTGACACGCGCGTCCCAATTAAATTTTCTAAATTGCCGTATAGTTACCTCGTGATAATTTAAATATCAACAATACTCATGTATTACCATATATACTCGAAAATAATAAATTTTAACATCATAATCAAATTCCAACTCACATCTCGTTAGTATTTATACCCGGATTAATTTCTAATTAATTCTCATTTAATTTAATTAATCCCTTAAATAAAAATTAATAAAATTAAGGGGTATTACATACTTCCCCCTTAATAACAGAATTTCATCCCGAAATTCGGAACTAAAGAGTGCCTGGTAAGAATAACTCCGGATAGCGTTCGTGCATCTCATCCTCGCGCTCCCATGTGGACTCCTCGGCATTATGATGCCGCCACTGAACACGTACTAACGGTACTATCTTCGACCTTAGTTTCCGCTCGCTTCGATCCAAAATATCAATTGGCCCCTCCTCGTAGGAACTATCGGGCTGGAGATCGATGTCCTCCAAAGCAATGTGAGTATGGGCCAAATCGTCCCTAAGATATTTCCTTAGCGAGGAAATATGGAACACATCATGGATCCTATGCAAGTGCTCCGGTAATCCCAGTCTATACGCAACTGGCTCAATCCTCTCGATGATAGGAAATGGCCCTACATACCTTGGTGCCAGTTTCCCCTTCTTCCCAAAACGCATAATCCCCCTCATAGGAGATACTCTAAGTAACACTTGGTCCCCCACTTTGAATTCTCTGAAGAACCTCTTGGCATCAACATAACTCTTCTATCGATCCTGAGCTACCCGAATGCGGCTCCGTATCATCTCTATCCTTGCTGAAGTGTCCTGAATCACTTCCGGCCTAAGGATTTTGTTATCCCCCACCTCTAACCAACATGCTGGGGAACGACAAGGTCTATCGTACAACGCCTCAATGGAGCCATGCCAATGGTGAACTGGTAGGAGTTATTACAAGCAAACTCCACCAGTGGAAGGTACTGCTCCCATCCACCTCTAAAGTCTAGGATGCACATACGCAACATGTCCTCCAACATCTGATTTGTCCTCTCGGTTTACCCATCAGTCTGCAGGTGATAAGCCGTACTCAGTCGCAACTCCGTACCCATGGCCTCCTAGAAACTCTCCCTTTACTGTGAAACAAATATCTTGTCTCGATCAGACACGATATTTAGAGGCACACCGTGAAGTCTCACTATTTCCACAATAAAAATCTGGGCATACTGTCCCGTAGTGTAATCTGCCCTTACGGATAGAAAATGAGCAACCTTGGTCAACCTATCCACAATTACCCATATAGAGTCGTGACCCCTCTATGACGTAGGTAATCCCGTGATAAAATCCGTGGATATTCTCACCCATATCCACGTCGAAACCTCTAATGGTTGTAGAAGTCCTACCGGTTTCTGATGATCCACCTTTACTAGCTGACAAGTGGCACATTTTGAAACAAACACAGCGATATCTCTTTTTATCCCGCTCCACCAATACTGTCGTCTCATGTATTGGTACATCTTATCCCCACCAGGGTGTACCGCGAACCGTGAGCCGTGCGACTCCGCCATTACCTCGTGTCGCAAGTCCTCACTTTCGAAATGACCAGTCTCCCATTGAAGCGTAATCCCCCGTCTGAGCCAACGGTATAGGACTCGGCTCCCTCTGCTAGTAATCGAACTATCTGCTCCTGACAGAACGAGTCATTTGCCTGGGCCTTTACCACTCTCGTAACAATCTGAGGTGTAATAGTCATCACAGACATGAATGATCGGACCACTGCATCCTGGTGTCCCAACTCCTTCCATTGGCTTTCCACACCCCGGCCACCTCATCTACTGGCCTACGGCTCAGTGCTTCTGCTACTATGTTAGCCTTCCCCGGGTGATATTGGATATCGAACTGATTATCCTTCACAAACTCAAGCCACTGTCGTTGACGTATATTCAGTTCCTTCTGCGTGAAGAGGTATTGTAGAGACTTGTGGCCTGTGAACAACCGAAATTTCTCCCCCAGAAGATAGTGTCTCCAAATCCAAAGAGCGAATACGACTGCCGCCAACTCCAAGTCGTGGGTGGGGTAATTCTTCTCGTGAGGCTTAAGCTTACGGGAAGCATAATCTATGGCCTGACTCTCCTGTTGCAGCACACCTCCAAGTCCTTGTAAGGACGCATCGGTGTAAACTAAATACTCAACTCTCGGTCTGGGCAACGCTAACATAGGTGCTGAGGTCAACTTGTCCTTCATCTCATCAAATTCCAACTACAGACATCACTCCAGATGAATGGCACACCCTTACGAGTCAGATGGGTCAGAAGACCCGCTATCTTTGAGAATCCCCGAATAAACCTCCTGTAGTATCCTGCTAGGCCCAAGAAACTACGGATCTCAGTCGGTGTCATGGGCTGTCCCCACGCCCTCACCGCGAATACCTTCCCCGGATCAACAGATATCCCCCGATCCGAAATGATATGCCCCAAAAACTAAACCTCCTTAAGCCAAAACCCGCACTTCTCATATTTGGCATAAAGCTCGTTCTGACATAGCGTATGCAAAACCTATCTCAAATGCTCGGCGTGCTCCTCTCCTGTCTGAGAGTAAACCAGGATGTCATCAAGAAAGGCAATGACGAACTGGTCTAGGAACTCTCTGAACACCCTATTCATCAAGTCCATAAACACGGCTGGAGCGTTGGTCAAGACAAAAGGCATAACCCGAAATTCGTAGGAACCATACCTCATCAAGAAGGTAGTCTTCGAGACGTCCTGTTCCCTGATACGCAACTGATGGTATCCCGATCGCAAATCAATCTTTGAGAAGAAGCAAGCTCCTCTCAACTGGTCAAATAAGTCATCGATTCGGGGCAACAGATACTTATTCCGTATCGTGACTTTATTCAACTCCCGATAATCTACACACAATCTCAACGATCCATCCCTCTTCTTTACGAACAACACAGGGGCACCCCACGACGAAGTACTCCTTCGGATAAACCCCTGACCCAACAACTTCTCAATCTGATCCCTTAGCTCTCTCATCTCCGCTGGAGCCATACGATACGGTGCGCGAGAAATTATCCGAGTGACCGACGTCAAATCGATCATAAAATCTATCTCTCTACTAGGAGATAATCCAGGTATATCCTGAAATACATCAGCAAACTCTCTAACGACTGGAATCGAACCAAGTGGAATCACCACTTCCTTAGAGGTCTCCTCCTCTATATAGTATAAGTGAGTAAACTATCCTCCCTCTGGGCGAGGCATCACCACCAAAAACATCTCCTACCCGAGAATGGCAAATATAATACTCCTACTGAAACAATTAATCATGGCTCGATACGCAACTAGCCAATCCATACCAACAATCGCATCGTACTCAGTCATCTCTAATACTAACATATCAGCGGGTAAAGTAAATCTCCCAATTTCTATACCCACACCTCTAAAAATAAGGGAAATCACGGAACCCCTACTCAACGGTGAATCTACACAAGTAACCGTGCTCTCTTTGGTGTCTAACAACCCAATAGTGCGTGCAAATCTCGTGGTAATGAAATAATGTATGGCCCCCGTGTCGAATAAAATACGCCCCATAGTCCCCTGAATAGAGAACATACCCTCAATAGTAGATGGATCCTGTGGGACTGCGGCATGCTGGAGCTGGTACACTCTCCCATACTGAAGTTATCCTTGCTGGATTGGGACCGCTGGAATAGGTGGTAATGCTGCCATCTGTGGTGGTGTTGGTAGGGCGCCAGGAAACATAGGCCTCTGTGGCTCGTGTCGAGCACCCTACTGCTGCTACTGTGGGGCTCTGCCCCTATCAGGGCAATCCTGGCATTTGTGGCCAATCTTGCCACAAACGAAGCACTTCCCCGGGAAGTTTCCCCCTCGCTGTCCCTGCTGTCCTCATCCCTGATGGCCATTACCATTCCTACCTTGGCCATGCTGGCCCTGCTGAAACTGTTGCTACTGACCAATCTGGCCCTGATGGCCGTTTTGACCCTGATGGCCATGTCTAAAACCTCCCTGACCATTCTTGAAACCCCCAGATTTGAATCTCTTATGATGCCCCTATTGGGAATCCTGATCACCCTGCCTGTGATGTCCCTGAGCAGATTGTGCCCCGCTGGCACCATTTCCCCCCTGTCCTACCTGATGGCTGGGCTCTCCTGATCTCTTACTCTCAGACATGTGAAAGCGATGATCCAGGTAGTGGAGCAGTACCACGTTAACCACATCAGAATAAGTGGCTAACGAGAGATTTCCTAACAAGTGCTATCGGATCCTCCAAGTCAATCCGTCCATGAACTTCTGAATCTTCTTCTCCTCACTCGAAATCTCATCGGGAACAATATTCAATAGATTAGTGAATTTGGCCTCATACTCGGCCACAGTCTTCCCCTCCTACCTGAGGTTCATTAACTTCCACCTCATTTCCATATGAACAGCTGATGGAAAATATTTGAGGGTCGAACCGCACCCAGAACTCCTGAATAGAAAGGGAGTCCCTCTCCTCCGCAGTGGTAATGGACTCCCACCACTGCAATGTTGATCCTACTAGCTTAAAAGTAGCTAGTATCTTCTTCTGAACATCCTTGCACTCGTACATCCTTAAGTGCCTCTGAATGTCCTTCCTCCACTGACTGGACACAACAACATCGGAGCTACCTGCAAACTTCGGAGGGTGTGCTTTCTGAAAAGCATCACGAATGCGTTCCCAGGCAGACGGGAATGCATGAGCCTGAACTGGCACGGCTACCGGCGCCTGAGGTGGTGCCTGCTGCACAACTGCGAGGGCGGCATTTACCGCTTGGGCTACAATAGCAGCAACCTCTGCGGCATTCATGGCGCCTTGAACTGGTGCAGGCTGTGGCTCGGGCTGTGCATCTCTAGGAACTCGATGTGCACGTCGTGGAGGCATCTGAAATGCGAGTAAAGTCTTATAAGTTCACAGTAATTATTTCAAAATAGTTGAAGCACGAAACATACACAAAAGAATACAGCAGTCCTAAAATATAGGGCTCTACATCAAAGAAAGCTCAGCGTAAACATAACAAGCCGTACAGATCCTAAGGACACTAGAACCTGATGCTCTGACACCACCTGTGACATCCTGACTAATTAAATACCAGGTAGCTACTCCTTTATTAAATTAATACAAAATGCCAAGTTGGTTCCTTTCATAGCATCACTGTCGAAAACGTTTTAACAATTACTAGCCACCTAATATTTAAAAAGTGAGTTGCTAATTATAATTAAATCCGATTAACATGCAAGAAGAAAAGAAATGCTAACATAACCACCACAATGAAATGACAATAGTATAACCATACCATAATAATGAGTCTGTAAGAATACTTCTCACAACAAACCAAATACAGGAATAACAAATACTAAGTTTGAATCATAATTAATTACAACCCGAGATCTAAAATAAACTGAATAGATAAAATGTTTCTAAAATAAATGGGCCGACATGCCCAACTGATGAGGAAATTTACTCATAGAGTGAAGATTGAAAGTGGAGGCGTCTACTGCCAAGGTCCTGTAAATTCCACAGCAGCTATAGTACGTCACCTGAATGGAACTCCTATGCATGGCGTCCTTATGGCTGGGCACCTAAAAAGGTTTTTACAAGAAAATATATTTGAAAGCAAACGGGTCAGAGCCCGATTGTGGAAAACAGTTTAAAATATAGCAAGTGTTTTAATGATAATAAAACAATGAATGCAAAATACATGTTAGGACGTGGTCTCACATGAAATACTCACCTCTCGGCTATTTGTGCACTCCTAACGTACCCGTACCCATTCTAGTGATTCTCATATCTAACTAGTCCAAAATAAATTCTAACATTACTATACGATCCACGCTTTCATTTCGGCATCTACATTTATATGGAGAGCTTTACATTTATTCACGGTTTCCCATTATTAGCAATACGAATTTACTAGAGATCATCCAATTATCTTTACAGATGGTTGCTATAATTATACTCACAATTAAACACAACAATTCATTTCAATTAACCGTATATTATTCTCATCATAAATATACATTACTAGCACCCCGAGACTAAGATGCACTGCACACATACTTTGCTATCTGATCCCGGTACATCACGTACATAAGGACCTTGCATTTCGAATCTCTCAGGAATCGTTCTCAAATAATAACAAACACAAACAATGGAGGCGAACATAGTTCACATCACATGGGTCACGCACATACCTACGGTCCCATGATTAGTAGACTTATTAACTTCTCAATAAGTCATTCTCTGACCTATGTCCTTGAGGTACCAATCTAAACCCCCCGTAGGCACACAAAGATTAGATGGCCCTATTCGAACGCAAACCTCCCATGATAGCAAGTATGGTAGGTATGTTATACACATAAAACCACATATACTAAGCATTCTCACATCTTAGATATCTCGTATTATTAATATAGGTATACTTCTCGTTCTTATACCGTTATTTAATGTTATACGATTTTAAGTCCCCGATTTTTATATTAACTTTATCAACCCTTCTCACGTCGTAATTAGGTACTCGCTTCCTACTCCACAATTCACATTCGATTTTATTATAAGGTTCTAAGTTTTACTCCTCAACGTACCACAATTCCAACAATTATATTCACTAATCAATAAGGGAGGGTTAATACTCCAATTAAATAAGTCTACGAAACGTTTGAAATGAAATCAGGCCAAAAAGCCATTATGTCAACTCGTTAGAAGTCTCGTTCGAACAAGGTCGTTCGAATGATTTCGTTCGAACGAAAGGCTTCGAACGAACTACCAACTCGTTAGAAGGGATACTGTCATCTCGTTAGAAGCTCATTCGAACGAGGTCGTTCGAACGACCTGGGCATGTCTTCTAACAAAATGGCAGTTTCAGCCCAGAAATTCTCTACTTCATTTTTCTCAATTTTTCTCTTCCCTAAAATCATCCTAAGATCATCCCAATAGTATTTTAACGTTATTAAACTACTCTAAGTCCTCGTAGGTCACTCTTTGACATATATTTGGGGTCAATGCTTCCTAAATTAACATGTAATCGTCAAAATTTCCAAACCTTGTCCCAAACCCTATAATCATGAACCTAGAATTTAATGTCTACAATTTCTCCTTAATAATCCGTTTTCACATCATCAAAAGATATATTTTGTATATGGCATTCATCCAATAACATTCTACATGCAAATCCTATATCATATTATGAATCCTACTTCCAATTTCATGGGTTTTCATCAAACTTCCAATATAAGACAATTATTCAATTCTAAGAATGGAAGAAACATTCTCTTGAAATTAATGTAATTAAACCACTTGCCTTAGATGTTCTAATTTGATGTTGAAGGATTGAAGTTGATTCTTCTCCCTCTCTCCACAATTTTTTTCCCAAGATGGTGATGGTGGTTAGGGCTTCCTTTTGGAACTTCTCAAGACTTTCCCTATAACTCCCGTAGTCCTCTAACTTCCCAAATGCTGATAATGGCTTAGTCGGTTCTTTTCTAATATAAAAATAACTTCTAAAATTCATGGGTTTTAATTTTCTTATTTTTAAAATTACCAAACTATGCTTTTGGGTTGCCGGTATGGCCTAAAAATGTCCCGGGACCCAAACAAAACTTCGGCTAGTGTTTTCTGACTATTTCGACCCTTCCGGACACATTGGCGCACTCAAAATGATCATTCGGTTTATAAAAATAAAATTTACTTTTTAATTCAATTAATTATGTTCCTGACGCGACTGATTCATGCGTCCCAATTAAATTTTTCAAATTGCCATATAGCTACCTAATGACAATTTAAATATCAACAATACTCATGTATTACCATACATACTCGAAAATAATAAATTTTAACATCATAATCAAATACCAACTCACATCTCGTTAGTATTTATACCCGGATTAATTTCCAATTAATTCTCATTTAATTTAATTAATCCCTTAAATAAAAATCAATAAAATTAGGGGGTATTACATTAATAATGAACACCCCACATATGTTTGTTTTAAACTCCAGGTTATCCTGTCACGTAAGCTCTTGCACAATCCGTATCGTTTAAGTTACACTACTTAAACTTTATTTTAGAAATTCACTATCTAGCCTTCTATTATTGTCACCTTAGTAGATTAATCGTTTTTAAGATACATACGATCTCGTCTTGCAATGATTGCACACAAGTAGGTTATTTGTGTAGTATATATTTTACGCACATAATATACTAAGTACCAAATCATCTTTAATCTTCACAATAATACCTGGTCCCCTATCTTTAACTAACAAGCAAGAGGACAACAAGGCTGATCGTACCATATGTCAATTGGTGACATGTCCAAAAGTGAAATTATATGAGTTATTATGCACAAACTCCACTAGTGGAAGGGTCTTCTCTAACCCTCCCCTGAGATTCAAGGGTGCACATATAATTTATTCTCCAACATCTGACTAGTTCTACTTGTTCTTCCCATTCGTCGGTGGATGATAGGTCGTACTCAATCACAACTCGATGCCCATGGCCTCGTGAACACTCTTCCAAAATCGAAAGACAAGATCTTGTCCTAATTGGATACTATATCAAGCGGCACCCATAAAGTCTCACTATCTCGATTATAAAGATCTGTGCATACTATCCCGTAGTATGACCGGTCTTAACTGGTATAACGTGAGCTACTTCGGTCAACCGATCCATTATCACCCATATAGAATCTCAACCCCCTTCACGATAAAATCCTTGGGAATACTCTCCTATTACTACTTCGGAACCCCTAATGGTTTAACAAACCCCTACTGGTTTCAGGTTGTCCACCCTTTTTCCAACGGATAGGTGACTATTGCAAAACGAATTTAGAAATATGTCTCTTCATAAAATCCCATCACCACTGTCATTTATAACATGATATATCTTATATTCTCTCAAATATACCTCTAACCGTGATCCAAGTGACTTTTCCTCACCGCGTGTCATAGGTCCTTCCCAGCTCTAAAAATTAGTTTCTCATAAAATGTAAGCCTCTGACAAATCTTACGGAATAAACTTTAATTCCCCTGGCTAAATATTATAGAATTCACGTGACAATCATAATCCACTGCCTGATACAATACTTTCAATTACCTAGGATGCCCATACACCCTATATATCGCGCATTATTGCACAAATGAAGTATATTCTCACATCATAATGGAATTACCAACTCTCAATTATACTCTCATATATGTACAATTACTAAGATACGAATCCCATGTACTATCATCCAAACTTCAATCCATCTCCCGACTTTCATTAGTTTCATGCGTGGGATGTCTTGCAAAATGAAATCCAAACAAGGAACCCCATCCCCGATACACTACCACCTAATATTGTCGATCATCGATATTCGTAAGGTCCTCAGTCCATAATTTGTACCTTCCCATAATTTCCGTATGTTGACATATTAATTTACGTATGTCCTTAAAAATAACATGAAACATGGCACTCTCACTATCCCAAGTTTCGGCGCTATATATATAACAAGTTATATCTCATTTCTTGATAAAGAACAATGCATCCTGAGTCATCTCAGTAAATAATTCCCTACGCATTGGGATCACATCTAACGAGACAACATACTCACTAAAGTCTACGATATCATAAATTTTTTATATATATACATATATATAGGCCCAACCCTATATCGGGTGACGCCTTACCAAATTAATATTACTCCCCCGGAGTATCCAGCGTGATAATCTATCACTCAATCTACTATCATTCAAACATTCGATAATTATCACTACACATTACCATAATAAGCTCAACTTTACTAACACAATGCAGGAGTAAAATTTTGACAATAAAATATGCATTTAGTGCCCACCCGGTTTACTCACGAGTGACATCTAAAAAGTCTTGTTACCCATGATCAATACATTTATAACCAGACTGTCCAAAACTAGCGTACCCACTAAACTCGACTCGCATGAGAATTTTAGTGTTAATAGTTCATATATAAGTTTTGACACACTCCTATCACGTAATTAAATCCTTTACCCACAGGGATGAAACAAAACTTCATCAATCTCTTCGAATCGTATGGTCCTTACATGCACTTCTCGCGGCCAACATAACCCATGGTCACTTGCACTCATTATACATCTAGGATTTCATCCAATAGTTGCCCCCTCCTCGTTGTGGGAAAATTATTCTATTATGCGGCTTACACACCCATCGCTGAAACATTGGCCTAACATCTCTAGGCCACATATATGGCTTTACTGGCCACCCTATTTCTTCCTGGCCCCCAATGACCCTGAGGATTAATATGCTTGTTGATACCAAATTTAGTCTACTGACGTGGATCAGTTAAGTGGAGACACGTGTCAATCTACATGGCACTTACAAACATTTTTGAACAACACCTTGAATTCGAGGAACTCAACCTCCCCGACTAACTCAGACACTCCGAGCAATAGGTGCTCTTCGAGGAACTTTACTGTACCTAGTAGCTTAGGCGGTCCGAGTTCCATCTCGTACAGAGCATTAATGTCAAGATAATCAACAAATCGACTGCGCATTAAATGCGCATTATTATTTTACAAATGTATACGCTTATTGGACAGCTATGTATTACCCTTTCACATTTACAGCCTGAGGGCTATAAATACATTGTATCATCCTCATTGTAAGGGGACTCGGAATTTCTTAAAAAATCTATCATCGAGAATTCTAGGCAAACAATCATCATTATAAAAACAGTGGATGTAGTCCATTCTTATAAGGCTGAACCACTTTAAAAATTCATTGTCTAATATTCCATTATTATTATTATTATTATATGTGATTAAAAGAATTAGTTCAAATCTAATTTTTTTTACATCAACAGATTGGCGCCGTCTGTGGGAAACGACTGTAATTATCGTTTTTCACCAAAACAATTTATCGCCAATGGCTGATAATCCTGAATCCAGTAATCGAAATGCTGACCCCCCCCCCCCCCCCGGAATCCATCTGCTCCTCCAAATGTCCAAGATCTGGCTGGAATCATGGCCAATTTGGCTCAAGGCTAGATAGCCATGCAAGAGACTATGCGATGACTCATGCAAACTATCCAAGGTGGAGCGCCGATCCATTCAGGACAACGAAGTGTTCAAAGAAATACCCATTTGTTTTCTTCGCGTATTAGGCAGAGCGATTCATATGTACTGAGAGATCTGATGATTTTTCTTATCAACCAGGTCGAACTTCGTCAGTACGAGCCACATATACTGAACAACACATCACTCTCTCTCCAGAAAGGACTAGTGCATTGGAGAGATTAAGTAGGGTCTCTCCTTTTGATCGATTGGGACTTAGGAGAAATAGAAGTCCTCCTAAGGCTGTGTCGAGGAACTTTCGACCACCATCCGATCTAAGGGAGGGTTCTGCCCAATCACAACTAGCTGCTCGTCATGATAAATCCCAGGAAGCAACTTCAACATGATCAATTGCTCGAACCAAGAGGCCCGAGGAAGGAAATGATGCATGGAAAGTCTCTATTCAAAGGTTGAAGGATAGACTAGGGGAAATGGCTAAGGCCAAGAATCCTGTACAAAGAACTTTTGTCCAAGGGACGCCTTTTATACAGGCAATTGTGGATTTTCCCACACCATCGAAGTTCAAAGCACATGTTGTGACCCTTAAATATGATGGAAAAACTGACCCTGTCCTTCATATAGAATAATACCAAGCTTCTGCCGACATCTATGCAGTGCCAGACGAGATGAGATGTAGGGAATTTTCGGGAACTCTTACCGGATCTGCACAAATATGGTACAATAATCTTCCTCGGGGGAAGATTTCAACTTTCTTTCAACTGGTCGAGCTCTTCATTGGAAATTTTTGCTTTGGAGCAAAACTAGTTAAACGAGTAGCACATTTGCTAAGTGTTAGACAAAAGGAAGGTGAAAGCACCAGGGATTACATAACCCGTTTCAATAACGAGAAGCTCAAAGTTATTGATTACGAGGAAAAGATAGCGATTACTGCTTTGATGAGTGGGCTGCTGCCCAACAAGTTGTACTATACTTTGGCCAAAGATCCACCCAGAACCATGTCAGAACTAATGGCAAAAGCGGCCAAGATCATGAATGTCGAGGAGGCTGTGGCTGCGAAGAAGAACATGGACATCAAAGAGACCAAGGTGGAGGTTGATAAGGATAAAAAGAAATAACATAAGAACAATGGTGGTGACAAGCAGTAAAAATCAAAGCCATCATGGGAAATACTGAAGAAATTTGAAAATTATACTCCTTTGAAAGTAGACATAAATCATGTCCTGGAAGAGATCAAGAATAACGAGGAACTAAACTGGCCTGAGAAAATGAAGTCTGAGCCTGACAAGAGGAACAAGGCCAAATATTGCGAGTTCCATAAAGACCATGGTCACACGACCAAAAATTGCATAGCTCTCCAGAATGAAATCGAAGCACTCATCAGACGAAGAAGGCTGGACAAGTATGTTAATCGAAGAAATGAAATAAAAAGCAACGACTGAGCAAGACAGAGGTCTAGATATCCTCATCGAGCAGAAGAAATCAAGAAAAGAGATCATGAAGATGATCCAGAAGACGACCCCGATCTCCCCAAGAGACCAAGACAGCTAGAGCATGAGGTATTTTCAATTCGTTTTGGATCATTTGATTGTAATGTTATTACAGGTGGAGATGCAGGAGGTGGGGACCTTACTGCGAAAAGGAAAGCTTACCTAAATGAGGATCAAGCTTGTTCATACATTCAACGAATAAATCTAGCTGAGGATGATCGCCCGAGGAAGGTGAACAAAGAAAAGCTGGTCAACGGTTTCTCCAAGAACAACCTCGCAGGTGTAATATATCCACATGATGATCCACTGGTGATCAAAATGAGGATGAAGAAAGTAATAATCTCAAGAGTACTGGTGGATAATGGTAGCTCGGCGGATATCATGTTCTACTCATGCTTCGATAGTTTAAATCTAAAGTTGTCTCAGTTGGAACCTTATCACAGGCCCCTCCTCAGGTTCGCTGGCGAGAAAGTCTTTCCACTTGGGACGATCAAGTTGGATATGTTCATCGGTACATGGCCTTCTTGTCGGACAGAAAGAGTATGTTTCTTTGTGATGGATAAGAATGTCCAGTAAGCTTACAATATCATCATGGAAAGGGTAGGATTGAAGAAGTTCGAAGCAGTACCATCTACTGTACATCAATGCCTAAAATTTCCAACCAATTTTGGAGTGGGAGTTGTGAAGGGTGACCAAAAAGTAGCTCGGGAATGTTACTACTCATCTGCCGAGCAAGAAGACTGGAAGAATATAGGAAAAAGACTACTACCTATCAAGTGGATGAAGGTGCATAGATTGAAACATTGGATCATAGAGACGATTCGCAGCTCGTGAAAGGCCAGGTGGTGGAAGCTATTGAAAATATCATTTTGGACGACGAACACTCGGAACGAACAACTCAAATAGGTTCGTCGTTAGATGCCTCACTAAAATAGGAATTGATAATTTTCCTAAAAAGCAGAAAATAAATTTTTGCTTGGAGTCATGAGGATATGCCAGGAATAGACCCAAATTTCTTATGCCACGAGCTCAATAAAAATAAGGAGATTAAGCCAGTCAAGCAGAGAAGAAGAGTGTTCAGCCCCGAGAAGAACCAAGCTATACAAGAGGAGGTCGAGAAACTCCAGAAAGCTTGGTTTATTGACGATGTCAAATACCCAGACTGGTTGGAAAATGTGGTAATGATGAAGAAAAAAAACAACAAGTGGAGGATTTGTGTAGACTTTACCGACCTTAACAAGGCATGCCCAAAGGATCATTTTCCTTTGTCCTAAATTGATCAATTAGTGGATGCTACCTCGGGACACGAGTTGTTGAGCTTCATGGATTCTTATTCTGGTTACAACCAGATTAAAATAAAATCGGAAGACAGGGAGAGTACCTCTTTCATTACCCCTAAGAGAACTTATTGTTATAATGTAATGCCTTTTGGTTTGAAAAATGCAGGTGCAACATATCAACGGCTGATGAACAAGGTATTTGCAGAACAAATCAGTTGCAATATGGAAGTTTATGTTGATGATATGCTGACGAAGAGCAAGAGAGCTGCTGACCATCTAATTGACTTAGGTCAGACCTTTGATCAACTAGATAAATATCAAATGAAACTGAATCCCACCAAGTGCATATTCAGAGTACGAAAAGGCATGTTCCTCGGGTATATTGTCAACCAATGAGGAATCGAAGTAAACCCAGAGAAGATCAAGTCTCTATTGGGATTATGATCTCCAACGATGAAGAAGGAAGTACAAAGTCTCACTGGGCGAGTTACAGCACTTAATAGATTTGTATCACGAGTAACAGATAGATGACTCCCATTCTTCAAAACACTCCGAAAAATGTTTGAATGGAATGACGAATGCGAGAAGGCTTTTTAAGAATTGAAGAAATATCTAGGAGCACCTCCACTGTTGTCTAGGCCAGTAATGGGAGAAAGATTATATTTATATTTGGCGGTGTCGGAGAATGCAGTTAGCTCGGCATTGATAAGAATGGAGGATGGAGTGAAAAAACCGATCTATCACACTAGCAAGGCCTTCCGAGGAGCAGAGATCAGATATCCAAGACTGGAAAAGTTAGCATTAGCATTGATCGACGCGAGTAGGAGAATGAGGCCATACTTCCAAGCTCATACCATAGTTGTGTATACTGATATGCCATTGAGGCAAGCTCTTCATAAACCATAAAAATCAGGGAGATTGATGTAGAACTTGGTGAATATGACATAGTTTATGAGCCCAGATAGTCGATAAAAGGGCAAGCAGTAGCAGATTTTATAGCAGAGTTCACCTATCCTGATATCTCCGAGGAGAAAAAGCTGCACACCGACCAACCTGTGGATGTTACAGGATCATCAAATTTAAACCCCGATCAACTTAAAGTTGTCAGCGAGCAAGAGAAGATGGTTGACGAGCAGCAGGAAGTGCTAGAGGAGGATAAAAGGAAGCAGTAAATATTCCACCGAGGAATTATGTCCGATCAAAAATTTGAAGACGAGGTACCTATATGGAATCTATATGTGGATGGCTCATCTTGCACTACAGGCTGTGGGGCAGGGATTATTTTGAACAGCCCGGATGAGGTCGATGTGGAATATGCTCTGCGTTTCCAATTTAAGGCTTCTAATAATGAGGCTGAATATAAATATATGATTGCAGGTCTTAGTTTGGCAAAAACCATGGGAGCAGAGCAGGTTATTGTATTCAGTGACTCGCAATTGATCGTAAATCAAATGCTGGGAGTATATGCAGCAAAAGGAGAATTAATGATTAGGTATCATGTAAAAATGATGGAGGTTTTATCAAGACTGATTGCAGTATAGATAATTAGAATACCAAGATTGGAGAATGCAAGAGCAGATGCCTTAGCTTGGTTAGCTTCAGCCACACTCACCGAGCTACGAAGAATAATCCCAATAGAAGTCTTGGCTAGTCGGAGCATAGATGAAGATCTGATGATGAACTTTATTACCCTTGATTTAGGACCATCTTGGATGGATCCCATCAGGGCATATATTGAGGAAGGGAAGTTACCAACTGATAAACTCGCAGCCAAGAAACTGAAGTTTAAAGCTGCTCGTTATGTGTTGACCAATGGTGTTCTATATACCCGAGGAATTATAACTGGCTTGCAGTAATGTGTACATCCCACCGAGGTGAAAGACTTGATCGAAGAAGTCCATGAAGGGTCGTGTGGAGCCCATGTAGCAGGTCGGACACTTTTGTAAAGGATAATGACGCAGGGATACTATTGGCCGACGATGAGGGCTGATTGCATAGCCTATACCAAAAAATGTGACAAATGTCAACGCTTCTCCACTATCCGAAGAACTCCCCAAGCATTGTTGACACCCATTACTTCCCCTTGGGCATTTGCCATGTGGGGAATTGACTTAGTCAGGCCACTTCCAACGACTAGAGGAAGGTTTAAATATCTCGTCGTCGCAGTGGATTACTTTACTAAGTTGGTGGAAGCCGAGCCCCTTATCAATATGACATATGACAGAGTGTATCAATTTATATGGAAGAACATCATTTGTAGATATGGTCTTCCTCATGCATTCATCACAGACCATGGAACCCAATTCGACAACGAGGAGTTTTCTGCGTATTGTCATCAGTCGAACATATTGAAAACCGACTCTGCACCAGGCCACCCTCAAAGCAATGGACAAACTGAAGTGATAAATAGAACGCTGCTGAATGTCTTAAAGAAAAGATTAAATGATGCAAAGGCAAATTGGATCAACGAGTTGCATTCTGTACTATGGGCTTATCGTACTACTCCACGAGCAGCCACAGGAGAATCTCCATATATGCTGGCATTTGGAAGTGAAGATGTTATACCTACCGAGCTGGGTCTCCCCACACACAGAGTGCTGAATTTCAACTCTCCTATCAGTGACCTAATGAGAAAATTAGATTTGGATATGCTCGAGGAAGTTAGAGAAGAAGCAGCAATTAGAAATGCTGCATACCAGTAACAGACAACTCTATTCTACAACAAGAGAGTAAAGAAATGTGATTTGAAAGCAGGGGACTATGTGCTAAAGAAAGTAATTCAAAAGCACAACAAACTGGAAGCTAACTGACATGGGCCCTACAGAGTAACAGAGGTTGTTCGACCAGGGACGTATAGGATTAAAACTTTAGAAGGGGAGGAGTTTAAGAATGCATGGAATGTAGAGCATCTTCGCAAATATTATCAGTAGTTCAATCCCTATGTAATGCAGTTTCTCTTCAATATGAATAAAAATTTTGGATGTTCTGCCCAATTTTCTCCTTTTGTTGAAATTTTTTTGGAGTATTAGTGCTACACACTACGAATAAAAAAATTTCCCAGAAATACCAACTACGGTTGGTTGGGAAGAAAATCCACCAACTAAGGTTGGTCGGGAATAAAAAAAATTCCAGAAATACCAACTACGGTTGGTTGGGAAGAAAATCCACCAACTAAGGTTGGTCAGGAATACAAATTTTCCCAGAAATACCAACTACGGTTGGTTGGGAAGAAAATCCACCAACTATAGTTGGTCGGGAATGAAAATTTTCCCAGAAACACCAACTACGGTTGGTCGGGAAGAAAATTCACCAACTATAGTTGGTCGGGAATGAAAATTTTCCCAGAAACACCAACTACGGTTAGTTCGGAAGAAAATCCACCAACTATAGTTGGTCGGGAATGAAAATTTTCTCAGAAAAACCAACTATGGTTGGTTGGGTCGGGAATGAAATTTTTCCCAGAAACACCAACTACGGTTGGTTGGGAAGAAAATCTACCAACTAAGGTTGGTCGGGAACAAAAACCACCAACTCCGTTTGGTCAAAAACAGTTGATTAAACAAATGAAAGTTATTTCAGGGCTTAAAATTAAAAAGTGATAAGTCACCATAATCGATAAATAAAACAAAAATTTCTTGATACTTATGACATTTTAAACTACCACCATAGTTGGTCAAAAATTGAAATATCACCAACTATGGTTGGTCGTCAGATGACTATCATCAATTTAGGATAATCAACGATAAGCTTTTACCAACTTTAGTTGATCAATAATTTAAAATAACACAATATTGTTAACAGATATACATGCACATTCATTAATAAATAAAGAAATGTTTTACAAGACAATGACAATCAAGATTGCAAAGAATTTTTTTTTTCATTAAATCCAGAACAAAATACATTGAGAATGAAATACATATCACATAAAAATTGTTACATCAAGAATCCTATTCTATTGGTTTCTTCCCCTCTACCTTTGAAACAAGTTCTTCACCAACGGGAGGATCGTCTAAGGCATAGGGGGAGTTGATGAAATTTATATCTTTGAGCATCCAAACATTCATTACTGATGGCCGATCAAGTAGGTGTTCAGGGCGAGATATCTCGAAATTGGAATGAAGACTGTAGTCACCGAGATACTTTGAAATCAAACATTGAGGAATGGCCCGAGCAGGAATTCAGCTCATATCAAGTTTAAAAGGTGGCACTGGCAACTAGAGCAACCCAGGCTCATAGTAATCCCACTAATAGTGACCATGTTCCAACTGCAGCACACCCAAGGCGTTCATCCATCCTTGCTTGTAACCCTCATTATTTACATTTTGGATCCGGTCATCTAGATGGTACAGGGATTCATTATATCCAGCCATCTAGAACTCTCTGGGCTGCTTATGGAATTGATAGGTTAACCTCTCCAATTGCTCGTGGAGGTTCTTCGTTAAAAGTTCTTTACTCTCCAAGGTAGACTTTTGTGCAGAGAGTTGCTCGTCCAGATTCAGAATCCTTTTGGACATTTCAGCTAATGCTTGATTCTTCGCCATTAATTGGAAGGCCTGATTCTCCAAAGCTGATTGAGTTATTTGTTCTTCAACAGTAACCCAAGCAGCCCTTGCTCGTCCCCGAGAAGCTCTTGCTCATCCGCGAGCAGAAGTAGAGGCTCCAGTCCTCTTTAAGATTTCCAATTCGTCTCTCAAATTGGCGTTCTCGACCTACAGGAAAGAGAAACCTTCGTTATTGACTGGGACCAAAGCTCCTGAGGTAGATGCTGCTGATTTCAATTGGGATATCTCTCCTCGCAAGTTACTGTTCTCCTGCTCTAGCAGCTTGGCGATCTGCCTATGCTCTTCAACCTCGGTCTTTAAAGTCCTCTCTTTAACGTCATAAGCAGCGAACAACTTATCATATCCTTTGTCAGCATTTAGTTGCTGATACGTTTTCTCATATCCCTCATGCAAAAGGGTTATAGACTCCTTGTATTGTTGTTGAAGTTCCTCGAGAGTACCCTGGAGGTCTTCAATCATCTCGTAATATGCTACATTATTATCCACTGCACGATCGAGCAAGCATTTCAGATACTGGTAGACTTCTACTGCTTCCTCAGAAGTGTCTGGACTGAGGATATCAATAATTTGAGCTTCACTCAAGTCAGCATGGTCAGCCTTGAAATAGTCGTTATAATTTTTCATCATTTCTGTATTGTGGGCTGACAAGAGCTCCATTCTAGCCATAAACTGGTAAGGAAAAGAAATAGCAAAATGAATAAGAATGCAAACAGAGCAAGAGGAATAGAATAGATTGATAATAAGAGAAGAGCAAAAAAAATGGGGAGTTAAGTTGCACAACCAAAACTTTGAATTTTATTACATCATCGAAAAAGTACATAGACCAGAGTTACATTTTACATAAAAGCAGAGAGAAAAAGTCCGAACAAGTCTACATCTTCTCCTTGTTTTCTAAACCTTTCTCGGGAGGCTGGGACGAAGAGGTAGGTTGCTCGGAGGGTGTTGGAAGCTGCTCGGATGGAATGCTGGCTGGTTGAAGTTGCTCGCAGGAGGTCTGGACCACTGGGGAATGAGAAATCTGATCTCCAATTAGAATAGAGGATTCCTCGGAGGCAGCTTCGTCCTCTTCTTCTTCCCCGGGAGATGGAGGGAGGCCAGGAATGTGTCGCTGAAATAGGTCTGAATTCTCATCAACATTCATCTATCTCAGAGCAGCAACCCAACCATCCTTGAAGTATTTGAGGCTGCCATACTCCATTTGTGAGATCATGGCAGCCAAACCCTTGTTCCACCCCTTATCCCAGCCAGCGCTGAAGGATTTCTTAACAGCCTTTCTCCTTTTTTTCTCTCCGAGGAGGTCCTTTCCCTAAGGATCTCCTTGACACCCTTCAGCTTATTCTCAACTTCTTCCTTCTGACGACCAACGTCACGAAGCTTGTTTAACTCTTCTTCAGCAGACTTGAGCTTACTTTCAAGCTCTCCAGTAATTTGGAGCTTCCCCTCGAGCTCTTTATTCTTCCTTTCCAAATCTTTTATTTTTTTCTTCAAACCCTTGGAGACTTCAACAGCTTTATCTCTCTCTTGCTCGGTGGATTTTAGTTGCTTCCCCCAAGCAACTTTATCTTCGCCATACTTCTGACGAGAATCCTTTAAGGATTGTGACAGACCTACAAGAGCCTCCTCCACACCTGAAGAGGAGCTCGAAGCTTTAATAGCTTCATCCTTTTTCAGAATGATATTGAAACAAGTTACCAACTGGAAAAAGAAAATAATTGTAAGTCAATGCAAGAACATTACATTAAAAAAATAAAAGTTTAAAATAGTAATACTTACAGAGGCAATATGTTGATCTGCCAAGGTAGTAACTCTCTCTTGAGAAAGACTTTCTTCAATATCTTGGATCTCGAGGATAATCCAAGACTTCACCGAGCTCATGGCAGAGCTAGGAGCAACAAAAGTGGGAACACCACTTCCAGTAGTTAGAGGCTGAGAGATGGATTCAACCAAATTATCCGGGGAGTTTTTCTTCAACTTCCTCATAGGAGCAAGAACATTCTCGACCAACGATGCCGTCTTGATCAGTGATATAACTATAACCTCGCTCGGAGGGGAAACAGCTGCAGTCTTGCTTGGAGCCACAGGGGGCTTCTCGGCAACCTTCTTAGTAGCAGCTGGAGGAGGTGAATCAATTTGTCTTGTCCCTTCTTCTGGGACATCCTGCTTACTTTTCTTTGCCTCTCCAGCAGTAGAGGTAGACTTATCGAAGAGGGCAGGATCTCTTCTTCTCTTTATTCTATTACTGAGAGGAATATGCGATTCAGGAGAAGAATCTGCAGAAACTGGTGTTGGTTCTATGTTACTTATCACTGGACGAGTAGTGAAAGACGAGGTGTAACTCTTATACTGTAATAAGTACGAGGTTGATCTGATATGTTCGTCAGCGACATTTTGATGAAAACTCCAAATAAGTTTCAGATGCTTTAAGTCAACTTCTGTCTCCTTTGGAGACCTTCTTTTGCTGTCAACTGCAAATAAATAAAAATCAGAATATCAGTAACGCGTTTTATCGAATATAAAGAAAACATGATTTCAAAAAACTAAGTAAAATGAAAACAACCTATCCCATTACCATAGGGAGGGCATCTAGGACCCTGATATACGTCATTTTCAATTAGTGGAGCATGTTGCAAATTTTTCACAATAACCCCATGCTCGAAGTAATCCTTGTTGGCATCTGGGAGATTGACAACTAAAGACCTATTTAAAAACCTAACTTTCAAATAAAAAGTACTATCACTGATAGCCCATCTATAGCAAAACATAATCTCTGGAATTCTTAAACGTATTCCATGAATCCGATTTAATCTATTGACTCCATTAACTATTCTCCATGTGTTGGGGGCTATTTTTACAGGTACCACGTCAAAATATTGACAGAATTCCAAACACAAGGTATTTGGAGGAAAAGAAAAGCCACATTCGGCTACAAAGAGACTAGGGAACCAATGTCCCTCAGCCAAACGAAAATAATCAGAAGGACCAGAAAGCTCTTCCAAAATGACCCAGGAAGGAATAAAAAAATCAGAACGAAATTTATCAAGTGACCCAATAAGGTAAACCATAATGAACAAAGAAAATAAAAGAGAAGGAAGAAGATCTTACAGAAGAAGGGTAGATCGGTTGATAACGAACGATAGAAGGAATGAACGCACAAGATGGAGAAGAAATGGAGAGCTCAAAGATACATATTTGAAAAAGTAAGAGACGATAGGATTTTCTGCAATGCTTAAATACCTTACCTCGAGAAGGGGTAAAAATAATGATTACAAAGAAAAACGTTTACGCTACCGGCAGCTAAAAGGACAAAAAGTCACGGAGACCGAAGCAGTGGGAAAAATTCAAAAAGTCTGATTCTATGAATTTGAAAGGAAAAATAAATACAAGGAAAACACTCCTAAAATTCAGGATGACTATTTAATACTGCCATATTTCGAGAAGAATGTTCCACACTCCTCAAACCCCGAACTGTGAAACACTGGGGGCTTCTGTTGATACTAAATTTAGCCTGCTGACGTGGATTAGTTAAGTGGAGACACGTGTCAATCTACATAGCACTTACAAACATTTTTTAACAACACCTTGACTTCGAGGAACTCAACCTCCCCGACCAACTCAGACACTCCGAGCAACAGGTGCTCTCTGAGGAACTTTACTGTACCGAGAAACTCATGAATACCGAGCTACTTAGGCGGTCCGAGTAGCTTAGGCGGTTCGAGCTGCATCTCGTACAATGCATTAATGTCCGGATAATCAACAAATCGACTGCGCGGTAAATGCTCATTATTATTTTACAAATGTATACACCTATTGGACAGATATGTATTACCCTTTCACATTTACAGCCTGAGGGCTATAAATACATTGTATCGTCCTCATTGTAAGGGGACTCAAAATTTCTTAAAAAACCTATCATCGAGAATTCTAGGCAAACAATCATCAATATAAAAACAGTGTATGTAGGCCATTCTTATAACGCTGAACCACTTTAAAAATTCATTGTCTAATATTCCTTTATTATTATTATCTGTGATTAAAAGAATTAGTTCAAATCTAATTTTTTTTACATCAACAATGCTACTGTTACTAAGGACTCCACTGGGCCTGCTTAAACCCACCACTCTTGAGTTGTAACTTCTTGGGCCCAATTATCTTGACCAAATTCCTCCTTTGAAAATCTCACTCCTCCAATTGTTATGCCAAACTGGCATGGTTTACCATTCTAAAATCTTATCTGTTGCACTTCTCATCGTGGACACATTTAACATTGGTAGTCCCACTCTCTACACATAGGTAAACTTCCCCATCCATTTCCCGTCACTGGTCCCACTGACTATTTTGGAATGTCCTTCCCTTGGACAGGCAGTCTTAGCTCCCAATTGTTCTCACATTGTCCCTTTGGCTATGTGGGCCTTTCGAAACTATTGTTGGTTTCTACAACCCTAATCGACTTTATCGTCACTTTGTAGGAAGTTAATCAATCAAAATTATCTAAATGAGTTCCCTATTGGGCATACTCTCATATGGTGTTTTACTAACACCATTGAGTTCAGTTTTGCTTTTCGGCCAAATATCTAACACTCCTGACTCACTTCTTGTGGAAGTGATGGAATAACTTGCAAACGTATAACCTTAACGACATCAACATAAGTTATCCCAACTGGATTTATCATCCATCCTCGTATTCTACACACGATCCTTTATCAACTATAAACCCTTTTGTATATTCTAAGCCCGTTTTTCAAGTATGAAGTTTGTTATGA
Source organism: Sambucus nigra (assembly GCA_949130495.1). NCBI lineage: Eukaryota > Viridiplantae > Streptophyta > Magnoliopsida > Dipsacales > Adoxaceae > Sambucus > Sambucus nigra. The sequence continues at coordinate 315,532,918 of OX422216.1, read as the reverse complement.
AATTCAACCTTTCTATCATGATCGGTCTCTAGCTTACCCACTGTACTAAATTTCAAATTTTCACTTCCAACTCTGTTATAACATCGAATGGAAGACATCATGGTCAAATCGTACCCAAATTTCCCTTTAAATTTCAAATACCCTCCTTTATATGTGGTTATTGACTCTAATCACTTTATGTCGCTCCTAAGAGCTACAAATTTAACTCCAATTTTAATTATGAGTGTCGTTACACTCCACTCTACACAATTGCCTTCGAATTTTCTACTTCCATTGGCCTATTCCACTTTCTCCCTTTCTTTTCCACATCTTTACCGATGACCTTTCAAAAGAGTCCCTCTAATTTCCCCCTTGTCAACTACGCTAGGTGATCCTGAAATCGCTCCACTGTTACCTACGATTGTGCCTGGGGAGCCCTTTGTTCCTGAGTGATGATTATATTATCACTTGATTAAATAATTCTCATGTTGACTTTTGTCACGACCACCATTCCCAGATTACTCTATGTCTTCTATTGGGCTTCTTCTCCTGCAATCCTTCTTACAGCCCTCGATGGTCGTCCTATAATGTACGGTGCTCTAAGTATAAACAAATTCATATAATGAATCACATCAATTATAATTCATAGCAAGAGAACATAAGTCGCATACGTAAGGGAATACAATAATCACATAATAAGGCTCTACATCAAAGAACGCTACGCTGAAACGTAGAAAGCCGTACAGATCCTAAGGACACTAGAACTTGATGCTTTGATACCACCTATGATACTCTGCCCAATTAAATACAGGGTGATCAGTCGTTTTTTCAATTTAAAACAAAGGGTTTGGTTAGTTCATTCTTAGCATCACAATCGAAACACATTTAATATTAATAATCACCTAATAAATAATTAAGATAGTGTCAAAACATTTTCCATTTTAAGTTATACCTAATGAATCCATTAATAATTTCTAAGTATAAAGGCATAGATTATCTACCATTCACAGGAATATAATAAATGCTGGAAATAACTCAACTGGTGAAGTAAATAAGACTAGATAAAACATTCTAGTTCAAAGTCTCAAATCGATAAACCGTAATATTACTCAATCCAACTGAAAAGAAATACAAAAGTAAACTAAGTAAAATATCTCTGATAAAGAAAAACTGAGGATGGGTGACATATGCCTTAAATGAAATGTCTTAATAGAACTGGAAGAAATGATAAAGGCGTCTAAATTCAAGGACCTATAACTCCCACAACCGCTGCAGCTCGCTACACAATCCAAGTGTCTAAGTTTGGTAGCCCTGTGGCTGGGCACCTGATATAATACATATATATAGCAAAAGAGAGGAGAATAGCAAGAGATGGGTCAGAGACCGAGTTTTAAAAATATTTATCTTAACAAGCATTTAAAATTTGCAATAAAGTAAATATTATGTGCATGCTAGCTTTTCGGACTCTCACATGAGATTGTCACCTCTCATTTATTGTGCACGCATACAGTACATCTACCCCACACTAGCTATGCTACCCAGTCTAACTAGCTCGAAGTCACCATCTCACCATCTACGCTCACTAGTAGTATACCCGTATCGCCCATACAATACATTATTGATATAGCTTATCCCACATAACTAAATTTCATTATTCACCGTTCGAATGGTTAATCTTTTACCCACTAACATTATTTTATTTCTCATTATTACTATATCTACTAATTTCACACAATATAATTTTCCCAAGTATATTCATATATATATAGGGAGAGGTTCTCTAGTGGATCAAAAGAATGGACTTTTTAATGAACCTTAACAAAAAATACATAATAACACATTAATTTTAATTCCTATAGTGTAATTGGTCCGCGCCAGCGGCACCAAACATGCGTGTCGATCGATCCCTAACCCCCCAACTGCCCCCCACCCCCATGGCAGCCTTCCTGTCATAAGGGCTACCATAAGGGTTGCTATGGTGATGGTGGTGGGGGGTGGTTGGAGGGGGGGGGGGTAGGGTGGGGGTTGAAGGTGGGGTCTCGGGTGCTGCTGGCGCGGACCAATTACACTATAGGAATTAAAATTAATGTGTTATTATGTGTTTTTTGTTAAGGTCCATTCTTTTGGTCCACTAGAGAACCTCTCCCTATATATATATTAATCATGCACCCCTTGGTTAAGACCACTTGGTTCACAGCATTTATGATGATTACCATATCTACAAGTTTCACACAGTAGAATACCCTTAGTTAAGACCACTTGGCGCAAAGCATTTATGGTGATTACCATATCTACTAGTTTCACACAATAGAAATATTCACAAGTATGTATATATATATATATATAGAAAGTCTCATGTAAGGACTCCTTATGGTACAGACCCCAGTACATACCATTTTTTTAAAATAGTAAAAAAAATAATTTTTTGATGAAACTTCATAGATATGATGTCCGCGATTAGAAGATCATCTCCAAAAAATTCAATAAAAAAAACCACTGAGATGAAGTGATATGTAAAAAAAATGGTATAAATATTTATTTTCAATCTTTGAAATGTTGGGTCGGAGCCAACCACTTTATTTATTGAATTTTTTTTTATGAAACTTCATGGATATGATCTTATCATTTTCGATATCATATCCATGAATTTTCATAGAAAAATTCATTCAAAAAGTGGATGAGATTATCGTCCATATTTCAACGGTCGAAAATGCATATTTATACAATTTTTTTACATATCACCTCATCTCAACCGTTTATTTTATTGAATTTTTTGATGAAAATAAATGGAGATGATCTTTTCACCATGGAAATCATATCCATGAAGTTTCATCAAAAAATTTGTTTCTTTACTATTTTAAGATAATGGTATGTACCAGGGTCTGCACCATATGGAGTCCTTACAGGAGGAGGCCTCTCTCTCTCTCTCTCTCTCTCTCTCTCTCTCTCTATATATATATATATATATATATATATATATATATATATATATATATATATAGTCACATCATCCCTATACATATATATACTAATCATGCACCTTTAGGTTAAGACCACTTGGCGCAATGCATACTCTACTATCATGTCCCGGGGCATCGATCACTGCATAAAAGACTGTTTGTTAAATCTCTCACAAACCATAAAATTCAAATCACATATATTGGAGGCAAAAATAATCCCCAGCCAAATGGATCACGCACATACCTATGCTCCCATTCAGCTGTCGAAACTATCCTACATCTTAGACAGGATGTAATCAAGTTCATATGCTCTGGGTACAAGTCAAATATC